>CM077242.1:20557500-20807500 GCA_039654775.1 Spinibarbus caldwelli
CTCCACACCTCGATTTGTCAAAAAAAACATTTTTTATTATTTCTGTTATGCCTCACATTTTTTTATGCACATCCCCCAGACGTGGTTGTGTTATATAAATATATGCTGTTCCTTTCTGCTTTATGCCTCCTGCTATTAGGTGATGTGTTGTGTCAGCGGGTTTCTTGTATGGGATCCAACTTGAGTCTTTTCTGATGTTGTTCATCATATGAATCTTGTTCTGAGAGCTTGGCTTACTATCACACTTTAAGATCCCCACATTATACAGCTATTTTAAAGTTGGCCTCTCGTGTTGAAGAGTTTGATGAAGATCCGCAGAGTTGGTAGTTGGACACTTTCTTTGGGTTTATTATAAATATCACAATCCTACCTTCTGCCAGCCGGAGTTGGACACCTCTGCAGTGTTGTTAGTTGTGAGTAATACTGAGATGGTGTGGATCATATTATGATGTTGCTGTCCGGCTCTTCATCGTCATAAGCCACTCTTGAACATCTGCTATTATGATGGGTACATTCTGCGAACAGAAATTAGAAAAGGTATGAGAAAACCTCCCTCTGAATGCATAAGCATGTTTCATAAGCTCTTATTGATAATATTTGATGTAAATCATTATTCAGTCACACACACACACACACACACACACACACACACACACACACACGCACACGCCCGCTTATATAAATATATATATGCTGTTACTAACACTAAACTAATCAAGTATTTTAGTTAAAAATTATTATATACTATATTTATAAAAAGATTACAATTTTATGCTATTTTAATATTTAAATAAGTCTAAATATATTAAATTAAAATGTTAAAACTAAACATGGTTGTTTTAAATGCCACAAATTTAGAACTCACAACATTACAACGTACAGAATGAAAATACAATAATTATGAGATTTGCAAAAGATTACATTTAACAGTGTTATTAAATTATTACGGTTTTTAAAAATGAATATTAGATGGTACAGGTAAAATATAAAGTAAAAAAATCAAATAATACAAAAGATTATTTTGTTAAATGTTTTATCTTAGATTTTTAATTTTTTTAGTATTGTTATGTATGCATTGATGCTTTGCATTGTTATAGTACACTCTTAAAAAAATGGTGCTATATAGCAATAAAAGTGGTTCTTTGGCTCGTAATCATAGGGGAACCACTTTTGGTGCTGTATAGCACTAAATCTTGGTTCTTCAGCGGTTCTTCACCGGTTCTTTGGCATGTCTGAGGGGCTATATAGCACTGCTACCATATACAGAACCTGTTAAGCTCCTGTATGGTTCTTCAGCGGTTCTTCAGTGGTTCTTTGGGGTGATTAAGGTGCTATATACCACCACTGCCGTACAAAGAACCTGTTAAGGCCCTTTAAAGGTTCTTTACGACCGAAAGAACCACTGTTGGTGCTGTTTAGCCCCATTTTTGTGGAAGAAATACAGTGCTATATGGCACCTTTTATGGTTCTACATAGCACTATTTGACAAAGGTGCTGTATAGCACCTTTAAAGAAAGTGCTATATAGCACCAAAAGTGGTTCCCCAATTACGAGCCAAGAAGCACTTTTAGTGCTATACAGTGGGTACAGAAAGTATTCAGACCCCCTTAAATTTTTCACTCTTTGTTATATTGCAGCCATTTGCTAAAATCATTTAAGTTCATTTTTTTTCCTCATTAATGTACACACAGCACCCCATATTGACAGAAAAACACAGAATTGACATTTTTGCAGATTTATTAAAAAAGAAAAACTGAAATATCACATGGTCCTAAGTATTCAGACCCTTTGCTCAGTATTTAGTAGAAGCACCCTTTTGATCTAATACAGCCATGAGTCTTTTTGGGAAAGATGCAACAAGTTTTTCACACCTGGATTTGGGGATCCTCTGCCATTCCTCCTTGCAGATCCTCTCCAGTTCTGTCAGGTTGGATGGGAAACGTTGGTGGACAGCCATTTTTAGGTCTCTCCAGAGATGCTCAATTGGGTTTAAGTCAGGGCTCTGGCTGGGCCATTCAAGAACAGTCACGGAGTTGTTGTGAAGCCACTTCTTCGTTATTTTAGCTGTGTGCTTAGGGTCATTGTCTTGTTGGAAGGTAAACCTTCGGCCCAGTCTGAGGTCCTGAGCACTCTGGAGAAGGTTTTCGTCCAGGATATCCCTGTACTTGGCCGCATTCATCTTTCCCTCAATTGCAATCAGTCGTCCTGTCCCTGCAGCTGAAAACACCCCCACAGCATGATGCTGCCACCACCATGCTTCACTGTTGGGACTGTGTTGGACAGGTGATGAGCAGTGCCTGGTTTTCTCCACACATACCGCTTAGAATTAAGGCCAAAGAGTTCTATCTTGGTCTCATCAGACCACAGAATCTTATTTCTCACCATCTCGGAGTCCTTCTTGCGGGCTTTCATGTGTCTTGCACTGAGGAGAGGCTTCCGTCGGGCCACTCTGCCATAAAGCCCCGACTGGTGGAGGGCTGCAGTGATGGTTGACTTTCTACAACTTTCTCCCATCTCCCGACTGCATCTCTGGAGCTCAGCCACAGTGATCTTTGGGTTCTTCTTTACCTCTCTCACCAAGGCTCTTCTCCCCCGATAGCTCAGTTTGGCCGAACGACCAGCTCTAGGAAGGGTTCTGGTCGTCCCAAACATCTTCCATTTAAGGATTATGGAGGCCACTGTGCTCTTAGGAACCTTAAGTGCAGCAGAAATTTTTTTGTAACCTTGGCCAGATCTGTGCCTTGCCACAATTCTGTCTCTGAGCTCTTCAGGCAGTTCCTTTGACCTCATGATTCTCATTTGCTCTGACATGCACTGTGAGCTGTAAGGTCTTATATAGACAGGTGTGTGGCTTTCCTAATCAAGTCCAATCAGTATAATCAAACACAGCTGGACTCAAATGAAGGTGTAGAACCATCTCAAGGATGATCAGAAGAAATGGACAGCACCTGAGTTAAATATATGAGTGTCACAGCAAAGGGTCTGAATACTTAGGACCATGTAATATTTCAGTTTTTCTTTTTTAATAAATCTGCAAAAATGTCAACAATTCTGTGTTTTTCTGTCAATATGGGGTGCTGTGTGTACATTAATGAGGACAAAAAAATGAACTTAAATGATTTTAGCAAATGGCTGCAATCTAACAAAGAGTGAAAAATTTAAGGGGGTCTGAATACTTTCCGTACCCACTGTATACCACCATTTTTTTTTAGAGTGTACATGGAAAACAATCATGCTAATAGACCTTAGTCATTTTAGATGCCACACTGAATTTAACATGGATGAAAACATGGCTGTGGGGGATGGACTTACAGTTTTTACAATGGCACACACTGTATAAAGGTCCTTGATCACGTAATTTTCACAACTTCCAAAACTGAAGTTTTTGTTTTTTTCCCCGGAAAGATGTTTCGTCAGCTGAACAACTGGAATGTTGTTAAACAACAATGAAATCCATTAAACGCACTACATTTATCCCTCACAGCCTCATTTTTATTCCAATCAAAAAATTACTGCCCGCTACGGTAGTAAGGTTTTTTTTACTAAGTACTTTTTGAAATTGAAAGTGAGAAAGTGCCCAGTCCAGATGTTAGTGCCAGAATCCAGACCAGAGAAGGGACACATTCCTTTGTTCTCTATGGCTTCAAAGTGAGAATAGCCTAAATGTATTTAAGATCTGTACACAAAACCAGTATTGTTAACTCTAGATCATTCAAACTGACCACAATTTTCAGGACTTTGAATTCATACATTGCTCACTGCTGGGATGACATAATTCATATCTGCTGTGAGCGGTGAATTTACTTAATGTCTGCGTTTGGGGCCGTACATTGTTCATAGTCTTTGTTGTAGTTGTGCAGCTGGACAAGCTCTCTGCTCTAGTGCATGTTCAGGTCAGAGTACTTGTATAAACCTGTGTTTAGGTCTGTCTAATAGCTCATCTCCAGATGAAATTCCTCATAATTTGGATGCGCATGTACAATAGCTTTCCACCACATGCAAATTAATATTCCCAATTTTCCCTATTTTTACTTTATATAACACGCATTACATACTCTTAAAGTGTGAATTATGTATAATCTTGTGCATGTAAGATTGCATAAAAGGCTTCAGCTATACCATATTTGTGTTTATGGTGGAAGTTGAGTGAATCCAGTAGCATCCACAAACATGGATTCCACAGTGACCTCAAGAGGTGGGAATGCAGAAGTACCTGAATAGAATAAACTCAAATGTGTATTTAGTGGCTCTCCTAGCATTATAGCCTGTACATATACACATAAATGCAAAACATAGTCTTGTTTTGTGTTTGCACATTTTTTTAAGCTTACATTACATTTTCAAGCATAAGAATACAAAATCACCTAAAAGACCTCTTGCAAATTCATACTGCTACGGCATTACCTCTTTCTGGAGGCAGCTGTAATATGTAATTATGTGCCAAATATAATTCATTATATTAATTTGAATATATAATAACTACTGTAAAATATACACTTAAAAGTTATCAGTTCATAAAACCAAGTCACGATTATTTCTATTACTGTAACAATAAAATAAAATGACTTTTACCAGTCCTCTATCGCTCTTCAGAAAACTGCTCTTAGTTGCACAGAAGCAAGGCCTCACATCTTTGACTTCAGTCTGAACAGATGGAGAGAACTCCAGTAAATATCATTTCAAACATCAGCCGTGCTTTGCTGATGGCACAGCCGCATTCAAGGGACTGTCATCTCCAAAAAACATTTGGGATCAAAAAGGCCTGTTGATTATCTGGAGCAGAGAACTAACAGCAGTTATGCTAATAGTTGCAACTACACACATTTTTTTGCATGAAAACAGTTTGGAGATTGTGTATCACTGCTTAATAAAGATTATTATAATATTAAAATAATAATATTGAAATATTAGTATATTGACTAAATACTGAACAATATATCTGTGCATTCAAATTAAATTATACTTGTGTTTTATTAATATACAACCATAGATTAATGAAAAGTTATGAAAACTTGGAAACATAACATTTGATTTATATTTCATTATAATTGTGAACTGTTGTGAGTGATAACTCTCGTACAGAAGGAATATTGTTGGGTGACGACATGGAAAACACCAACACATCACATGCCTGGGCTCATTTGCCACATCAGCTTAATGAGGCCATTATTTGCATTAAATTATAATGTTATTATGTAAAGATTCCGGTACCAGTAGGACAGTGGTTTGTTTTGAAATGTATTAGTAACGCCAATTAGTTTACTGGGACGCATGAGTGTGGGAGCGTGGTGCGTTCAGCAGCCAAATATGCCAAACACGTGACTGTGTTCACAAGCTCCTGAGTGAACTTAGCGCATCTGTGGACCATTGCACATACTTAGCATTGCAAACGTTCACCTGTTGACTCCGCGATCTCACACACAAACTGCATATGTGGCATTTAAGCACAGAAATCTAGCCTTTAGCACATTGTAGATTATTGTATTTTCTTTACATTTTATAAAATCCTCCTGCCAATGTTTTTTTATTTAGGGTCATTATTCATCAAATTCATTCGATTGCATTTATTATATTATATTATATTAGGCGATCTTATATTATTAGGCTATATTAATTATATTTCTTTATCTAATTGCATTTAATTAATTATTCATATATTTATGAATTATCTATATATTTATTTTTCCAAAGAAAGAGATTTTTGTAATTAGGCTAGCCCAAAATATTTGGTGGTAGCGACAGCACAAAATTTATACACTGCGGTACATTGCATTAAATTTTAGCTCAAATTTTAAACTCCAATAGTGCATTAATATCGTTTGCCCGCGTATGAAATTTGAATGAATGTAGCCTACTAATAATCTCCCAATTAAAGCTGCTACTAAAAGGAAGCAACATTTTAGATGATGATAATGATAATAATAATAATAAAGAATAATAACAAAATAACTAATTACAATAACCCAAGTATTTTTTTTTCATCCGCTTATAGCCCTATTTTGTACGCTAAATATTTGTAAATTATAAGCCCCTCTCAAATGCAATGTTTCACTTAGACTGTTTCTTTTCGTTTTATTTTGTAGTAATAATTCTAGAGTTACATCAGACACTGACTCCTCTCTTCCTCATTTGGAGTAGGTGTCGTTGTCCCTGTGCCTCTATCTCTCCGCAGCGCTGGAGGAAGTTGCAGTGCACCTGTTCTTCACCGCTGCTCGGCCCGTGACTACAGTACCCACCTAACATTGCGCAATGTCCCTCGATCCGCGCGCTGCGCCAGTCTGCTCGAGGAACCCGCTCTCGCTCGCTCGGCCTTTTTTTCTGCTTTCTCACTGTTGCCTGGTGTCAACCTACGCCGAGAAAGAGACATCCCTCCCTCTTCCCCCCTCAGCGGCAGCTTCCAATTTGCCTTCGCTTTTCTTTTCGCCTCTTCCATTGGCTTGCGCGCTGCCAGTCAAGCGCTTCCTCTTTACAGGAGAGTTGAGTAGCAACAGCTCGGAAACATCTGGCTGCCGCAGCTCTCGTCGCTCCGCTCGCCCGCTCTGTCTCTCCTGCCACCGCGGGTTGTTATGGAAAGCTGTTGAAAGTCAATCGAGTTGTTTTTCTCGCTGAGAGGATTAGACGGAGGAAGCAGGAAGACGCTGGACCTGGTTGTCTGTAAGTGCCTGTGATACGAGGTGCTCTTTAAGGAGATGAAAGGGGGGTTGGAGGCACGGGCTGGATTGTTATGGGGAAAAGTAACGATCTTTTTCACGCGACTGTCGGTCTTTACGCGCTGAACGAGTCGCTCGAGCGCGTGGCATCGGGGCCTGTCGCAAAACTGTAACACTGCAGGTTGAACGCTTACTTTTTATATGTTAGCCACACAAGCTAGCTTTTCCTGAACGTACGGGGTCAGTATCCAGAGAAAGACCGTCGGCAGTGCTCTCTCTGTGTGTGTTTGTGTAGGAGTAGCCTGCTATAATACCATTTCCTACCTAGGTGGACTCGTAGTTTGTTTTATTTTATGTCTGTTTGTTTTGCATCGTAGCTTTTAAGTTGAAGAAGGGGCTAACTTGGCACCATTCAGATAAGTCTTTCAGGACAACTTCCCAGGTTTGAAAACAAGTTCACTTTGACATGTCACGGTATAAAACAATGCGCTAGCGTGGGCTTAGTTTTTTACTTTTACCTCCATGTTTACCAATTGTTTTGTAAACCAAAACACGTAATAATAAGCAAGCCTAATCTTTCAAGTACATATTGAATGAAAAGCTCTTATTAGCTTAAAAAGCCTTGAGACCAAGTGTAATGTACGTGACAGATGCAGCAAACTCTTCATTCTTGTGGCTTTTTATGCATTTAAAAATATTCATGCATATCAATGAGTTTTAAAAAAGAAATATTCTGTTCATAAATGTGACATCTTTCAGAAGAGACCTTCAGATTGTATTTGCGTATCTTTGTTTTGCTGATTTTGGTGGTAAACAGGAAACTGTTGTTTGGCTCTCACTGAAGAAGTTTCTGAAAATGAACACAAATATGAGTGGGACACTTAAGAAGTAATGAGGTTTGTAAGCCCTAATGCGGAATACAGTGCCTTTTGTTTGAACCGTACTTATAAGGCCTGTATGATTGTTCCCATTGTTTCTTATTTCTTTTTTTTTTTCCCCCCTCTCCTCTGTCAGTTGTCCGGTGGGTTAGTAAAATGAATGACGGTAATGGCGCAGCCAGTGAACCATAAAGAAGTCGAAAACAATATCAGCTGCGTGGATCTGTCAGTTGCAAATGTGCTGTGCTGGCCTTTGTTTATGGTTACTGGAAGGAGAGGGGGGAAAAACTTGAGGGTATTTAAATTCTCAGTGCAGGAAACTAGGTTAGAAAAAAGTGTCGGCTTTCAGACGGACCCATTTCCAAGTTCTTCTTTGCTGAGAGATTACAACTAAAGGGGGGAATTGGCTAGTTTTCTACAGAAGCACCTCACAACACTTCCCTTCCTCCCGTTTTTTAAAGGGGGGGAAAGAGAAACAAAGTTGTATAAAGGAGAGGCTGGTGGCAAGAGTGTAGAGGAGTAGCATATGGCACTAAAAGGAGCACAGCTGGAGGTAGCATTTCCATCTGAACATGATGTCAGAGCAGCTGACAGGCTGCCATCCCCCAGTCTTTTCTTCTAACGCACAGACTGGGAGTTAGTGTGTGTGCGGATCTGTGTGCAGGAGGAGGCATCGCATTCCCCTCCAACATCTCCTCCACTTTGCATCTGTCCCTCACAGTTTGATTTTCTCTCTCTTTCTCTCGTGTCTCTACCCTTTCATTGATTCGGCGAAGGGAGTTACAGCCGGCGCTACCACAACAGTGGACTTAATCAAGTTGATGCGTACTGCAGGTACTGTACCGGGGGGTCCGGGCAACAGAGATGTGTTTTGAATAGGGAGCTCTCGTTAAGTCTTTTTGCGCGTCTGCCATCAGCCATCAGAGTGTGTGAAATGGGAAGTAAAGGATTTCGAGCTGGTGTAGTGTAACCAGGCTGGGGGACAAGTGACACTTTTGTTGCCATGAAGAGGTTTCCAGGCAAGCATTTGATTATTCTGTTTGTTTGCAGGTCTTCTATTCGGTTACTTCGTTCTCAATGGCAAATTGTTGCTTTGTTGTGACAGTATAGAGTGGCGTTGGTAGGGGAGTTCATTGTAGTATTACAGATTTAAAACTAGAAACTCTTATGCGTTTATGTTGTTAAAACCTGTTTTTGCTTTAAGTAACGAGATGTTCAGTCCATTTAAACCAAATTCCTAATCTTCTAAAGCGACCGAAAATGCAGAAATGCTTTTAGCGAAATAAATCTGCAACTTTATATATTGAAGAACGCGTTCTTCAAAACATCCCTTCGTCAGGCTTTTGCTCAACTCTTTCCTTTTTTTCTTGTTTTTAAAGACTAATTTAGAACTTGCAGATTTGAGCTGCCTGAATTGGCTAGACAGCTGTAATCGCACTCCTCCTAGTCTTAATCTCTTTATCTGGGCAGCAGCTGCCATATGGTCTCAGTCAGCTGGATCAGATGTTCATAAGCCTCCTTCTCCGTCCCTCTCTGTCCTCCCAGTCTCCTAATTTGATCGCTGCTACCTTGTGAGCTGTCCTGCAATCTTTATTTTTAGCCATCTTAAGGATTAGGATTGATGTGGACTACGGGGCACTTAAAGTGATTGTATTGTAAATCTGCTGTGGACCGCCTCTTTGGGGAGGATGTTCCATTTCTCCAAAGATTTGGGGAGGGGAAAAGGGGGAGGAGAGGGCTGGCGAGAGGTTTGTTATCCCCCTGTCCCCCTATAAGCCCCTCATTAATGAAGGTCTGAACGCTGTTTGGGGTGGGGTGGGGGGCTTTGGCTTGCTATCCCAATCAGATTTAAATGAAGATTCAAATGAGTTCATTTAAGTCCGCTGCTTGAACATGACGCCGGTGCAATTTTTTAGACGGGAACGATCTCCGCGGGTAACAGGTGTGATTTCATAATTTTTTTGCATTTATTTTACTTTTAACTTTTTTAGTTTGTAAATTGTTTGTGTATTTTTTAAAGATAATATATATTTTTAGTGCGTATTTTATTTGCAGACGGTCCGTCTTTGATTACGCACGTCACGCTGATGTTCTGCTACCGATGTTGTCGTAACCTCAAAGATCATGGTACTTAGTATACTTATGCAGTGTGCCCATGATGATGAGCTGTTTGTGTACCTGTAAGCCTGTTACCTATACTTGGCATCCTGGCCAAAGTGGGTTATTATAAATAACTGCTCCAGGAGCACAGCGAGGAAAAACAGGAAAGATTCTTTCGCGCAGGCATCTGTGGAATCAGGACTTCAGCTCCTTACATCACGCCATCTGATTATACCCAAATGGTATTGATGGGATGCGTATGGCAGTATTGCTTTGTTTAATTTACAATTGGGATATTTTTCATTTACATTTTTGCGTTAATTTCCCTGGTCTCGTGCTTTTAAACTTTTAATTAAAAGGGTTAGTGTAAAACGTAATATTAAACACACTACTGTGTACTTTAAAGTGCACAAGCGAGGAAAATGCAATTAGTCTAATATATAATCTGTGATGTTATACTTTTTGCATGTGCTTTTTTGTAATCCTTTTATGTCAGGACTGTGGTGAACATTTTTCCAGTGTTCCCACAGGGGTGGAGGGAGGGAGGGAGAGAGAATTAGAGTGTGAGAGTATGTCTGTGTGCATGGAGCGAGAGAGAGAGAGAGAGAGAGAGAGAGGACAGAGCGGGTGGGAAAGAGAGAAGTTCCACACAGAGCTGCAGACAAAACAATTGTTGTTCTAGCGAGCCTAGCTAACATCTGTGGTCTTTTGCAGGTTATGAAGACAGCATGGAGTTTCCAGACCACAGCAGACATTTGCTACAGTGTCTGAGCGAGCAGAGGCATCAGGGATTCCTTTGTGACTCCACTGTGCTGGTCGGTGATGCCCAGTTCCGAGCCCATCGTGCAGTGCTGGCTTCATGCAGCATGTACTTCCACCTCTTTTACAAGGACCAGCTAGACAAAAGGGACATTGTTCATCTGAACAGCGACATTGTCACGGCCCCGGCCTTTGCTCTCCTGCTTGAGTTCATGTACGAAGGAAAGCTCCAGTTCAAATCGCTTCCAGTGGAGGATGTGCTGGCTGCTGCCAGCTACCTCCACATGTACGACATTGTCAAGGTGTGCAAGAAGAAGCTCAAGCAGAAGGCCACGGCCGAGGCTGACAGCACCAAGCACGAGGAGGACGCTTCCAGCTGCTCGGACAAGGTGGAGAGCTTCTCGGAAGGTGGAAGCACGGGCCGGCCGGCCACCGCCGACCTGCTACAGAGCGATGACGAGGACATGGAGAACAAGCGGGACAGCCCTCAGGAGCCGGGGAGCATGTGGATGCGTCTGCCTTCCGACCGGACCGCGTCTCCCACCACTAGCCCCAGGGAGGCGGAGACGCACGGCCCTGATGCTGGCAAATCTCCTGCCGGCAGCCCCAGTAGCTCCACTGGCTCCCTGTCCCGTCGCTCGGCCGTGTCTCGGAGAGTCTCTGCTGACACCGATTGCGTGCTTGACCTCTCTGTGAAGTCCAGTCTGGGCGGAGGTCCTGGGGAGACCATGGCTGGCAACCCTTATTTCTGCAGCTCTGTGACCCCAGACAGCCTCCAGAGTGCCCTGGTTCAGGTCAAGGTAGAAAAGGACACGGGCTCGGACGATGACGAGCTGGTGAGCGGCGACTACGAGAAGGAGCACAGCGGTGTCAAGGAGCCACCCAGCACCAACGGGACTCACATCAGCCTCGTTGCGCAACGGCGCTTGGGCCTGGAGGCTCACCTCTCGGCCCTGCGTGAGGCCTCGCTGGCCAGCGAGCTGGAGCGGGACGACAAAGGAGGCGACGACGACGCAGACGTCTTAGGAGGGGACAGCGAGCGAGCGCAGGAGGCCGCGGGGGTCGAGAACTCCCTGTTGCCTTATGTCTCCAGCATACTGGGGGCTCCACATACTCAGATCTTCATGTGCCCCTTATGCAACAAGGTCTTCCCCAGCCCACACATCCTGCAGATCCACCTCAGCACGCATTTTCGTGAGCAGGAAGGCGTACGGTCCAAGCCGGCCGGCGACGTCAACGTCCCCACCTGCTCCATCTGCGGCAAAACCTTCTCCTGCATGTACACGTTAAAGCGCCACGAGCGGACGCACTCGGGCGAGAAGCCCTACACATGCACTACTTGCGGCAAGAGCTTCCAGTACTCGCACAACCTGAGCCGACACGCCGTCGTGCATACGCGTGAGAAGCCGCACGCCTGTAAGTGGTGCGAGCGGCGCTTCACACAGTCAGGGGACCTGTACCGACACATCCGCAAGTTCCACTGCGAACTGGTCAACTCGCTCTCGGTCAAGAGCGAGGCGCTCAATCTACCCACAGTCAGAGACTGGGCACTGGAAGATAGTTCTCAAGAACTGTGGAAATGAAAGCTGAACTGATAGCAGACTGTTTGAACTGCTTGTTAAATTAATGAGAGAGATCTGAGTGGCATTTTGTTGGGGCAGAGAGGTGAAGGTAAGAGTGGGACGGAGTGACGGCCGAAGGGTCTGAATCAGTCATTTTTCTTGTATGTACATTGCAAATCTTGTTGAATTGCACTTTACTAGCACATGAAAATGTTACTACTGATTTCCTTTTAATATATTTTCTGGTCTCTTTAGGGTCTCTTTTCTTTTTTTTCCTGTTCTCCTTGGGTTTTTATAAAACATTGGTGCTGGTCTCAGTAACCAACTTTGACAGAAAAATGATTCATTGGGATTTTCAACTGTATATAATTTACAGTATTTGTATACGCTCCTAAATTTCAAGGAACATCTGCCATGAAAAGCATATGAAGATTTCAGGTAATAGACAGAGGAGTTTAAAACTAAGGACACACTAAACAGGTACTATGGTCATATATTTACCTGTACACACTCGCCTCTTGTTTGAGTATGTTTGTGTGTGTGTATTTTTATATATATATATATATATATATATATATATATATATATATATATATATATATGTATGTATAATATAATATAATATAATATATATATATATATATATATATATATATATATATATATATATATATATATATATATATATAATATTATATTGTGCACTACTATAATTTACAGATAACATACCTGATGTGTGACTGTGGTCGTGTTTGCATGTGTATTCATGCGCATATGCACACGTACACGTAGTGTGTGAGCAGGTCAGTCCTTTAAATCCCACGAGGAAGCTCTAAGCTCGCGTTACTTAAGCTCTTGTACATTTTTGACTCGTTATAGGAAACTTGACTGATGGAAGACAAACAAGGCACTCATGCAATGTACAGCCTCCTTTTTCATATCAGTTGCCGCATTTGTTCTATCTTTCTTAATATGATTTGAAGTCATTATTTGCATTTAGTTGCGGTCTCTCTACATCACTCGGTTGTTACTGAGGTTGGTTTTTACATCGGCTGCATTTCTAGAGATTTCTGTAGTGTTTTATTAAGATTTTTCGTTTTTAAAACGGAATCTGTTGTTGCATGATGTCTGACCTGTATATTGAAAAAGATGTGACTTGCTGTATTGCTGTACACTGTAATTGACTGATTCATTACAGTCAGGGCACCTGTCTGTTGAGAAAAAAAGTACCTTTAATATTACCGCTGTAGAAATTGCATGAATTTTATTTAACTTACTCTTTTTCGTTGTTGTTTTGCATCAGAGAGTGTATTTTTTAATTAACTCATTTGATTCCTTGGTAGATTTGAGTTTTTCCTCTCATTAGAGAATGAATCGGGGGTTCTGGTGAGGTGATTTTTTTTCTGGGCTGTGAAGATTGTGGAAATTAGGCTGCAGTATCTACACACCAATCGCGACGCGATTCGGTTCGGGCTCGCTGTAGGATTTGGGGGTTAACGAGGGGCCAGGTGTCAGCAGAGGCTGGAACGCTACGTTTATTGTTCAGAAGGCTTGCGTGGCTCCTGCTAGCATCTCCTCGTGCGCTGCTCTTCCCAGTGCTGGGTTCTCAACTGCTGTCTGTCTCAGTGTCCTGTTTACTGTCATTTGAATCATGTCGGCTCTGTTTGTAATTTATTTATTTATCTTTTCAATTGGCACTTGCTTCAGATTCGATTGCCATGAAGACACATTTGCGTGGCTGATGGTACAGCTCTTCTTTATGGGTGTCCTCAGCAGCGCACATCTATTTGGAGAAGCTGAAGGATCTTTAAACAGCATAAAGCTCAACACACTCTGATCTGAGTGGTTTGTGTGTGTGTGTGTTTGTGTTCAATACTTAAGTCTTTTTTTTTTTTTGTCACTAGAACGTGTTTGGCAAGGTTGGTTGCACCTTTGAAGCTTAATGAAATTAGAATGATGTGCAAAAGAGGCCTTTATGAAATGTATATGCTTAATTATTAACCTAATTGAATTTACTTTGTTACACTGAAAAAAGATCTATAAATTTGTGATTAACTTTTTGCAGCATTTGTGATTTCGAAAAATGTTTATTTTGAAAATGTTTTATTTTTTCTTTTAATTTGCAAAGGTTTCTTTTATTAACAATGTGAAAACTCTGTTCATTTTGTTTGTTTATGGGTTTGTTTCACAAAAAACAATTTCATTGTCAAATCCAGAGAAATAAAAAGCAAAGAAAAATGAAAAACATATGGCTTAGCGCTGTAGACGTAGATCAGTCACTCACATAGTGCTGAAATGCTTGAACTAGTTTAGTTAGAGAGGGCCGGGGGCTCCGCACATGTTTGGAGCAGGACAGGAGTGTGCGGCACACGGGCCTACGCAGGCCTCAGGAACTGTCCTACCATATATTTGGCTGGTGCAACGGCTAGTGAAAAGGTTGAGCTTTGCCAACAGCGCACGCTCCTCATGGCGTTTTGCACGGTGGTACTTTTACCTTTTGCACTCTAAAATGTGACAGAAAAAAAAATATCATCTGTGGGGTTGATTTGTTTTTTTACGCTTTCTTTTTCTTTGTTTTTTGTTGGCTTCTATTGTACTTGACCGCCTTAAACTCCTTAAACTACTGTTAACAGCTTATACTCAGAGGGTGAAAACTGGAAACTGTCGCTGGAATACTGGATGTCTTTCTTAGACTTTTTTTTTTTTTTTTGTTCAATGGAAATGAAGCTGTGAAATGGCCTATGAAGCATATCCATAAATTAGACACCCCTTTAGCTTACTTGAAACCCAGGAACCCCAGTGTGAAGAACAACTCTGTCAAATTCAAACTTGGTGGCTAATGAGTATGGAAAAGAAAATAATAAATATCTGTTGAATTCAAGGACAATCGCTGTCTGGATGGAAAAACAAAAAAAAAAAAAAAAAGATGATGATTCAACTTCACATGTAATTGCTTCCCTTCTGAGATTTTTTGCTATGTTGACATTGTTCTTTTTATGGATTTAGACATTTAGCTTTGACAATCATAGTATGTTTCATTTTCTCAAGGGAAGTAAATTATGAGGCTGTTTAGTTTTGTACTTTTGGTGTGCTGTTGGTGAAATTTTTAAATTGTGTGCAAACTGCAATAAATTATAAGAACCTTAACCTCTCCGTGCCATTTTTCTGTCAAAAACTTCTGGCTGGATTTGCCAGAGCAATGACGACGTGCAGATAGGTGAGACAGTGTTTGTGTTTTTGCATTCAGTTCAATAATCTTATTTACTGTAGATGCTTGTGTGGGTGGAAACGTTTTCCAGTGCGTGAGGTCTGTGGATTGAGTATACTGTCCGGATGAGTGTGTGCGTGTGTGTGCGTGAGCGTGAGTGTACGCAGTCTTACATGGCTCATGTGTATATGCTGTTTTAATGTCTGGCTGGTGCTCCAGTAAAGGCGTGGGTTGGACCTGGGAAAATGTGCAGCAGCTTGTACGAAGACCAACCCCTCCCCCTGCATCACACACACACACACACACACGCACAGGCAGCTTCCAAAGCTCCTCAAGTACAGTTTTCCAGCAAACAAATCAGCTTTATCTAATGTCTCGCTGTTCGGCAAACCTGGCCTACAGATGCACTAAAGGCTGACCACTTTTAAGTCAGCGAGCGTTACTCAACAGGCCACTGCCGCAGATGGTCCAGTGCTGTAAGCCTGCCCCCCTTCCTTACACACACACACACACACACACACACACACACACACACACGGCACCTCCTTCTAATTGGTGCGAGATTTAGTTTTCAAATTCATTTTGGACTTAAGATCCATTTCCGCTTGTATTATTGAGAAAGTCTGAATAGCGCCTTATTGTTTTGCATTTCTCGATAATATTGTGCACTCTTTTGCTGATTTTCTCAGAGAGCTCAGATTTGATTTGTGACATTCACATACAAATCTGCATCCAACATCTGGTTGGAACGGACAGTTGGAGCATAATGGTTTTCTCGCTTTGCTTTTTTACTATGAATTTAGGTCATTAATTTGTATCTGTCCTTTGTTTACTCAAGGAGCAGAGACAAAGGGGCAGCTGTGGAAACATTTGGCTGTGCCGAAGGGTAGTGGGCTCGATGTGATGAGTGTGTTACCAGCTTGGGCTTCTATATGTAGCTCCACCGCAGAAGTTAGCGGGATCCGCGTGCCAGCGTACTGGGGGAGAGCTGCGTACATGGCATTGATAGGCCAGCCGTTGCACTGAGGTATGACTGATTCTGCCCACGCAGATAGCTGCTGAGTGCCTCACCATACTCTGTGACCAGCTCCAAATATAATGTACATTAGAGGAGCGCAGACAGGAAGAGGCCTTTCTGTTTGCTGGCATTCGAAGAGGAGCCGCAGCAAATGCCGTGCTCTGTGAAGTTAGTGCATTCATTGAATGTCATTAACCCTCCTGTTCTGTTTGGAAATTTGAATAGATTATAAAGTGTCAGGTTTATTCTTAAAGACACTTTCTAATCTTATGAGAAATAATTATGAACACAATTAATTATAAACACATTTGATAACCCTTTTGTCCTTTGTTTTAAATTAAATATATTTAGGCTCTCAGAGACCCCCATAGAAAATTGATACTCTGATTGGTGAACACATGCAGCGATTCCTGTTAGTTGTTTATTTTTTATGTATTTATTTTATTTTATTTTTATCTTGATGAATGAATACCAATCACATTTCTGAAGAACCTTTAACGTTCATGGAACCTTTTCATTCTACAAAAGGTTCTTTAGATTATTAAAATGTTGTTTACAAAAAAAAAAAAAAGTTTCTATTAAAAACTCTTCACTGAAACAGTCTTTAGAAACCCAAAATGGTTCTTCTGTGTCATTGCTGTGAAAACTCTCTTTATTTTTTAAGAGTGTAGGTGTTGATTAACATATTAAAGTAATTTGAATGGAAAATGAGGTTCATTTAAAAATTGCTATTATAATTGTTATACAATATCGGTCTCTGGGATAATCAAACAAAAATTTCAACAGAACATGAAGGTTAAACATATTAATAAAAATAGTAATTGATATGAAAATAAACTCAAATTGATATTGACAATAATACAGAAATATAAAAAAAAATGTAGTAACATAAAAGCCCACAGCTCATTTCTTCTTACTGACTGAATAAAACAGGTTAACGTGAGTATATTATGTAACTGCGTTGTCTTATTAATCAATCAATATAAACATAATACATATGTAATAATACTTACATGTTTGTATACTTATGTATATTAACATTAATATACCTAAATATTAACATTTTCATAAAATATTTCATTTAGTCTCCTATTCACCCCAATTTGGTGAAAGAAAATTTCTTCTCATGAAGAGTCCAAAAAGTGCTGGAAATTCAACTGCAGCCAGCAGTTAAGATGTAAAGAATTTGAAGGAATGAAAGGAGCATTAAGTCCTACATGAAAGAGAAAGGAAAAAGGAAAAAAAGTACAAGGGCTGAGCAGATAAAAGGTGAGAAAAGCAGGCAGGAGGGACGACGTCTTTTTTCTTTCAGTTGTCTGCCTCATTTAAAAGGCAGCCATTGTTGAGCGCCCTGTGCACACAGACAGAAGGCAAGCAACAAGCGGCCTGTCTTGGCCCTTCAGACAATGCAGTGATGCTACAGCCTGTCAGGGGTGGGGGAGAGGGGTCTGCGTGGAGGAATATGTTTGGTTTATATGGAGGGGTACGCCATGCACCCTGCGTCCCCCAACAAAAGAAGACGCAACCCCAACTTAAATGTTTGCGTGTGTGTGTGAGGTTGTGGTGCTGTTTGGTGAGGAGTGAGAGGCGCAGACAAGGTTCTCCACACAAGCACATTCAGGGGTCTGTGGAGCTCGCTTGAGCACAGATAAAACATTTCTTTTGTGTGATTCTTCCGTAGCAGAAAGAAGGGGGGTTGTCATCTGTACTAAATGATGATGATGATGGGGAAGAACTGCAAATCAGTGAACAGGAGAGTTTAAAGAGTTTCCTAAGTGTCGATTTTTATATTAACATTTTCAAATCCAAAAACCTGTACAACTGACATTGGAATGTTTGAAGGAGACTTTTAATTTAATGCCAAAAAACCTTCAAAAAGTAATACAAATCCTTTACCTCTTAATATTTGTCCTGTGGAAGAATATCAATTGATTGCAATTCATTTATGGTTTTTGAAAAACTATTCTCAATTCTATTCTATTCTATTTATAATCATACTATTACTCCAGTCTTCAGTGTCACATGATCCTTCAGAAATCATAATATGCTGATTTCCTGCACAATAAACATTTCTTATTATCAGGGTTGAAAACAGCTGCTTAATATTTTATTTTAACAATATTTTATTTTAACAATATAAATGTCTTTCCTGTCCTTTTTGATCAATTTATTGTCTTTACAGATTAAAAGTATTAATTTTTTAAGCCTCCTGACCCTAAACTTATAAACAGTATAGTGTATACTATGATTTTTATAGAGTGATTTGATCAAACAGCTGTCTGAAATGGTTCTGATTGAACAGTTGTGGCATTCAGTGTTCAAATATTTTAGCATGATGACTACTAATGACTCTGTATAACTGACAGTTGTCCCAAACAACAGATTTCCTAGCTGTGTTTCTGACATGTCTCTCTACTTTTCGCTTTCCTACTTCTCAAATAAATAGAATAATTTCAGCTCAAATCAATATTTCATGTCCACTTAAATGGTAATAAGTAGCCTACTATAATGTACAGTCAGCCAGTTATTATTATGAAATACTCCTTAATCTGAGACTTATTGTGCTATAATGACAGGTTGACTTCACGTGATCCGTTACATGTATTAGCCAATACAATTCAACACTTCAACCAGAAATTATACTTTACAGGACTCTTGCATTTCCTTGTTATACTGCCTTTCAGTGTTGGAGGCCCGGCAAACCCTTGATGTGACTCGTTTGGTCGGCTGTTTCTTTCTCTCAGAACCAGCTGTTGGTAGCACTTCTGCCCACTGTAGATAAGTGGGCATCAGGGTGTGGGATGTTGATAGGGGGTCTTGGCAGGATTTAGTCAGCAGCGAGTCAGGACTTTTCCTGGGTGCAGTGTTGTGGCCTTATTGGGTGTCAGATAGACACTGCATATATACATCTGTTTATATACCTATATTAAAAAAGGTATCCATCTTGCAGAAAAAATATCATACACTTCTGTTGAAAAATCTGAAGTCAGTCTTTTTTTTTTTTTTTTTTTAGCAAGGGCACATTAAATTGATCAAAAGTGACGGTAAAGACATGTTACAAAATATTTCTATTTCAAACAAATGCTTTCTATTTATCAGAGACTATTAAAAAATGTCACCGTTTCCACAAAAATATTGAGCAGCACAACTGTTTCAACATTAATAATACAAATTGTTTCTTGAGCAGCAAATCAGTACATTAGAATGAACTCTGAAGGATCATGTGACACTGAAGACTGAATGATGCTTAAAATTCAGCTTTGCCATCACAGGAATAAATTAGATTTTAAAATATATTAAAATGGAAAATGGTTATTTTAAATTATAATAATATATCACATTTTTTACTGTATTTTTGATTAACTAAATCCAAAAACATCAAATTCATAGCCCAATATTTCTTAATGGTAGTGTAACTTAAGTAGTTATCCAGTTAACCAACAGGTCAATGCACACCCTACAGACACTTTCAGTGGTGTGTGTTGTAAAAGCTTTGTTTTTCCTGGTGTTCTGCAGCACCGTTCCTGCAATAGCCATTTCTAAAGAGACCCCACACCTGTCCACCCCAAACGTGTGACTCAGCAGGGCTCAGACACTCTTTACACATGTGGTTGTAACTCCACATGAAGAACACACACGCTGTTAGAGCAGAATATCACACTCCAACACCTTACAGATATGACCATGCCAATACAGACCTCACATCCATACAAACATTACCATAAGGATGTTAGCATCAATACATTTTTGGTATACAATAACAGTTAACCATAGTACACATATAAATGAATGCAAACCAACAAGAGTGCAGTGGCATCATCATTTTCGAATCTTTTTTGTCGTAAGCTAGTTTGTGTACAAAGAGGAGCATTGTCGTCTCAGCCGGAGATGCCAAGCTCTCCGCTCACTGCGAGGTCCGGCAGTGCGGGCCCCATCTGTCGCCTCCACCAACCTGCAGCAACTCAGAGTGGCCCGAGGCCGACTCGCAGGATTAATGCGCACATCCTGAACTGGGTTAGGGAGAGAGAACGTGGGCTCAGCCTGTGGGACCTGGCACAGCCAACGTGCCACATTCCCTCTCACAATGCTGCATTATCCACCACCGCACAGCAACCTTGGCAGGGAGCTGAAAAGAAATCCTGAAGGAGGACGGATGTGATACTGGTACTTTTAACATTGATGCATCCTCCAAAAGGCCTCTTGATTTTGTCCGTGTATTTAGCATAGATTTGCGCAGAAAATGCCTTTGAGTTTGCAGGTTATTAGGCGTTTGAGATGAGAGACGCGGCCTGCTGTATGGCTACTGAGCATCAGATCACTTGCTGATGACACTGTATGTAAACTTTGACAAACAAGACATATTTTACAACCAAGTAAACACTACAGGCATTTTTTTTAAAGGCATAAGTGGCAGTCTTGGCTTGCTTGGTACATACTGTATGCAAGATAAGACATGAAGAAAACCCCAAATTTTACATGAATTCCAGCTTTTTTAAAAGGAATTTTATAGAAATGTAGGGATTTTGGGTCTTCTAAAACTATCATTAACTAAAACTATTAAAACTTGTTTGCAGTTTTTGAAATAAAGCTGAAGTAAGACAAAATATAAATAATATATGAAAAACTTCAAAAACTTGCATGAAAATAGGAAATGTGGCTTTGGACAAATAAAATAATTTAAGCTGAAGAACTTAAGTTACTAAAACCAAACCTGAAAATAAAAATAAAACTAAATAGAAATATTAAAAAGATGGAGAAAAATTACCAAATAACACACTGAAAAAAAAAATACTTTGAAACAAAATAGCATTACAATAAATCGCGCTACCAACAGTGATTAAATCTAAAGATCAGTTAGCTCATATCACATCTAACTGTGCAAAGTATTATTATTATACTTTGTTCTCAAATTATTAATGTTAGCAACATCAGCAATTGCGTGAATATGAGTATACTATTAGCGTGTAGATTTCAATTTTTGTACAGTCTAATATCTAATTGTCATACCATTCAAATTTCATATTAAGAAATTGTTTTAATCCAAAAAGCAAATTAATCTTCCTTCAAACTGGTTCTATTTAAAATACAAAAACTTGTGTAATCCCACCTTGGCTATCTGTAATCAGAACCACATTTAAAACTGGAATATAATTTAATTTCATTCACATGTTTCATAAATACATAATCCTTTCTGGATTAAAATCCGCCATCAAAATAAATTTAATTATTCGAGCTGCTGTGAGAAAAGGCTATAAATGATCCACCACCTGCAGGATCCTCACGTGCCAGAGCCTAGTAGCCGCGAAAACTTCTTCATGTTTACAGATGTGACGTAATGACGCAGTGCCATGTTCGAATTTCCCGCGAAAACCTACCCATGCCACTCAAATTAGAAAACATTATTATAAGCTAACCGTTGTGAATCGGGCTAAAGTAAGGCGATAGTTTTGAACACTGGCTGGTTATGTACTTTCTCAAATATTGATTTCGGATCATTTTTAACCAAAAAAAATTACGGACTGCAGCTTTAAATGAAGACTGAAAATATGAAAATGAAACAGATTTTTAAAATATTAATAAACGACAGTAGCCTATACTGCTAATAACATCGCTTCTAAATGATAAAATGTAAATGTAAAAATAATTTTCAGCCGTAATCTGTCAAGGTTTGATGCATATAATTTGTAATTTGGCATCACTTGCACAATTAGCATCAATTATCCAAAATATTTTTGAAAGATGCTATAAGTATATCTACAGTAATGACCGTATTTTTCTAGTTTTATTGACGTGCCTCCTCTGGCAAACATGGCTTCTGTCTGTTAGCATCTATTTGGTAAAATACATGCTTATAATAACTTTTATCATTACTGAAATGATAATGCCAGAATTATTTTTTGGAAGTGATTGGGTGATTTTCTGCCACAGTGTTTTAGACAACATTTTTTTACACATTTACACGTTATTTTTTACACATTGATTTTAGTGTTTTAGACAAACACATTTTAACCAACAATAATCATTTAACTTAATTATTAAAGACATTTATTTGGAAGTTGCGATTAAAATCCAGTTGGTTTGAAAATCTGAGGGGGCAGGTCATTTGTCAGAAACAGTAGCGCAACCTCAACACTGAATTTCATTAAAGCCAGACGCTCTTAATTTCAGCTTCACGACTGTATTTCATTTCCTCATTCTGAATTACTCAATAACTAGTTTTGTTTCACCAACATATTCTTAGAGTAAATATGTAGAACAAATCTGACACATGCAAAAGTCATCCCACCAACAAAAACATCTGCCTTGATGTCATCTGCTGCGTCCCAGTCCCAGCCTGAGATCAAGCAGGCCTCAGAGAGTGAATGAGCGAAGAGTCGCCCTCCTCAATGAGCGTCTGCACCCGACACACATCTGCACACAGTATTATCATTAGTGCTCCCGCGTCGCCTAGGATCACTGACAAAATGAACAATACCAACAATCACTCCCTTCAGCTGCAGCCATATGGGCACCATACTTAGATTGCAGGGGAAGAGGAAAAAAGACAAGCAATTGTACTGGCATCTGTTTGGCAGTCCTTAGAAGCTGTTGCAAGATGAATCTGCTGTGCGAGGAAAGTTTTTCCCTCTGCCTCCCTCTCTCTTTGGACAAGTGAAAGTATTGCAGGTTGCGCTCCTGTCGGCCGGCTCTCGCAATTACTGTACCTGTTCTCTAATGTGGCGTCCTAATGGGATAGGCAAGTACAGGCCCAGATGGTGAGACAAAGTGCTTTCTTCCAGGTTTCTTCTGAGGCGGTGCATCTAGCTGGATTACCTTTCCCTTTCAGTGCAGCTTTGAAATTTCTCACACTTCAGTTACAAGAGGTTTTATCATAAGAAAAAAATTCTAGCTTGCAAGTAGCATTGAGAGTCTTTATCAATGCTATCACAATCAGTGGCCACAAAAACTGTCTGGACACTTGAGACACGCTTAAAAATGTAGGCCTTTGCATTGTAAAACATCAAAAGCATGCAAACTAGCATTTCATGTAAATAAATATATAAATAAATACATTGGTAACACTTTATTTTGATAGTCCACTTTAGACATCCTACTAACAGTAAGTAACTTTGCAAATACATGTCAACTAGCAGTCATTAGAGTATTAGTAGACTGTTTAATATCTTCTAACACTTTATTTTGATGGGTCCACAACATACTGACTATAAGAATCTTTGCAAGTATGTCAGCTTATTTTACTAACCATAAACCTAACCTAACAGTTTACGCTGAGAGTTAGTAGACATTGCATATTAATGAGAATTAGTTGACATGTAGTTGCAAAGTTACTTATAGTTAGTAGAACGTCTAAAGTGGACTATCAAAATAAAGTGTAACCAATACGTTTATTTACCTAAAAAAAATCATATTTTGTATAATAACTTAATAAATAAATAAATATATATATATATATATATATATATATATATATATATATATATATATATATATATATATATATATATATATATATATATATATACACATACAAATATAAAAGCAAATAATATAGCCTAAATATGTATAAATATAAAATATGATAAATGAATTAATAAATATAAATAAATATATAAATAATTTAAAATTATATATATATATATATATATATATATATATATATTTATTTAAATAAATATATGTATATATAAATATGAAAATTAATTAATAAATATTATAAATAAAAATGTAAAAGTATAAATATATCAATATATAAATACATTAATAATTGAAAAATATATATTTAAAATATATAGATGTATATAGAAATCTATAGATGTGCTATAATCATATATGTGTGTATGTGTGTTTGTATGTATGTATAAATATAAAATATAATTAATTTAAAAAATAATAAATACATATAAATCAATATATACTATATATATATTTCAAATACATAGATGTAGATATAGATATGTAGATAAATGAAAAAAATATTATAAATAATATTTGGACTTTTTTGGACTTTGTGGACAGTTACTGTGATGATCTACACCTGGAGATACTCTGTTAGGACACCTGTGTGAGCTCATTTTACACAACCACTAAAATCACCATGACTCCAATTGGTTAAAATTAATTAGAAAATGGCTCAAAAAATAAAGTGAATCATTTGTTTTCCGATGCCGCCTGGTGTAATATTTTGTTTAAAATATAATAATATTCATCACTTGTATATCCAGAAGTGTCCACACATTTTGGAGCTCCTGTGTAAAAATTGGTGAACATCTGAACGTAACTTAAAGACTTCACACTCCTGCAGACTTCCAGTTCTGCTGGCAGGTTTATGTGTTTGTACAGGCCGTGCCTCTTTGTCGGCCAGTCCGTGTTGTTCTCGTCCTATTACACCCAGCCGTGCAGCACTACAAGCCTTGCCCAAACAGGGCAATCCCTCCTGGGCAAATATTTAAAGTCAAAACAGCTCTGGCTCCATAAAGCTTGTTGGGTGGTGTGGCTACATCTGTCAGTTGGGGGAGGTGTGTCAGAGAGAGAGTGCGTGTGTGCGGATGAGCGCAGCAGCTGCTGAAAGGAGTCTGGACGCTGCTGACGCCAACACCTGTCTGCTCTGGAGACATGGGGAAGCAAATGTCCAGGCAGAGCTGGCTACAGACTCCCACTGCTGTCCAACCACAGGGTGGATGATGAACTTAAAGAGGGCCACGCTTCAAAGTGCTGCCTTTTCCAGCAATGATCACCATTGTGCATGTGTGTGCCTCGCCTGCCAACAAATATTGAGTTACAGTCAGTTTGACTTCAACAATGGATACCATTTAAAGGAATATTCCAGGTTCAACACAAGTTAATATCAATCCACAACATTTGTGACAATGTTGATTATCACAGGAAATTATCTACACTCATACCTCATTTATGTGTGTTTTATTTTTTTCTATCTATCTATCTATCTATCTATCTATCTATCTATCTATCTATCTATCTATCTATCTATCTATCTATCTATCTATCTATATGTCTATCTATCTATATGTCTGTCTGTCTGTATATATCTGTCTCTATCTATCTATATACAGTATCTACCTGTCTATTTATCTGTCTGTCTATCTATCTATCTTTCTATCTATCTATCTATCTATCTATCTATCTATCTATCTATCTATCTGTCTGTCTGTCTGTCTGTCTGTCTATCTATCTGTATGCCTGTCTGTCTGTCTCTGTCTATCTATCTATCTATCTATCTATCTATCTATCTATCTATCTATCTATCTATCTATCTATCTATCTATCTATCTATCTATATGTCTGTCTGTCTATCTATCTATCTATCTATCTATCTGTCTATCTGTCTGTCTGTCTGTCTGTCTGTCTGTCTATCAATTCAATTCAATTCAATTCAATTCAATTCAATTCAAATTCAAATTCAAAATTGCTTTATTGGCATGACTGTAAATGATACAATATTGCCAAAGCTTAGTATACATGTACAAAAAGAAAAAAAATAAGAATAAAAAAAAAGAATAATATAATAACAATAATAATAATTAAATGAACATCGCATTAATAGAATGGAATATTATATCTATTATTATGGAATATTAATATAATGGAATATTATATATATTATTATGGAATATTAATATAATGGAATATTCTATCTATCTATCTATCTATCTATCTATCTATCTATCTATCTATCTATCTGTCTGTCTGTCTGTCTGTCTGTCTATCTATATGTCTATATGTCTGTCTGTCTATCTATCTGTCTGTCTGTCTATCTATCTATATGTCTATATGTCTGTCTGTCTATCTGTCTGTCTGACTGTCTGTCTGTCTGTCTATCTATCTGTCTGTCTGTCTCTATGTCTATCTATCTGTCTGTCCGTCCGTCCGTCCGTCTGTTCATCCATCCGTCCGTCCGTCCGTCCGTCCGTCCGTCCGTCCGTCTATCTATCTTAATTCAAATTCAAATTCAAAATTGCTTTATTGGCATGACTGTAAATGATACAATATTGCCAAAACTTAGTATACATGTACAAAAAGATTAAAATAATAATAATAATAATAATAATAATAATAATATAATAACAATAATAATAATTAAATGAACATTGCATTAATAGAATGGAATATTATAACATCTTAGAAGTATTAAACTGTAACAAATTAGAACGTGTGAACATTTGATACCACAGTCTTTAACTTACATAGAAACATACATATATACATACTAAGGATCACTGTGGTGGAAAATAGGGTAACACACAGGTCAGGTCAGACAAAATACACATTCACCTGCTGTCTCTCAGGCTGTGGCACATCCACACGTATCTCGCAGCAAGTGCTGCTATCTGTCCCTCTCCTAATAGTATCTTTATTTGTTCTGTTTCACTAATGGCTGTAAAGTTCTTTATTATTGGTGAGTTTGTTGAAGTAGAGGTTTCTTATTGATATGTATTTATGACAGTGAAGGAGGAAGTGTGTCTCTGTCTCGATCTCTCCTGTCTCACAGTGAACACACACCCTTTGCTCTCTGGGTAACCAGCTCTTTCTGTGTCTGCCGGTCTCAATGGCTAGACTGTGCTCACTGAGCCTGTACTTGGTCAGGATCCGTCTCTGCTTTGTGTCTCTGACACTCTGGAGATAATCTTCCAATTCATAATTTGATTTTATGGTCCGATATATTTGTAATTTACTTTGTGTTTTAGTTTCTTGATTCCATATGTATTTTTAGATTGTTTGATAATTTGATTTACTTTGATTTTTAGGTGAGAAGTAGTGCTGGTCTGAGACTGGTTATTGTTAGTAGAGTTAGAGTGGACTCTTTTTGGGGTCCAGTTCTTGGGTTTGTATTGCTTTAAAATGTTGCGATTCTGTGGCACTTGATTTAAGACTTGATAATGCATCCAGAATTTGAGGGACCTTTTATGCATATTAATAATCAATGGGAATCGGCCTAATTCTGCCCTACATACATTATTGGATGTTTTTCTTTGTAGTTTTAGAATCATTTTGCAGAATTCTGTGTGTAGGGCTTCTGTTGGATGTCTGTCCCATCTAGTGTAGCTCTGATCACTGAGTGGACCCCAAACCTCATTTCCATACAGTGCTATGGGCTGAATCACACTATCAAAGATTTTACACCAAATTGGAAGCGTTATTTCAATATTTTGGAATTTTTTCTTGATTGCGTATAGAGCTCTTCGAGCTTTATCTTTGAGAGCATTCACTGCCACACTGAAACTCCCTGATGCAGTGATGATCAGGCCGAGGTAAGTGTACTGCATCATGTGTTCTAGGGCGGTGCTGCCTAGACTGAACTGGTATCTGTGTTCCTGACATCTGGGCTTTTTCTGAAAGACCATAATGTCTGTCTGTCTGTCTGTCTGTCTGTCTGTCTGTCTATCTATCTATCTATCTATCAATTCAATTCAATTCAAAATTGCTTTATTGGCATGACTGTAAATGATACAATATTGCCAAAGCTTAGTATATGTGTAAAAAAAGATAAAAAATAAATAAAAAATAATAATAATATAATAACAATAATAATAATCAAATGAACATCGCATTAATAGAATGGAATATTATATCTATTATTATGGAATATTAATATAATGGAATATTATATTGTATCTATCTATCTATCTATCTATCTATCTATCTATCTGTCTGTCTGACTGTCTGTCTGTCTAATGTCTATACAGGTGCATCTCAATAAATTAGAATGTCGTGGAAAAGTTCATTTCAGTAATTCAACTCAAATTGTGAAACTCGTGTATTAAATAAATTCAGTACACACAGACTGAAGTAGTTTAAGTCTTTGGTTCTTTTAATTGTGATGATTTTGGCTCACATTTAACAAAAATCCACCAATTCACTATCTCAACAAATTAGAATATGGTGACATGCCAATCAGCTAATCAACTCAAAACACCTGCAAAGGTTTCCTGAGCCTTCAAAATGGTCTCTCAGTTTGGTTCACTAGGCTACACAATCATGGGGAAGACTGCTGATCTGACAGTTGTCCAGAAGACAATCATTGACACCCTTCACAAGGAGGGTAAGCCACAAACATTCATTGCCAAAGAAGCTGGCTGTTCACAGAGTGCTGTATCCAAGCATGTTAACAGAAAGTTGAGTGGAAGGAAAAAGTGTGGAAGAAAAAGATGCACAACCAACCGAAAGAACCGCAGCCTTATGAGGATTGTCAAGCAAAATCGATTCAAGAATTTGGGTGAACTTCACAAGGAATGGACTGAGGCTGGGGTCAAGGCATCAAGAGCCACCACACACAGACGTGTCAAGGAATTTGGCTACAGTTGTCGTATTCCTCTTGTTAAGCCACTCCTGAACCACAGACAACGTCAGAGGCGTCTTACCTGGGCTAAGGAGAAGAACTGGACTGTTGCCCAGTGGTCCAAAGTTTTCTTTTCAGATGAGAGCAAGTTTTGTATTTCATTTGGAAACCAAGGTCCTAGAGTCTGGAGGAAGGGTGGAGAAGCTCATAGCCCAAGTTGCTTGAAGTCCAGTGTTAAGTTTCCACAGTCGGTGACGATTTGGGTGCAATGTCATCTGCTGGTGTTGGTCCATTGTGTTTTTTGAAAACCAAAGTCACTGCACCCGTTTACCAAGAAATTTTGGAGCACTTCATGCTTTCTTCTGTTGACCAGCTTTTTAAAGATGCTGATTTCATTTTCCAGCAGGATTTGGCACCTGCCCACACTGCCAAAAGCACCAAAAGTTGGTTAAATGACCATGGTGTTGGTGTGCTTGACTGGCCAGCAAACTCACCAGACCTGAACCCCATAGAGAATCTATGGGGTATTGTCAAGAGGAAAATGAGAAACAAGAGACCAAAAAATGCAGATGAGCTGAAGGCCACTGTCAAAGAAACCTGGGCTTCCATACCACCTCAGCAGTGCCACAAACTGATCACCTCCATGCCACGCCGAATTGAGGCAGTAATTAAAGCAAAAGGAGCCCCTACCAAGTATTGAGTACATATACAGTAAATGAACATACTTTCCAGAAGGCCAACAATTCACTAAAAATGTTTTTTTTATTGGTCTTATGAAGTATTCTAATTTGTTGAGATAGTGAATTGGTGGGTTTTTGTTAAATGTGAGCCAAAATCATCACAATTAAAAGAACTAAAGACTTAAACTACTTCAGTCTGTGTGCATTGAATTTATTTAAAACACGAGTTTCACAATTTGAGCTGAATTACTGAAATAAATGAACTTTTCCACGACATTCTAATTTACTGAGATGCACCAGTCTGTCTGTCTGTCTGTCTCTGAGTCTGAGTCTGAGTCTGTCTATCTATCTATCTGTCTGTCCGTCCGTCCGTCCGTCCATCCATCCATGTCTATCTATCTATCTATCTATCTATCTATCTATCTATCTATCTGTCTGTCTCTATGTCTGTCCATCCATCCATCCATCCATGCATCCATCCATCCATCCATCCATCTATCTATCTATCTATCTATCTATCTATCTATCTATCTATCTATCTATCTGTCCGTCCGTCCGTCCGTCCGTCCGTCCGTCTATCTGTCTGTCTGTCTGTCTGTCTGTCTGTCTCTATGTCTGTCTATCCATCCATCCATCCATCCATAGAATTCAATTCAAAATTGCTTTATTGGCATGACTGTAAATGATACAATATTGCCAAAGCTTAGTATACATGTACAAAAAGATAAAAAAAATAAAAAATAAAAATAATAATAATATAATAACAATAATAATAATTGAATGAACATTGCATTAATAGAATGGAATATTATATCTATTATTATGGAATATTAATATAATGGAATATTATATCTATTATTATATCTGTCTGTCTATCTATCTATCTATCTATATGTCTGTCTGTCTGTCTGTATGTATGTCTATCTATACAGTTACAGTGAGGCACTTAGAATGGAAGTAAATTGTGCCGATTTTTGGAGCATTTAGAAGTGAAAAATAATTTTTTATTATATTCACTTTTATATTAATTTTCCTGTTAAAACTTGTTTATTATTTAAGTTTTTTATTGTCATTTTAGGGTTTTAAGTATTACATTGTCATGACAACATATTTGAAATGTATATAAATTTTCTCATATAAAGTGAATTAGCTTCTTTTTTTTTTTACATAAAAATGTAATAATATTGTTTACATCATGTGGCCGAACTCATGAAACTACAAGTATTTTGTTTAAAATTCATTTTAGTAATCACCAATATGTCACAAGTGCTGTCAATTAAGCTTAACTTGAATTAAACTGCACTGCTATAATTCTAATAGAAAAAGTAGGTAACACTTTATTTTAAGGTGTCCTTGTTACACACGTTACATGTACTTACTATTACAGTAACAATAAATGATGCATAATTACATGCAAGTAACCATAAACCAAACCCTAATCCTAACCCTATGTATAGTAAGTACATGTAGTTAATTAATATTACCCAGTACTTAATGTATAATTACACTGTAACAAGGACACCTTAAAATAAAGTGTAACCAAAAAGTACTTCCTGGCTAAAACAATGTCAATAAACGGCTGCACACCACTCCTCTGAAACACTTCGGACACCCCTCTCAGCTAATGTTTTTCCGAGCCATGTGTTGCGTCTATAACCTCCCTCCAAAACCCAACCCCCAGCCCTTATGCCCCACAGACAAACACAAACTCCACAAGTTTCCCCCCAAAAAGCAACAGCCAGTACTCTAAACTCATAAACACCCCCCTGCACACACAGCCAGCCCCCATCTGGCGGCCCCTGGCCCTGCCTCCGTTGGAGCTGGGGGCTGGGGTGGAGCTGAGGTCAGGGATCAGGCAGACGTTGGCCCTTTGCTCAACAGCTGCCCGTGTTCACAAGCCAGGAGGAGGAAGTGGCAGCCGCCACTGCAGCAGCAGCACATCTGCTCTAATGAGTGTGTCAAAGCCACTAACACACACACACACACACACACACTGATCTGGCCCTCCCCTGACCTTCTCTTCACACACTCAACACACCATCAGGCCAGAATGGAGCCCTTTGTGTGGATGTGTGTTTGTGTGCGGTGTTTCGTGAAAGGTTCAGAGCTCTGTTGTGTAATGAGTCAGCTGTGACAAGAGGAAGAACTGCAAAGACATTTAAATTCATGAAACACACACATACACACACACACACACACACACTGTGAAGGGTCTGAATGACATTACACTTATGAAGCAAACTTCAGATCTTACAGTATATCATCTATCTATCTATCTATCTATCTATCTATCTATCTATCTATCTATCTATCTATCTGTCTATCTATCTGTCTATCTATCTATCTATCTATCTATCTACAGTATCTATCTCTGTCTGTCGTTCTATCATTTCTATCTATTCTATCCTTCTGTCCATCCATCTACGAGCTATCGTTCAAGCTAACATTCTGCTGTTCTACAACTATAAAATATTTTTGGTTCCTTAAAGAACCTTTTAGTTTAACTATTTTTTTCATTGTGTGATGAACCTACAAACTCAAAGAAACTACTGTTTTTCTAATTATTTTTACTATTCAAAATCTATAAATAATAGTTTGTAAAGAATTTTCCTTCACTGTAAACAATTATTTTTCAAAGCTAAACAAAAACAATGATCATTGGAGCACGTTTTACAAGAAAATATAAAAATAATTGTATCAAATATTTTGACATTACAATGCACATTTAATTTAAGTGTGCTGTATTTGCAATATTTGTTGCATTTTATCAACAGTGATAAAATGACATAAAACACGAAATCTTAAGTTATATAAATTATTATTTCAAAACTTAACACCAATGATATCGTCAGCATCATATCTAAATCATAATCAGGTTAAGCTGATATGGTTCATAGAAACCATTGCAGCAAATTTGTAATGAGAGCAGGAAGACTCCTTCAGTCTCCAGAGTGTACAGTATGAGAGATCTCATCATTCTCACCACAGTCGTCACCTCCTACTACATCGCACATATGTGTACATTTATATCCAGGCACCTTCACCAGCCAAACAAGCCAACACACATATCTCTAACATATAGATCTGGTTGTGAAAGCAAAACATTTCTATTCCTATATCTTCAGGAACACCATTTTTATGATCTGTACACAGCACTCTTTAGTTTTCATTCATACATGACCAGACTTTCTACAGCAGTATAAATAGTACTAATATGAAGTGATAATATTAAAAACAAATTGTTTCATTCTTCATAAATCATATTAAAACTATAATAATTCAAGCAGAGAGTGAAATAGGCTATAAAAAAATTCTGTTTACTGAGTGATTTTTTTTTTTTTTTTGCTCAAATTCCAGCTATCACACAGGTGTCATTTCCACCTCAATCCACAATTTTGCTCGTTATAAGGTTTTATCAACATTCCAAAATGTAATGTAAAATGTAATGTCAATCAAACAGAATCTGCAGATTGATGTCGCATTGCAAGTGACCTGCGAAACGCTAAAAGGTGAGGGGGGAAAACAGACATTTTTACAAAATTAAAATTAAAATAAACACCTTAAAATACACTTCCCTTTATTTAAAAGTACCCTAAACGTTTTAGTTAATGAAGAACGTTTATATCTATGTTTTTAAGTAGTTCCCAGCTTTACAGCTAAATTTAACCTCAACTATAGGCCATGCATATGATAACATTCACCAATTAACATCTAAACTCACTATAGAAATACGGGGGGAAATCCAAGAACAGAATGTTATCATTATCTAGGAGTAATTGTGTAGCATCACAAGTTATTGTCAAACGTAATTACGGGGCTCTCTTTTTCTTCTTAAAATCAGCGGATGTCGCCGTTCAACGTGTATTTCAAGGTAAATGCCTCCCCCTGGTGGTGTTATTGAACCTCGTATTTCCAAGACAAGGGCAGATTAATTGTACCCGTCTCGTGAAAAACCGCAAATACTGCTAAAAATGAACAAACACAAAAATTAAAGTGTTTCTCACTGTATTACTTTATTGATTGGAGTGTCATGACAGTTGTCTGCCATTCATCCAAGATAAATAGAGTGAGTGAGTTTTGGTGCAAATCTCACTAGATGATCATGCACACCCATCAGTATCAATCACCAGCAAAGTGTACAGTAATAGTAAATTCAAGAGAATATGGCTTTGTGTTCTGTATATACATACATGAAAACCCAATCAGCAGCAACACAACACAGAAACAGTAAAGGATTTCAAAAACTGAAAAAGTTGTTTGTGCAAACATACTATTCTTGCAAATTTAATTTGTTCAGAGGAAATTTTGTGATAATACAAGATAAATGACATGTAATAGATGCTACTAAACAAATAAACAGGTTACACATTTATTCAGCAGCTGTGAGCAACAGAAAATGCAAAGCATCACACCATCATCTGAAAAAGAAAGTTATCATTCTGGGTCATTTACAAAGGCTCTTTATATCACAGCATTGATTTATCCATTAAGATACTTCTTTGGGTGCATGTACACTTTTGGCAAATGGCAATGACACTAATGCCCTCGAAAAAGCTAAAAGAGGTTTCTCAATTAAAATCCATAAAAGCTCAATCAGACGAAGGATTAGTTTTCAAGTTTCATTGTTCATCTGTATTAACAAGGCACACTTATTATTACTATATTATCCTATATTACTTATTTATTGGAAGGTGCAGTACTGAGACAAAACAGAAGCAGTAATTCTGGGTTTCTGAAACAACCCAGTCATTTTTAAATTGGCAAGCTCTCTTTAGATCATTTCTAACATGTAAAGGTTCTGTAAATGTACTACTGGAAGTCAGAAAAGCAGTCGTACATCCTGAGGTGGCGTCTGAAATCACATAAACATCTTAAGGATCTATACTTTGACAATCTATATTGAAAGGCAAGTTTATTGATATCTCATTACCGATCATTAAAGTGGCTTTAATATGCCTGTGGCATAAAGTTGTACAGTTGAACAATAAACATCTGTGGACTATGCAAACGTTTACATACATTCAGTGGAATCAAAACCCGGCCTGTATAATAGTATATGCTTCTTGAGGCACATTTGAATTATATACTATTTTTTTAGAGCAAATTAAATAGATTCAAATTTAAAGATGCTTCCATAAACTGTTTTACTTCTATTTTTGGAAAAACAGAAAACACCCACTGTAATCGTATTACATTTTGAGGCTGTACTGTACATAATTCGTATTCAGAATCACTGAATATTGAATCACATGAGTTTTTATGCATCTGGTAAAGAAACATTTAAATTGTCTTTTAAAAACCATATGTTTTAAATGAAGTTGACTTGAGTAAGTCAATCATACAGTCCATTTAAAACAAGGACAAAGTGTGGTAATACACATTGCATAACCGTTGATTCTTGAATGATAAAACAAACAAAGAACATTAAATATAACATGTATAAGTACCCAATCTGTGTGAAAAATTTATATCTAACAACAATATACATCACTACTGATGCCTGTTTGAAGTAGTAGCACATGTACAGCATATGGACTCAAGATGGAGATACTGAGCTTATGAGAGCTCGAAATACCAGAGGAGAATGATGCAAAGCAGATGAAAAACGGTTAAATGATTACAAAAAATAACTAGTTGAAAAGCCCTTTTTGATTTACCACAGGAATTCCATTTTATATGGCAAATACTCCATTTCAGAGGGCTATAGGATGGTCTGAGTGACACAAAATTATGTTCTTGCCATGGAGAAACTGAACTGAGGTGGGAAAAGAAACAAATGAGGCAACTTTCCGTCCCCGGGTCCAGAGCGTAATCCAGCCAGTGCTACATGCAGGCCAAGCAGCCTCTTAAAAGAGCTGGATCATTGATTCCCGCGACTTCCCAACACCAATCCACTTTACTAAAGCAAAGATGGAGTAAGTCATTAGGATTGCTTTAGTAAAACAACCCAACTGCATTTTAAACGATCAGACTAACAACAACAACCCTCACCTTCATGTCGTTCCAAAGCTGTATGACTTTATTTTTTGGTAACCATTTACTTTTTGTTCCACATTTTTGTCTATTTGGATGTCAATGGGAATCAAAACTGTTTGGTTACTGACATTGTTCAAAATATCTTTTACGTTTCACAGCAGAAGGAAAGTCATACAAGTTTGGAATGACATGAGGATGAGTAAATGACAAAAATGTTTGGAAGAACTATCCCTTTAAAGTCTTACCAGGCACACCCAAGTGATCTTCAATGTAGCAGACGTATTTCTGTGCATTTTCTGGAAGCTCTTCAAAGGTCCTGGCAGCAGACGTGTCTGTTTTCCAGCCTGGCAGAGTCTCGTACTGCACTTCAACCTTCTGTAGTACCTCTTGGTTTGCTGGGAATCATGTATGATATTCAACTACACTAGATTTTATTAAATCTACTTGTGTGATATGGGAAGTGCTGCTTACCTGGAAAATGTGGGATGATTTCACCATCTGCTTTGTATGCCACACCAACTTTGATCTCAGGAAGCACATCTAAGATGTCAAGTTTGGTGAGAGCTAAGCTAAATAGACATATAGAGGGGTGCATATAAGAAAACAGTATTTTATAGAGCACACATACAGAAACCATGGAGACATATCTGAAAACTCACGCTGTGAAGCCATTAATCATGTGGGCGTATTTGATAAGCACCAAATCCAGCCAACCACATCTCCTTTTGCGACCTGTGGTCACGCCCACTTCCTTGCCTCTTGTCTGCAAGAGCTCTCCAATTTCCTATGCATAAGTACAGTATGCAAAGTGCAACATTTAATTCCTTCATGTATTTACAGTATGTGTACAGGTATTTGAATATTCGCAATGAATAGGTTAAACAGTCAAGCTTTTTAATGACAATTTTACAACCCGAATTCCAGAAATGTTGGGATGTTTTTTTAAATTTGAATAAAATGAAAACTAAAAGAATTTCAAATCACATGAGCCAATATTTTATTCACAATAGAACATAGATAACATAACAAATGTTTAAACTGAGAAATTTTACAATTTTATGCAAAAAATTAGCTCATTTCAAATTTGATGCCTGCTACAGGTCTCAAAATAGTTGGGACGGGGGATTGTTTACCATGGTGTAGCATCTCCTCTTCTTTTCAAAACAGTTTGAAGACGTCTGGGCATCGAGGTTCTGAGTTTCTGGAGTTTTGGTGTTGGAATTTGGTCCCATTCTTGCCTGATATAGGTTTCCAGCTGCTGAAGAGTTCGTGGTCATCTTTGACGTATTTTTCGTTTAATGATGCGCCAAATGTTCTCTGATCTGGACTGCAGGCAGGCCAATTCAGCATCCGGACTCTTCTACTACGACGCTATGCTGTTGTAATAGCTGCAGTATGTGGTTTTGCATTGCTGAAATACACAAGGCCTTCCCTGAAATAGACGTCATCGGGAGGGGAGCATATATTGCTCTAAAACCTTTATATACCTTTCAGTATTCATAGCGCCTTCCAAAATATGCAAGCTGCCCACACCGTATGCACTTATGCACCCCCATACCATCAGAGATGCTGGCTTTTGAACTGAACACTGATGACACACTGGAAGGTCTCCCTCCTCTTTAGCCCGGTGGACACGGCATCTGTGATGTCAAATTTGGACTCGTCTGACCATAGAACACTTTTCCACTTTGAAACAGGCCATTTTAAATGAGCCTTGGCCCACAGGACACGACGGTGCTTCTGGACCATGGTCACATTTGGCTTCCATTTTTGCATGATTGAGCTTTAGTTGGCATCTGCAGATGGCACGGCGGATTTTGTTTACCGACAGTGGTTTCTGGAAGTATTCCTGGGCCCATTTATTAATGTCAATGACAGAATCATGCCGATGAGTGATGCAGTGTCGTCTGAGGGCCCAAAGACCACAGGCTTCCAACAAAGGTCTTCGGCCTTGTCCCTTACGCACAGAGATTTCTCCAGTTTCTCTGAATATTTTGATGATGTCATGCACTGTAGATGATGAGATTTGCAAAGCCTTTGCAATTTGATGTTGATGAACGCTGTTTTTAAAGTATTCCACAATCTTTTTACACACTCTTTCACAGATTGGAGAGCCAACTTCTGAGAGACTCTGCCTCTCTAAGACATCCCTTTTATAGCTAATCATGTTACAGACCTGATGTCAATTAACTTAATTAGTTGCTAGATGTTCTCCCAGCTGAATCTTTACAAAATTTCTTGCATTTTCAGCCCTTTGTTGTCCCCGTGCCAACTTTTTTGAGACCTGTAGAAGGCATCAAATTTGAGATGAGCTCATTTAGTGGATAAAAGTTTAAAATTTCTCAGTTTAAATATTTATGTTCTCTATGTTCTCTTGTGAATAAAATACTGGCTCATGTGATTTGAAAGTCTTTTAGTGTTCATTTTATTCAAATTTAAAAAACGTCCCAACATTTCTGGAATTCAGGTTGTAATAATTTGCAATTTTAGGGATGACTGTGTAGCATTCTATCCAGGGACTACAGAAGAAAAAAAAAAACTTTGACTCACCCTGGTGTATTTACAGTAAATATTAATGTTCACTAACCTTATTTAATAAAAAAAACAACAACAACAACAACAACATGATCTAGATGATATAATATGAGCTATATGATACTGCTGTATTAGCAGCATTATTTGACAATTTGAATTATGAAATCTACATTACTATTGTCTTGCCTAAAAAAAACACTAGATGGAGCCATTTTAAAACTGAAAACTCAAAGTGTTTGAAGTGCAAGAGCAATTTCTAGTAGAAATATTTGGACTGACTTTATATTATGTTTTAATATAAATCATACTATGTACTGACATTTAAAATATAATTATATGATACAATGCATTTATTGTCTATATGCATGTTTTTACATTGTGTTTATAATTGAAAAACACCTGCAGTAACTATATCTGCATTTAATTTAATTTAATTTAATAAGTTTTCCTTTAATTTTTTTTTATTTATTTTTTTGGTTAAAGACACTATGTATTGCTATGTACAAGTGCGAACATAAATTTTAACTAAAAACTACACCATTTAGACTTCTTCATGTCTATCCCACAATTTTATTAATTTCCACTGTAGAATCCTAATAGTTCCAGGATTTCCTTGATCGTGGAAACCCTCCTATTGTTATTTATAAGCACGTATTAAGTCACTGTAAAGCACATTATGAATAGGAAATCATAAATGTCTCATACATAATGTATTCATTGTCAGATTACTGACTGCTGTTCCTCCAGCCTCATTATTCCTGTTCAAATCTATCCATAACAATAATCATGCTTGACTAAAGTCAGGGTCATTACTGCCAAAACACTCATAACACTGAATGCACCGGAATATAAACAGTAGTGAGAGCTCATCTAAACAATGCAGAAACAAAAGAGGAAGTTAAGCAGCTGCTTACGTTGTTCTGTTCTGTAGGGAAAGCTCCAATCCCAACTCTCGTGGTGTAGGCTTTGACAACTCCATAGACTTCACCCACATTCTGAGGCGGCATGCCCAGACCCGTACACACCCCTCCCACAGTGCAGTTTGAGGAAGTCACGAACGGATATGTCCCTAAACAAAAGCGTCAAATCAGCGTTGCGTGCCAGTGAAGTGTTAGTGAAGCTTTAGGCAATGTCAGGGTTATTTTCATTACTGTATGTACAATAGTAGACCTTTGCGTCTGCCAACACCTATGTTTATTTGTAAAAAAGTTAGAGGTACACAACACTGCTTAAAATCACATAAAATAACCTTTAAAATAAAATTATTAAGAACTAACAAATGATTTTTTACATAGTGAAAAATAAATTAAAGCAAAGTTAAACCTATTATAATAAAAAAAAAAATCAAATGATAAAATAATATATTAAGAAAATGTAAATACAATTAAACAAACAGAATTTAAAAGTGACTGAAGTGTTAGTAAAGCTGTAAAGAATGTAATGACACTGTTATTTTTATTATGTAGAGTAATAAGCATCTCCATCTATCAATGTCCATTTTTTTTTTTTAAAAGTACACACACAATACATAAATCATTCAACCAAAAAAATAGTTTTTTTTTTATTTAAAGTTTTCATTTTAACATGATGGGAAAAAAATTTAAAAATCATAAAATGAAATAAAATAAAATGTGTGAAACTCTATTATTGATTACTATTGATAGTTCACAGGACTTAAATAATATGGGAGGACTTTCCCAGAAGTTCACAAATGGGAATCAGCTGGTTAGCACATTGCATAATCTTATGTTACACATGGTCAGGGAATGGTATGTACAATGTGTTTCGGTATATCCATTACTCACCAAAGTCTATGTCCAGCAAGGCAGCATTGGCACCTTCCACCAGAATCTTTTTTGAAGGCCCATGTAGCGCCTCATACATGAAAAAGACTCCGTCTCTCACCATGGGCTTTATCCTGTCTACATACGTCTGAAAAAAAACAGTCAATGTCAGAAAGTGTGGTAACCCTTGTTGTTTGTGTGTCACAGTAGATGTTACTGTTATGTATACAGTAATTAATAAATGTATTTAAAAAAGTTAACATTATATGATAACTGATATGATAAAGATATGTTGAGCATCTCTAACTCTTATCTAAGTCCTATAAAATCTTGTAAACCTAACCTACGGAATTAACTGGTGTGACATCTAAGCTTCTCACCTTGAGTTTCTCAAGTTCCCCATCCACATCAATCTCCAGTGATGGGTACATAGACTTATACTGTGAGGCCAAATGTTTAAATCTGTGAAATAAGACATGAGACTGCTCAGCTGACACTGTGATAGACAAGTAGCGTGATCAGTTGCTCTTCCATTGTTTTTGTCGGATTAAGACCTGGATTAAGTGTTTTTTACAGAGGGTGAGGCTTAACACAGTCTATGGAAATGTGACATGAATGGGTTAGATAGTTGAGTTGTCAAGCTCATTGGAACAGGTAAGCACACCCTGACCTCTCTGAGAACTCCTGAAAGTCAGCCAGAAGGTCACATATCCTCAGGCCACTGCGAGCTGCTTTGGCAGAGTACACGGGCCCAATTCCTTTTTTAGTTGTTCCTAAACTAGGTGGTGAAACAGAAAGAAAGTGAGACTCGTGAGTGATATTCACATGCATTTTTTTCCATGTTGGTTGCTTTAAAACAGGGGTCTGCAACCCTTATTCAGGGACCTCTAAGTGGATTTAGACATAGAGAAGTGAACCTGTTACATACAATATTGAATAAAATTAAGTGTAATTTTGTTTACATACACATTTTTATTCAACACTTCAAACTGATGAAAAGTGAGAGTAAAGACATTTATAATGTCTTTCCTAATCTAAAAGAAATGCTTTTCTTTTGAGCTTTTTATTCATTAAAGAATCCTGAAAATCTGTATCAGTTTTTAGAAAAATAATAAAGAGCACAACTTCATTATGAATACTGACAATAACATTTTCAACATGGATAATAATAAATGTTTCTTGAGCAGCAAATCAGCATATTAAAATGATATCTAAAGGATCATGTGACACTGAAGACTGGAGTAAAGACAACAGAAAATTCAGCTTTGGATCACAGGAATAAATTACATTTATAATATTGAAATAAAAAATGCTTATTTTAAACTGTAAAAATATTTCACAAAATTACTGTTTTTACTGTATTTTTAATCAATTAAATGCAGCCTTGGTGAGCATAAGACACTACTTTCAAAAACATTTTTAAAAAATCTTACAAACCACAAACTTTTGAACAGTACTGTACAACTAAAAGCCATTGAATGAATCATTATTGATGTACATATTTATTTGTGCACTACATTTTAGTTTCACATAATTCTTTAATGTGAGAGGGACTATGAAATACTCATCTGAACTTTAGCTTCTTAAATTTAATGCCAGATTTAGCCAATATTATATTTAATATTTTATGTTTTATTTGTCATATATTGAATATGTTATTAAGGGTATGAAATGTTTTCTTTTTGCAGATATACATATATATATATAGATCACATTTCACAAAAAAAGAACTTAGGACCGAAAGTCAATTACTAAGATCAACCTGAGTGGTTAGAAAAGCCACCAATACACGACTAAAGTTAATCTCTCAAAGCATTTTTTCATTTGTTATGAACTCATGTCATAACACATTGCTAGCGTGTTGTATGCGTGTGCATAAAGCAGGGTTTTTACTTTTTGCCAGCTTGCTGTTGCCTCTCCTGTTCCTGGACTCCATCCACAGCTTGATGGAAATCAAACACTAGAGGCAGGAGAGTGTATACATTACAGTGAGACAACTCATCTCTCTGAGCTCTGAACCCAACATGCCAAAGCAGGTCACCACAACAACACTTGGGTTGACTACAACTGATCCTGTGTCCTTTCATTATAACCACTCCTGCTGAGAATCTAGAATTACAACAATAGTCTAAAGGCATAAGGCTGATGATACACAGGTCAACTTATTGAGCAATGTTGCTGGGCAACTTTGGTTAATATTGCTGTCAAGTGGCAACCAGGTAAAACACAGTGCCCACGACCAATCTAAAGTATCCAGATAGAAATCTGTTACCCATTCTCAGTGGGAAAGTGCCCAAGCAACACTGCTCAAAAAAAGGTGCCTGGCAAAATTGCTCAAAAAGTTGCCCCATGTATCATCAGCCTAATAATTTAAACAAAAACCATTATTAATTTTAAAGGACTCTTTGATTATGTGACATTTGAGAGCAATATCTGCCTACTTCAAATCCCAAAAGCTAAAAGCAAAGCATAACAAACATACACACACACACACACACACAAAAAAAAACAAAAAAAACAAAACAAAAAGGAGTAAAAACTGATGCATCAAACAACATTTTAATGCATTAATTAAATATTATTATTGATATGAAGCTATTATGTCTAGCTAGATTTGCAGTTCTTGAAGGGAATAGCAGTGCTTGCAAGGGATAAAAAGAACAGTGTTAAAGATTTAGGTTCAGGGTTTTATAAATATGGAGTCAAAGGGAGGTTTTCAAAATTTGATCATAAATTTCATATTTTAAAAAAACAGACATTACTGTACAGACATTAATGTAAAAACAAATTACTAGTATGTTAGAGGGGCATCAATAAAATGTATTGCAAGCATTGTAATAATACCTACTGTATTATGTGTTTTTTTTTTTAAACAAATAACAATTCTTGACCATTTTTGATCAATCCAGAACACCCAATGTACTTAATGTACATCAGTGCATTCATTTGGCTTAAGTTACATACACTACCATTCAAAAGTTTAGGATCAGATTTTTTTTCGGCAAGGATGCACTAAATTGATCATAAGTAAAGGCATTTATGTTACAAAAGTTTTCTATTTCAAATAAATGTGGTTTGAACTTTATATGCAAAGTATACTGAAAAAAAACCTATCAGAGTTTCCACAAAAATATTAAGCAGCACAACTGTTTTTTTTTTTTCAACATTGATAAAAAGAAATGTTTTTTGAGCAACAAATCAACATCATAGAATGATTTCTGAGGTATCATGTGACCCTGAAGACTGGACTAAAATGGCGAAAATTCAGCTTTGCCATCACTGCAAAAAATAATATTTCTAAATATATTAAAATAGAAAACAGTCATTTTAAATTGTAATAATATTTCACAATATTACTGTTTTTACTGTAGTTTAATTCAAATAAATGTATTTTTGAATGGTAGTGAAATATTAAGTATTCAGCATATGTTTAAATATAACTATGAATTGAAAATAATCAGTTAATAAAGAATTGCAATCAAATCAAATTCTTTACAACCATATAAAGCCAAATTTTGCTGTGTTTGGGATATGATGGTGTTTATATGTCATAGGAGCCATCAGCCTACCAATGTGTGCACGGTCAGAGATGATGAGCCTGTTCTCCCAGCCTTCCAGACCTGCGAGCAAACTCACTGTTAGATTCCTGTCAATGCTCATACAACCTAAGGGCACAATCAGTTAAACAAACCTTTTCCTTTCCGTTCATTCTTCTCAGCCTCCTCGAAGAGACCCGGCAGGTGAATGACTACACCATTACCTGAAATCAAATGAGGAGCTGTCAGTCATCACTGTCCAATTCACAGGGCTTTAACCCTGGCCTGAAGTGTTAAATAATGTAGTGTTGGAATATTACAGCAAGTTGTTTAGCCACAGACAAACTCTTGCACTTTGTACAATCATAGAAACTTGTTTCTTGAGTCATGCTGTGATCGTTTCAGTTGTGACTATATCACAGATGGACAAGCATGTTGTGTGCTTGTCCAGTCAACATTATTAACTTCGTAAATACGCAAAAATAACATTAACCAAAATTTATAAATGTACAGTGAGAATTCTTTTTAAAAAATGGAGCAAAAGGTAAAGAATTACCAATTTAAAGTCTGAAAAGCCCAGTTGTGTCATTCCAGGTTTTGGAATGGATAGGAAGGGTTGGAATATTGAAGAAGAATCTTAAAAATCACACATATCAACCCTTAAATCCTGCAACACAGATTTCTGAAACCTGTATAATCTAATGTACTATGAACATCAAGCACTTCCAATACATCATACTAATCTACAGTGCTGACATATGAATCTGAAGGCCAAACACAGTAATGGCCATTAGCAAAATTGGATCTTTGCAAATAAACTGTATAGATTGCACTCAGCTATATTAGTCTGGATATGCTGGCCAACATCCAAACACTCTAACGGGAAGTTGTGGTGTTGTTTTCAAAGCAAGGACTGAGATATATATGCTGCACTGCTTGCATGAGAATGTGCACAACTCATATCAGACATTTTATCCAAATGGAGGGAGGAAATTTGATATATTACTCACCAATGAAGGCAGTAACCTTAGGGTTAATAATTCCACTAGGTAGAAGGTGGAAGTCATATTCCACTGAATCAACCACGACTGTGTGTCCTGCATTGTTGCCTCCCTACAGGAGAGAAGAAACACAAAGACTTTTCAATCCTTGAGAAAATGACATACAAATCTGGGTTGTATGTCATTACAACCCAGTTAGTTTTAGTGTATTTCATTTATTTATACAGGTACAATGCACAACAAAAGTGTTGTGCCAGAGTTAGCTATGAAGCTAATTTGCATCTGCAGTCCGTGGGCAGGATGTTGTAACAAAATTACAATATTAAGTCAAAAACAATACAATACATACAACACATACAATACATACAATATCGCATCATACTCCATTAAATTAAAAAAATCAAGTCAATGATCACATATTTGATTTTCCTTAAGCCATACTTTAAGCGTAGTTTTAAAAATACTAAATGTTGCACACTCTCTAATATAAACAAGTATTAAAATACATCTTTCTGATGCTCAAACTGAAAAAGCTGATTGTCCAAAAACAGTTTTCTTAAATTTAGTTGAAGAGTCACCTCTAACTGATGACCTAGTCTGCCTGATATTGTCCTTACAGAAAGTCACACATTGTTTAAGAGGTGGTGGTGCAAGATCATGAAATAGTTTGTACATCAAACACACATCAGCAAAAAATAAAAAAATTGCCAAACGTCAATTATTTATAATTTTTAATAATATTGCAGTGATGATAACTCCTTGGCTTTTTAGCTAAAATTTTCACAGCTTGTTTATAAATAGTATATAACGATTTTAACGTAGTTATACTTGTATGGGACCAACTTGTAGCACAGTAAGATAAATGAGGGAGGATCACTGTATGCATAAAGAGTTTAGCAGCAGCCACAGGTAATTGGTGCCTAATATTCCTGAAGATCATCAAGCTTGCTCTAGTACTTTTAGAGACCTTTTTAATGTGTTTTAGTTTTTTATAATTTAATAGAATCCATAATCATAACCAAATATTTAAAATGCTCAACAATATTTATTACCTCTCCTTTAACTAAAATATCCAGACAAAGCTCATCAACTTTCTTGATCGAAAAATACACACATTAAGAGTAAGGAAAGAATGACATAGCCAATCTGAGACTTTGTTCAATGCAGCATTAAATTTGATAGCAGCTTGTTCTTTTGTCTTAGTATAAACAACTGTATCATTTGCATACATCTGAACCTGGACCTCTGGACAAACTGTAGGCAGATCATTAATGTAAAAGCTGAACAAAATTGGTCGAAGAACCGACCCCTGTGGGACTCCAATATTACAGTCAAGAAATGGTGAGCATGCATCATTAATTCTTGTACATTGTTTTCTTAAATTTAAGTATGACTCCATACATCTTAATGTATTAGTAGAAAAATTAAACCTTGATAATTTAGATAAAAGAAGATTATGATTAACTGTATCAAAAGCCTTTTTAAAATCAAGGAAGCCAGCACCAACAACACCTCCCCTATCAAGACTGGATTTAATTTGTTCAACGAAACAACAGTTTGCTGTCTCCGTAGGGTGATGTGCCCTAAATCCAAACTGCATAGGAAGTAACGGAAAATGACCAATATTTAAATGCTCTACTAACTGATTGCAAACGACCTTCTCAATTACTTTAGAAACAACTGGTAGAATACTGATAGGTCTATTGTTAGTTACATTAGCAGGATCACCAGTCTTAAATATAGGTGCTATTACTGCTGACTTCCAGACACTTGGAAAATGACATTGTTTTACTGACAAATTAAACAGATGAGTAATAGGTGTACTAAGAACATTTGCATACTTTTGAACAAATACAGAATCACAATCAAAAACATCTTTGGCCCTAGAACTCTTAAGTTGGCTTAAAAAATTTTATTAAATAGTTCACATCAAAAATTCCAAAATATTTTGACTGACTTACTTCATGGAACATAAAAGATGCTTTGAGAAATGCCTCAGTGTTTTTGTCCACACAATGGAAATCAATGCGATCCAATGTTGTTTGGATCTCAAATATCATCTTTTCGTGTTCCAGGGAAGAAAGCAAGTTTTTGGGTGAACTATCTCTAACTATCCCATGCATTACTATGGTATGGTACAGACATGCTTAGTCATGCAGTTGTGAAATGGAAAATTTGAAGCATGTAAACAACACTGAATTTGGTTGTTAGGTGTGGATTTAATGCGAGAAGAGCTTAGAAGAAGAAGCTCTATTGCTCAATTAGACAAGATACAAGTATGAAACCAGACGAAATCCATTTCACATTTTCTTTATGAATTTTGTGTTGTATCCTTCAGAATAAAATTCAACATGGTAAAATGCATTAAACACATCTAAAGTTACTACATTCTTATTTGAGGTTTAAAGCACAATGAAATTAACCTTGTAAATGAATGTGCAAAGGGCGAACATCCCACATTCCAGTTCTGCAGAGTTACATTTGTTTCATTTTCATTTTATTTGTCATTCCTTAAAGCTGTAAAATTACATAAAGAATGCAAACTTGATTCCTTCGATATTGACACGTGACTAAAGAGAAGGGAAACCATAGATTACAAAGCACACTTGGCACGCCAACTGTTACCATCGTCAAGAATCATTGAGAGTCCTCACGTGTTCGTTTTCAACATGGCATCAATCAGCTCTGACCTCATGTCACATCTGATGGAGTTTTCACAAAGTGTGCACAATAAATCCGTCTTTAATCCAGCAAGGAACAGGGCAGAGCTATTTCAGGACAGGTCTCCTTTGACCAGTTTAATAGTGTGTATGTGGATACCTCTCCTTTTTAGATCCATTTACGATGTTCTCATAACCATGATGACCAAAAGCGTTGCTGGAGGCACTTAGCATTACAATTATAGGCTCCTATTACAAGGTTGCGTTTGATTCTAAGGGCTCAGCCTGGGAGTTATTTTCTTTAAACTTATACATCACATTGTTCATAACAGCATGCTGACAATTCAGAAACTTGGGAAGCATTGGCTTCATGTAATGAATATGGTTTCATTACACACAATTAGTAGTCCACCTCCAAATAATCTCTGGGATATCATACATTTACATTTAAGAACATAGAATGCAAAGAATGTCTCTGTAAGCCAAGAAATCTCAGCATAACTCTAAATTATTCATTTGTTCTAAACTGTGTTTTTATGCAAAAAATGGATTGTGAAAATGTTTGTTAATGTCAGCAAATAAATTTGTTTTTTTTCCCCTTAATCAGTGCACATTGTAAATAGAGTCAATTTTGATTTCATGTTCCAGTGTTCCAAACCTGGCATGCTAAAAGTGGCTAGAGTGAGTGATCTACTCCACCATCTGTTTGAGGAGGAAAAAGGGGTTGAGGAAATAATACAGGTATTTCTAGTAAAGTTACCCCCTTCACACACAATGATCCATCAGCATTAAAGCTGAAAAAGTACCAAACCAATTCCATGAAATAGATTGATTACATATTGTTTTCAGTGGTGAGATTAAACTGTTGTGATGTTCTATCTGGTTTGGTTTTTGTTGGTTCCTCAGAATAAAGAGTGGGTGCACATTTGAGAATGAGAGTGAGAGTGTGCATTTATTAAAGCTGCAGTCCGTAACTTCTTTTGGTTAAATTATCCAAAATTAATTTGAGCAAGTACATAACCAGCCAGTGTTCAAAACTTCAAAAATCACCTTACCTTAGCCAGATTCACAAAGGTAAGTTTATAATAATGTTTTCTAATTTGAGTGGCACTGGTAGGAATTTGTAGGAAATTCGAGCATGGGGCTGCGTCATTGCATCACGTCTATAAACACAAAGAAGTTGTCCCGGCTAGTAGGCCATCGCGTGTGAGGATGCTGCAGGTGGCGGATCGTTTATAGCCTATTCTCACAGCAGCTGGAATAATTCAGTTTATCATTCTTATGGTGGATTGTAATCCAAAAAGGTTTGTGTGTTTATGAAACACAAGTGACGGAAATTTGATAATATTCCAGTTTTAAATGTGCATCTGATTGGACAGCCTATGTCCGATTACACAAGATTTGTATTCTAAAGAGAACCAGTTCTAAGGAAGAGTAATTTTCAAAAGAATTTCTATATATTAAATTCGAATGGTATTAGAGATTGTACAGAAATTGAAATCTACATGTAATGCTAATGCACACACTACATACACTGTCACGCAATGCTGATATTGTTAACATTAAAGGGGTCCTATTATGCTCTTTTACAAAGTCTTGATTTTGTTTTGTGGGTGTACTAGAACATGCTCTCATGCTTGGTGGTTCGAAAATCGCATTATTTTTCACATAATTTACATTATTACAATACCTTTCTCCCCAGCCTGGCACAAATGGCTCGATTAGTTCGGGGTTTGATGAAGGCCTGCCTTCCAAAAAACTAAATGCGTTGTGATTGGCGAACAGCTTAGACAGTGTTTCAGTATTGCCCCGCCCCTTGCCAAAACAGCAGGTTCGTCAATATTGCCATATCAATTCAGACCCCGAGAATATTGAACAAGAGGTTCGCACAGAACCTGTGCACGCACGGATATTGCAAGACATATTAAAGTGGTAACGATATTGTTGTTGTTTTTTTGGCTAAATCACGTTTTAGATAGGATGTCAACAACAGCTTAAAAATAACTGCATTTACTATGTACAGATAAGTTCAACGGTAATATGTATTATGTTTATTGTTCTTTAATTCTAACATTATAACATGAATTGCAGTGAAAGTGTAATACAGTTGAATTTATTTATACCATAGTCCTACAGAGTTACACTATTTGTGGCGGCATATATATGCAAATGCATTCTCTGCCAGCGGGAGGCGCTGTTGGAGTGGTAGAGAGCGAGGTTTCCCCAGTAACGCTGTACACAAAGCAGAGCTCCGCTCACAAACACTGCTTTAGCAGACAATACATGCAAGATGAAATGAAAATGACATCCAAAATTTTCTGAAGACAGTCGGTTTCCATCAGAAATACAGTGATATAAAAACACCCACAATTCGATTTTGAAACACGCATTCAAATTTCCGGAAGCGGGATTTATTTGAATGATATTCTAATGGGCCAATTTGTGATGTCACAAATACAGGAAAACAACTTTGTAGTCCAAACGAGCCGTTCGTTGTAGTTCTTGAAAAGGGATTTTTTAAAAACGAAATATGTCCCTTTGGAGTTGACTTTGAGATTTGTAACTTTGTAGTTCTTTTTATGCCAAAACATACACACTACACACTGACTAAAATTCAAAATGTGAAAAAGCATAATAGGACCCGGAATAGGAAACGATTCCTTTCAATGATTCAGAGTCGACTCCTTCTTTTGAGAGACAATAACTTTATACACGGTGCACTTTCAGATTTAAAACTTTGCGGGATGTTTTCATTCACTTAGAGCTGTTACACACTGCATGAAAGATAATTTTCAAAAATCCATAATAGGGGCACTTTAAATTTATAAGCCTGTCTCAAATTCACAAGAAAGGACAGATGGCACTCAAACCTCTCTAGGATGATGAAAGAAACATTCCAAGTCAAAAAAACAAAAACAAAAAGCAAAAAAAAAAAAAAAAAAGGTTTAAGAAAATGCACTCACAAAGGGCAACTTCTAGCTAATGAACCCCCTCCCCCCCTCCCCCTCTCTCCCCCTCTTTTTCTGCAGCAAAACTGTCCTTTAAAGATGGACTCCATTTTTCTTTATTCACAATTTCTTTGTGTCGTGGACTTTATGGACTTAAGTTTTCCTTCACCAATGTTTTTGTAGAAATGCATTATTCCCAGTCAGCCCAGTTCTTCAAAATTACTATTAATTTCTTTGTGTAAAACTTTATAAAAAATATTGAAAAAAAAAAAAAGAAATTAATCAGCTGATACAAAATGTAATCATACAACACTTCCTGTTATCAAATAAAGCATTTGGGACTTGAATGATACTGGGTTTAAAAATGGCACCTTAATTATCAGCAAGCAACATACTTTAACTCACTGATAAACAAACAGCTGCACATTACACATGACCACTGCAACACTGCAGTCAGAGATTTCCACAGACTCAATTATCAAGCTGACATTAATCGTCAAGATATTTTAAGTCACTTAAGTTAAACTATTTTAGTAGTAGATATATTCTTTGAAGCAAACTGTGTCAATTGCAAAGACAATATAGCAAATCTATATGATTACAGAACATATCTGTAAGAGCAACAGATGGCCTTTCATTCTTGCCAGATTTGGTGTTACAGTGGCAGACAAAGAAAGAAATGTAATACCAAAAGTATAGCTTAACCAAAGGATGCTCATATACACTCCTCTAGATGGCTATAAAGCTCACAAAAATCTCAGTACGTTCCTGTATAGCAGGTTAGACTGAAGATAGCGTCTGGTTGTCATCATAGATCTGGAGACATTGGTTTTCCCACATGCCTGGAAAACCATAAACAATAAGCAAGCCACAAGAAGCACATGATTAATATAAGCCTACAATACTACAATGTGAAACAAACAAACCAACTTGCTAACAGATAAAACAGACTTATAGGCTGACATGAGAAGAGGCAAGATAAAAAGAGGTTAAACTGCAAATAAAATGTTAAGGGCATTATTATAAGAGGTCATGCGTTGTGTTTGATCCTTTGGTTTCTGGACCAACATATCAATTTGGTGTGACATGGAGCAGCATGATGGTCTTTTTTTCCATTCCATCTGCCTGTAAGGAAAACCAGTCAGACTGCTGAGTGCACTGTTTTTATAAAAAGATTAACACCATCTGCTTTCTGTCCCATCCATTTGCACAGCACACACATGACGGTGTGCATAGTGCAGCACTGAGTGTCTTGTTTAATGCAGTCACAACCTTGGCAGAATACAAACTTCTTAGGAGAGAATCCTTGCAATGTGAACCTGTTATCAATACCATGCATAGTGACAGGGGGGCGTAAAGCGGCCTGCTATCACTGCTCTCTAGCATAACACAACCACTGCTGCGGTGCCATTTCCCCATTTGTCCCTAAAAGTCCTCTCTTAACAAATCTAAACATTATGCTATATAATTATGTATGTGTAAACATTTAAAAATCACCAGGTCTAACGGAATAGAATAGAAGTATTTAACTCTGCTTAGGGAGTCTAAAAAGATAAACATGGCATACATACACACACACACACACACACACACATATACATACATATTTCATGATATTTTTCATTATACATGTATATCATATCTAACAGTTTTGCAGTACATGTTAAGTGAGAGCAGAGCAGTGTCTGAAAGCAATGAGGCTGAAATAGTGACACCTGTTTCTTTCTGACGGGCAGTGTGAGATGTTGACACGTGGAGCCATATGCTACATAAACCTTTCTTTAGTACTCTGAACAACTGCTTAACAATATATGTGTATATTTTTTAACAAATTTTTATAATATATATACTTGGCCTGAGGCATTTTACATAATAAAACGATTTAGGACTATGAACTTTTAACATAGTTCCCATACATTTTCATCAATAAATGATTAACTTTTTTTTCCCCCCAATTATTTTGCAAATACTTCAATATAAAAAGGAGGCTGCATCCAGAAAGAGCCATTTCTAGCCAATTAAATATTTTAGACAATATTAGAAAACTCACATTAACAGTAGAAAATTCCATAACATTATTTATGGTTTTATTCATTTTAAAGAATGTTCCAGGCCTGGAAAGAAGCATTTTAAAATATTTTAAGATTTTACCTTTATTTTGTATGAGCATGAGAATTAAGACAGACTTTAAAATTAAGTGATTTTACAAAACAAGGACACAGCTATAAAAGTATGTATGTGTGTGTGTGTGTGTGTGTGTGTGTGTGTTTAGTCTATAAAAACCATTCTAGCAACTGACTAAAATATAAATGTGGCTATTTTTAAAGCAAAATTGTAGCAGGTCATATCTGAAAAATCAGTGAGCTGCAGGATTGTTTGTACATTTATAACACATGGGCACATGAGACAGCTGCGGAAAATCAAGTAGCTGGAGGTTAATGTTCTGTAAAATCAACTATTATTTTAATTATTAACACTTGCAACATCTGCTCTGACTGTAATACCCATATAAATACCACACCTTCGGGCGGCATAAACCCGATTCGGACGGTAATTGTTTATCACCTCAGTGATAAAACTCAAAAATAGGAAAATAGACGCGCTATAGTTGTATATAATTACACGCATTATATATCTGTTTATAATACATATTTTAGAGTTGTATTGCATACTTGCTGCTGTCATAATAAAGACCCATTTCGAATGTTTACGTGCTTTTCTTCTCTTTCTGCTCTCACTCGCTGTGGTGGAGCAGGTATGAAGTATTGTTCTTTTAAATACTTTACAGCATTTCAGAAATAAATATCTATGCAAATTACACCTCTTACGGTGTTCGGGAGTGCTCAAAAAGGGTTTAAACCTTGAATTCTGAATAGATTTCTTCTCGTAAACTCAGAGATGTGGATTCGGACGGCAATTAAATTACCACACGACCTTGGTGTTTGTCAAAAAACAGTAGGTAATTCGGCCGGGGATTTTTACAGGGGTGGTGAGAGAAAAACACTGACATCCTGGATTCGGACGGCAATTAAATCACCAACTACCCCCTGTAAATGGTGAAAATCACTTACGCCCCCCTGAGAAACAATCACCGTCCGAATAGGGCTATAGACTTCAAAGGAGTCCTGCGCCTGTGTTTACATTCTTTCCAAAAGACCCCGGATATTCCAACATTAACTGATGTGCTAAATGACATCTGCTAAGATTTCAAGGCTACACTGGGCTGGCCTTCGCTCAGAAATCACGCTGGCTTCAGTATCACATAATTCAGTCAAGGTGACATTTGCAAACACCCAACATGGTACACTGCTAGCGAAGCTAAACCAGCAGGCTGCATTATAATTGACGTCGCTCGCGTGCAGACAGCGTAGCTGATAATAATGGAAGCGCGTAGATGAGCGCTGTAATGTCCATTTCCGCTTTGATAACTGTAGCTAACGGCTTACTAAGAACTGGCCTGCAAACAAGTCCTGTAATCATATCCTGCAAGAGCTTTCACAGCACTTAACGTGCATTCAGTACTCTACAGGCTGCTCTCTGATCAGCCGTGAATATTTCCGTACAAACAAGCTTGTTGATGATGTAACGTTACACAGGGCATCATAACTAACGTTAACGTTACACAGCACACCGGGGATAGATTCACATATTCAAACACCACAGTTCTCATAAACCAACCTGACATCTGCAGACCATGTCAGCGTCCTGGGCCAGCAGGTCCACCACCTTTCCTTTCCCCTCATCGCCCCACTGTGCTCCGAGCACCACGGTCACTTTGTTGCCCACACTCGGGCTTGTCACCCGCCTCGATCCTCCGTCCCGCGACTGTGCGCTCCCGCTGTCTGACATGACCGTCTCCCCTCTGCTCTCCCTGCAGCTCCGCAATGCTCCTGCGACCGACACACTCACACCTGAGCAGACACCGAGGGCGGAGCCTCCTCTCTCACTCACTCACTCACTCACACACACACACACACACACACGTTTCGCTATCCTTGTGGGGACTTCCATAGGCGTAATGGGTTTTCTACTGTACAGACCGTATATTCTATTACCCTACACCTAAACTTAGCCCTCACAGGAGACTTTTTGCATTTTTAGATTTTCAAAAAACTTCATTCTGTGTGATTTATAAGCTTCTTTACCCGAGGGGACCTCAATTTAGGTCCCCACCGTGACACGAGTCCCCATGAGTCTGTGTGTATTCAGGTTTAAGTCCCCACCTGAATAGAAAAACAGGTATACATACACACACACACACACACACACACACACACACACACACACACACACACACACACACACACACACACACACACACACACACACACACACACAGTGTAGTCATTAAAGGCACAGAATGTAAGTTTTCGCCGCTAGAGGGTGCGTAATCAAAACAAACAAAGAAACAAAGGCGCAGTTTGATGACGCCATGACTGAGTGTGGAATCATGGGAGTTGTAGTCAGAGGCGACATGCCCATTCAAAGTGAAGGGGCACGTGCCCCCTCAGATTTCTGAGCCAAGTGGATTTTGAATGCAGCTTCCAAAAGAGACAAAAATAACTAAATAAATAAATAAAAATTGCCAAATAATATTTTTTATATTTGATACAATCACACGGTGTGATTAGATCGTTCAGTGCGGCACAGCATCAGGTGCTAAATTCAAATCTGTGTTCGCTGGCTGCTCTGAGCCAGAGACAGACGCGTTTGTTCAGCGCTGCATTATAACCAATCACACACGATTCTGTTGAGCTTATGAATGCAATGAACAATCAGAGATGTTCAGACGAGTCATCGCTGAAACACGGTGTTTGTTCACTTGCTAGCTGACTGAATTATCTGGCTAATTCTCTCATCAGAAACAACAAAGTGCAGATGTGCGTACGAATGTAAGTTAAGATATTAATTTCACAGTGTAAACAGCTTCAGTGATTTTAATGAGAGTTTTTGAGAGTGCCTGAACTCTGGCTAGACTGAATGAAAATATTCTTTGATAATGTAAATGTTCTTTGCTCTCTGCAAAATGAAAGTGTTATAATTAGTAACTTACAGTATTGTTATTAAATTCACATTAAATACAAAGTCAGTCGTATTAAAAATATTTTATAGCATGAAACCCATTTCTGGTACTTAAGTAAATAGTCTGGTTTTTATGTGTAGTTAATAGATTACACTATTAGTATACTTTGCCCATCACCATTTATTGATCAAATAACATAATCTATAAAGGTGCAAACGCATTTACTTACACATATTTGAGAATCAAGATATTTCCTGATATAGTTCACACGTTTGGAAATATTTCAAATAAAAAGGAAAAAAAACAAAACAAACATAAGCCTATATGGGTTATTCAGTGCTATCGTGGCTGCTGTGTAAACATGTTTTATCATACTAGATACATGTGAAAGTTCTGTTATAATGCTACTCTGTGCGGTCGCCGTCTGTCTAATAAAACGCATAACATATTACAGCGTCTTTGGTGTTTACATGTTTTCTACAAAACAAAACCGGAAATCGAGGGTGTATGGCGTCATTGACAGGCGACACAATTACATGGACACGGTCCGTGTCAGTAGTTAAAATTGCTTATTTCTCTGGATTTACACATTCTTCGAAACATTTGGGATAATGTAAGTACACAAGTCAGCAAAATATATAACACTGTTATAGTGTTTTTTGGATATTTTAATAAAAAAAACTTACATATTGTGCCTTTAAAGTACTCTGTGCTTTAAAAATATTTTTTATATAAATATAACTGTTGTACATCATATTACAAACAACATATAGGCTTCTGTGTAATATTTCCCAACTGTATGTATTTATTTATAATTTGTTTGTTTAAACGTAAACTTCCAACCGTCGACTGTGCAGTTTGTTGTGGTGCGATTGGAAACAGCGACACTTGAAGTCTAAAGCGAGTATTACAGCTAATCGCTTTGGTTCCTCCTTAGCTTTTGTCACCCTTTTAGTTACATAAAACAACGGGAAAACAAGATGTCGGGATTTGGGGTAGTGTTAACATACATTTTATTTTTATATTTTCAAACTGTCGTCGGAATTTGGAGGTAAATTATTAACCAACTAAACTCCATTGATCTTGGGGCACTTTTAGCTAAGCTATTGATAAGTAAATTATTTGTGATTGCTGTTACTGTTTGTTTATTATCAGATACAAGCAGATTTTGGAGGATAAAGAGTTATTCATCGTAGACAGTACTGTAAGTGAACATAATCTTTTACAAAAATCACTATTGTAACCACTAACAACAAAATACCACCGCTAAAATACAGCGGCTTCAATTCTTTTAGACCGATTTCGCCGTATAATCATCCTCGTCGATTTATTTCTGATGTTTTATTATTATTATTATTATTATTATTATTATTATTATTTCTGTAACTATATTTTGGTGTTTGCTATTGTAAATAAGGGATGATCTTGTTCATTGTGATTTAAGGTTAGTCATCTGACGCCTGAGTGAACTGCTTTCTCACCACCAATATAAAAACATGAATAGTTTTTTATCAAAATACGAGCATGTAGTTTTATTTACATACTATACCACTGATATTATGTTTCATGCAGATTTTTTTAGAGTACGAAGGATCCTCTTTTTTGGAGTGGCAATATCCTGATGGTTGTGATGTGAATGATAAGAGGTAATCCACATATTTACTTAATAAGTATGATCATTTTCTAATGTATAGCTTTATTAATATGTATTTATGTCTAATCAGTTAAATTTAAATTTATTTCTTCGACAAATTGATCCAATAAGGTCACCTCATGCTGTTATGTGGTGTAAATCCCCTGGATTTCAAGCTGTAAAGCCACTTATTTCTGTAAGTACACATACAAATCTATCATGAGGTTTCACATATTCTTTTCATCAATTAGCTTTTTCAAATATTTCATAATTTCATTGCAGGATGTGTCTACAGAAAAAGAAGAAGAGCGACACCTTTATATAAGTGACTCATTTTTCAGGCTTGCGTGGTATGCTGTTATTCCTTTGCTCAGGTTTTAACCAGCTCAACTTCTTTCAGCTTTTATTGCACTACAGAATGTCAAGAATTGCTCAAGTAAGAAAATACTTTGAATAGAAATATATATGCAAAAGTCTTGTTTTGTTTTTTCCCCCCTGTCCATCAGAAATTCATCTGAATGTAACCCCCAGGTGAGACTTTTACTCTAATCAGAAACCTTTGCTAGATGCGAACCTGTGTCACATGCAGGTTGAATTGTTCCCTTGTTCAAGACCATGTGGTTTATATTGCTTTTTGGTGTGTACTGTAGACTGTCAGAATATGGATCATTGATCCGGACCGAGCAGATGAGGCCGTAATCAAAAACACAGCAATGATTCCCTCTGTAGTAAGTCGTCTTCTTAAAAATCCTATGTAAAATGTTAGTTGTGTATTGATTATTGTAAGTGTCTGAGAATAAATCTCTGTATCTTTCCAGTATTTCAGATATCTTACTAAGTGTTTATTTATCGGTGGAGAGTTTGCAGTCACCGAGTTGTCTTCATTCCCTCAGACAAGCTGGAGTTATTTTACAAATAAGGGGTAATCCGGTTCACTTCTATTCAAAGTCAGGCTTTTTCCACGTTTGCTGACTTTTTAAATTTATTCCTTAATGTTCAATAAATATATTTACAATAATGATCTGTATAGCAACCCTTCACAATCACGATTTCTTTCAGGGTTTGGGAGGCTTGCATTCTTGGTGTCCATGAATATCATCATTTTCACATAACCAGTCAGTCAGTATCTTTTCATGGAAACTCTGTTGCTTCTAGTCAACATGTCTTCTACAGGACATCCCCAGAGAAACCACATGGCGACAAAAAGGTGTCATTACGCCTGCCAACTGGTAGTCAAATGTCGATAGTATGGGGTGCATGTACCCCTCACAGAGCCTTGCTCCTGTCTGACAAAGGCACATTCATAACTAAAAATGCTTTCCTCACTTATGAGGAGTTTAAGGTTGATCCTGGAGAATTTCTAATGCCAGCTGAGGGTTATTACCTTGTTTTCGATGCCGTCTTGTTGGAGAATGGCTCGATTTTCCGCATAGGAGATGCTCTTTTCTGGAGGGACAACGAGGAAGGAATACTGAGGAGGAATCCTATGAAACTGCTAAGTGAAGGGGTTAAAGGCCTGAGTTTTAGGACTCAATGTGCAGATTACTACCCCTTGCTAGTGAGTGTCTCCCATTTGTAAATATCAGTTGTTTTTTCTTAATATTAGGTTACAAAAATGTTGATTTGTCTCTTGAATTTCACTTGCAGGGGTTTGAACTTGCCACAGTTCTTGCATGGACAGACCATGAGCTTTATAAAGGTGGGAAAGCTCTGGATTGGAAGACTAATAGCAACTACATGTCAAATGTATTGAGTCTTCCCAAAACTACTACTATTCTTACTGCTGCATTTGGATCCCATCCAGCATCTTTGGGTGCACTGGTGATGTACACAGACTCTGTACAACTCTCCCTGCTCACATCCTGTGAGACTGAAGGCATCTGGAGAACCAGAACTTTGAGTACAAATGTTCTCCAAGGGCCATTTCAGATGCTCTTTGTCAGCGCAGCCTTGGAAACTCTGCTGATGTGGAACAAAGACACTATGCTTTATAGTTTTCACAATGATAATGAAAGGCGTTACCTGCAAATAATGGATTCCTCCAACATAAGCCAAGAAGCAAGTGGTAGCCACATTCACCACGTGGTCATGGGTGAGTTGAAGAAATCAGATTATCTGAAGTGCCTGCAGTTGTATTTCCTTCTTATTAATATCTCTAATAAGAGTTTGATTTAAGAATAAAGCTAGTTTACATAAAATGAAATGATCTCATGTTCCACTCTTTGTGACTCTGCTCTACAGACCATTCACGGAACATGCTGGTAAAGATGGAGAACAACGTGCTGTTTTTCTGTAAATTCGGCATGAATAAACTTTTTCGGCTGCCCACCTGGAATGACCCTGGACGTTCTGTAGTGCTCTACCTAAACCAGAAAGGGCAGATCATTATGCTGACAATGTTAGATGGAGGTTTGCATGTACAGAAGTACCCTTTGCAGATGGAGATCAGGAGTGCCATGCGAGGGGAGGTCCACAGCTGTCCCTTTATTGGCTTCACACACAACATGAACAGGCCTGTCTACTACATCGACAAGGAAGAGGCCATTGAGTTTTGGGCCCAGGTAAGTTAGAGTAGATCTACTGTAGCTCATACATCACAAGAGAAGTTACCAAATGTGCTATGCCATGGTAGAACCATTTTGGATTCCCCAAAGAAGTGAGCAGTTCATGAAAGAAACACTTTTTTTGTGTGTGAAGAACACACTCTGAACATAATCTGTAGAACCTTTTCCACTACAATGAACCTTCTGTGCAGTGGAACGGTTTAATGTATGTTAAAGGTTCTTTGTGGAGCCATAGATGCCAGCCAAATATTTTTATACTTCTTGTGTATTTCCAGATAGTCTACCATGAAGGTAAAAACATTAATGTGATGCTAAGCAGGAACAAAGACCATGTGTTGCAGATCACAGAAAGGACCCATTTTGAGAGTGTGCGCCATCTGGATACAACAAACAAGGTCTGGACAAGAAGGGTCTTTTAGTAAAGCCAGTCTTCATTGAGCTGTGTTTAAATACTATTTAAGTAGTTGCTTGTGATGCTTATGTAAGCAAAGTTTTTTTTTTTTTTTTTTTTTTTTTTTTAAATTACCTGGTCATATTTATTGACAGTCTCTTTACTTTTTTCCAGACCTTTACCATTTATCAGAATGCAGACTACAGAGACATGACTAACAACTCTGATCTCATGTGAGTGTTTTTTTTTAATGGCACATCAATGAAAGATTCTTGTACAGACAAATTTAATCATATTAGATAAGACAATTAGTTCTTCCAGCTATTCCAGCTAATAACAACCATCCTGTCCTAGAATTAAAAACAGCCGAAAATCAGGTGATATAGTCACTATGGAGCTGCTACCAACTCAGATTGACAATTCATGCAATCTGCCAAAAAATCAGGTAAGTTTTTTTTGGCTGCTGGTGTGTTATTGAAGATTTTCTTTTTTCTTATTTGTAGAAAAACATTTCCTGATAAGAGAGCTACTATATATAGATACTATACCATTAAATAAGGCATACATTGTTTGTAGATTTCCAATTTCTTTGTGGGCTGCCCACCGAACAGACACATTCGTGTTATAAAGTAAGTGTCATCTGATTATCTAACAATATCGTTTAGAATGTTATCCTACAACCATCTACTGTAGCAGTTTATACCTTTTGACCAGACTTATCATGTTGTTCCTTGTAGACCACAGAGAATTCCATGTAAGATGCACGTTTTTGACAGCTATACCATTCCAGGGTAATATTCACTAAAAACATGACACTTAATAATAGAATACATTGAATTTGAGTAAGTTCTGCTTAATAATTTTCCCAATTGATCGTTTACAGATTTGTACTTAGTAATTCATCAAAGGATCTGGTGAGAATCTGTCCTGTGTATTTGTAGATAATGATGCTTATTTAATCATCATCACTGAGATAAGTATGAGAAGAACAGTGTTCCTTTTGTCATTGAGTCAAATAACAGAATTATACAACAAAAAAAAACAAAACAAAGCAACTATATTGTGATACATGTGAGGCAACTGGTGATAGTCATGAGTTCTCTAATGTCTCACAGACTGTGTTCTATGACTGGAAGAGCTTTGGCTGTGTGTTGAGAATCCACTACAAAGATGAATTTCTGCCAGACATTGAGCTGTAAGACACGAGCATAATGAGACTCTTAAGTACAAAAGTGAAATTAAACCTGAAACAATAAGCAATATGAGTCACACACTGTTTTACTGTTAGCACCTTACAGTAAAACAGTGTGTGACTCATATTGCTAATCATGAGGACTGCATATTTCTGTGAAGAAGTAGATTGTTATTGCAGTGCATTTATTATAAAATTGAAAAAATGTGCAATATATAATGTGTTCTGGTATTTTTATTTTCTGTAGGTATGATGGAGAGACATTCGTGCGCAGTGTTTATGCCAACTTCATAGTGTGGGAGAATTTTAATCGAGAAGACTATTACTTCAACGCGACCATGCATCAGGTAATATGCGTCAGATGTGTGTGTGTTCGGCAGTATGTTTTTGTAGAAACCCTAAAGCTTTCTTTGGCTCTTGTAGGTAGGCTGCCTTCATGAGGCCCAAACATGGAAATCTATGCTTGTTAATGAGAAGCGTCCTGAAGAGGCCTGGGGACCTCATGTGGGTGTCGTTTACAGTTTTATCTCACTTTAGTTTTCATAACCTGGCTCTCTCTCAGGGATATGAGCAATCGTGTGGTTTATTAGCAATGAAATAAAAAGGGATGTGTTTTATGTCTTTCAGAATTACAAGAGCTGTTTTGTTGACAACTCTGAAAAACTAGGAAACCTTGACCAACCCTATGAAATCATGAATAGGAGTTCCATGAATTATCTTACCTTTTCTCAAGAAAACAATGCTATTTATGTTTTCAATGTAAAGATTGTGGACCCAAATTACAGGTGCCTGTCACTTTCTTTTTAAATAGCTCTTAAAGATAAATAGGTCATCTATGTTTACTGAAAAGGACAATGGGTCTCGTTTACTAATGATTACATGGATTATTCATACTTATACACAAAGGAGAACTTCTCATGAAAAATTTCAGTGTAATTTGCAATGTGCATACATATGCATATTAATTTGTTCTTAAAGGGATAGTCCACCCAAAAATGAAAATTCTGTCATTATTTACTCACCCTCAAGTTGTTCCAAAGCTGTATTTCTTTCTTCTGCTAAACACAAAACAAGCTATTTTGAAGAATGTTGTTAACCAAACAGTTGACGGTAGCCATTGACTTCCATAGTAATTTTTTCCATACTATGGAAGTCAATGGCTACCGTAAACTGGTTACCAACATTCTTAAATATGTTATCTTTTGTACTCGACAGAAGAAAGAAAGTCGTATAGGTTTAGAACAATTCAAAGGTAAGTAAATGATGACAGTCTTCATTATTGGGTGAGCTGGCGCTTTAAACTTAAATATTCTAACGCCCAAAGTATTTCCATATCAGGTTCTTCCCCACAACCTTTCCTTTACAGCCTTCCTTCCTCATATTTGATATTAAATTTAATAGATATTTCATCTTAACATGTTTATATGGCTCATTTTTGCATGTCATTTCAGTTTTTCCTACATTTTTTCTTAAATTTAAAATACATTTTTGATTAATTATGATTTTTTTTTTTAGTAAAAACGTTCATACGCAGATTTCAAACACAAATTCTTTAATAGGCAGTTAGTGAACAAGATCCATTGTTTTTTTTTTTTTTAGGGTGTATTACTGAAGCTGGTTTTGGGATTAGATACTAATAACTTTTATAGATAGTTTTTAGTTTAAAATTTGTAGTTGACGATCTTGACCACCTGATGGCAGAAACTTTATATGCTCTGTTGTGAAAAAATATCTTCTTATTTCTTTTCACTCAGCTTTTGTGATCTTCGTGCTGTATTTGCAGTCCAAACATATGGAATCCCAGAGTAAGCAATTAATTTCTACTCTTATTCCTCTAAAGATCATCTTGAAAAATGACTAATGATTAAACTATTAATCTGTTTTCTTCACAGGCTTGATGAGCTCGTTCCTCTCTATGTGCTGTTGTTCCAATCCGTCATTACACTCATCATACTGTGCATCAGCTTCTACAGATATACCTCCATCTTTCGAGGCATGCTTCAGAAGAAATGTGCGTGAATGATTAGTTAGTTACTAGATTGTGTATAGTGTACATATGCGTGTGCCTTGTTTGTTATTCATTGAATTTTCTGTTTAAATTATACTTAACCATTCAGTTCAGTGGGACAATTTATATACAAATGAATTTATGAATGATATACACATCTTATGTTTTATAAATAACGCCCATTGTCAGTTATTTCAAATCACATATATAGATACTGTCACTTTACTTTACAATGAGCCTTATTTAACAGAATCATAACTAATTTTCTAAAATAATATGAAACCATATGTAGTTATATGTAAATTGTTGCATTCTAAAATGGATTTAGAAACTAATACAGCTTGTTTTATGAAAAATGAGAAAGTGTACTTTTTCCCCCAAATGAAATGTATAGTTATAAACTCTGTTGTTAAGAGTTAATATTATTTTATAAATTACCTTATGTATAGATTCAAAATATGTAATAGATAACTATTCTAACAACTTTAATTGCATAATTATTTATAACATTATATATATAAGTAACATTCCGTAAAACAAAAGAATTTACATAAATTGTCTTGTTAAATGTTGACATATGCTTGGTTTTAATGTTGTATGTGTGTGTAACGATGCTTTAATGTAATGATGAGGTGTTCATGTGTGGAGGCTGTTTTGTTCTATAAAAGCATTAGAGTGGCAGTAATGCACCGCTGTGAGGTTGGGCATCATCAGGCACGCGCGTTCAGTTCAATTTAGGGGTGTTCGGTTCCAGGGTTTTCAGAGTCGACTCCGACTCCCATCATAGAATCGACTCCTCGACTCCATTTAGCGTGACTGTCCAAATTACTCTAATTTAGCGGTGGCATTCCCTTTAAATGAGCTATGAATTCGTCACATTATAATGGTCAGGGATGGCGCTATTGTCTTAAACAGCACTGATATCAAAATTACATTTAGTCATTTAGCAGATGCTTTTATCCAAAGCAACTTACAAATGAGTACAATGGAAGCAATCAAAATCAACAAAAGAGCAATGATACGCAAGTGCTATAACAAGTCTCAGTTAGCTTAACGCAGTACACGTAGCAAGTTATATATATAAGAAAACAGAATAGAAAATGAATTGAGCAAGCTAATGTTAGAGGCAGTTCGTAAATGAGTAAATGCATAAGTATGCTTATTGATTTGTTTATTCTTGTTTATTATGTGAGTTTTTAATGATTTAAGGTAAATGATTAAAATAGCCTAGGTTAACCATGGAAAACCAAATTGTATTGCATTAAACATAACATCACATAACAAAGCATTGATTAAACTACAAAGCTGTCACAGAAGCATGTATAAATACAAACTAAATTTACTATGACTGTTATTTATTTCTAAAGTAACCTTCACGTAGTATAAAAGTATGGGGAAAAGTCGTTTCTGCTACAACTCCAGCTACCCGACGCACGCGTGCACGGCCCGTTTCAAACAGCGGCGAATCATAGCGCGCTCAAACGCGTCTTATGTGAAGCACAATGAACCCGTGCTGCTGCTTCTGCACTGCAAACGGATCCTCACTTAATTTCCTTCACTCTTTGCTGCTATACTGCACTCAATTGCCAGACACTATACAGAGATGTGAGAATCAGTGAAGACACCCGCGATTTCGGAGTCGAGTCACAACGAGATTCCAGTGCTGGAGTCGACTCCGACTCTAGAGCTATTCAGAGTCGAGGAATCGACTCTTTTGGAGTCGACTCCCCATCCCTAGTTCAGTTCACCATCGCTATCGTCAGACACACAAAACGGGGGAGGCTTCTCATATCTCGGGTGCTAAAACGTCTTCCTTTTATCTGACGTTCGTCTGCTTTCATTTCCGTTCACTGTAAATATCACTTCGTCGTCTGAATGGCTGAGTCTCCACGGATATTCTTATCTTTCTCTTGTGTGCCGTTCATTTCTGTCTCCGCTGGTCATGAAGCTAAATGGCAGTTAGCCTAGCAGCGTCGCTACTCCCTGTAGCTGGACTAAAAAAAGTGGCCTAAAAATTCAATCAATGAAAACCCCCTTCAGGACCAGCTTTTGGATGTCTCTAAACTGTTATAAACCCGCAAAGCTCAAGAGGACGCAGCAAAGGTGCTCACAAGGGGAAAGAAAATAAGTCCGTTTGCTGAGAGATACACTGAAAAGGAAAACGGAGGAGGACAGCAGCAGCTGGTCGGCAGCTAAAGTGAAAGAAAAACTCCAGCATCCCTGTGATGGCAAACGAGCCGGTTATTCTGAACGTCTATGATATGGTAGGTGACTTTAAACAAATACAGATAACTCGCTCCCCTGACAGAGGTGTGTAGTATTGGCATTAGTTCAACACGTTCATTGGCTGTGTCTCAAAACCTTGTGAGCTGCCTACTTGGGCAGCATTTTGCACGCGCTTGAAAGTGTACGAAGTCAGTTTGCTAGGTTTAAGCCGTGTCTGGATGCATGCATGCATGTTAAAGCTCCATTAGTAAATGCAATGGAAAAGAGATAACGTTTTATAGTCTAAGGAAATGTGTGCTGTATTTGGAAGCTTATCAGAGAGGATCCAGCTTTTATTTATTTTAATAAACAGTAAAGTACTTAAGTTTAACCACGTTCCTGTAGTTCCTTGTAGATCATCAAGTTTGTTAGATGTTGAATTTTAAGTAATGAGATGACAGTCTATCTGAAAGCTTTAACCCAGTTAATTCAACTGTCATTTGACAGTGACAGCTGTTGAGAAGGCATGCTAAACATAATGGATGCTTTGCATTTTAAAATGACAAGAGAACAGCTCAATTAATCAGTATTACAGCAATATTACAACCCTCTTTTATAGAAGTTTTAATTAGTAGCTAATTAACATTAAGAAACTTGAGTCTCAGAAAACAATTCTGCAAGTGTGTAATTTTCTTTTCTGTCAAACTCAAAAGCATCAAGCTTTGCTTGAGGACAAGCAACATACAGACTAAAAGGCAAAATGGAATATTGTATATAAGTGGAGCGGAGTGACAGGAAGTGCTCCTCCTGGTTCAAAGTGTTCTGTAATCACTTCACTCCAGGTTTTCTATTTCCTGCTCAAGCTCATGAGGGGTGTCAGGGGGCGTCTGCAGCACAACAGCACTTTATGGGCCTAAAAACACAAACTTTTCAAAATGTGTTTCAAAGGATACATATACTACACAACAACAATGTACTACAAACAATTATGTTTTTTATGTACAGACAACAATGTTGTCAGAACGATCCCTGTTCACATGGATCCTCGAAAATGACTTAAAAAGCTGTATTATGCATGTCAGGCCAGTAATTGGCGATGTAAAGAAACACTGTGTTAACAAGTATTAGGCCTATGCTTGGCATTACCGTTTTCACAAATTCACGTTTTTGTAGTTTACACAGAGACGATAACCGTATTGTGCACTTTGAAACCCATTTCCAAAAGTTTGTTTTCAGGCCTCCAAAATGCAGTTGTCGTGTAAATGAACTTCCAAAACGCAGTTTTTTTTTGTTTTGTTTTGTTTTTTTCTATTTTTAGTTGAAAATGGGTGTAAATGCCCCCAAAGCGCAAGTTTTTTTGAAAACAATACTGTTACTGTCTCCGTGTAAACTACAAAATGCAAATTTGTTAAAAAAAAAAAATTTTTTTTTTTTTTAAAAAAGCTTTTTTTGCGTCATGTAAACGTACCCTCAGAGAGTGGAAGTAGTGCAACAGTCCATTCCAGAAGTAAAAATCCCATTCATCATCTCTATTCAGAAACTGCTTTTTAACGATAAATTATAGGCTAAGACATTAAAGACAGACCTGCTCTAAGCTATGAGGTTGTTAAATGATGGTATATGCTTTTGTTGGAGCCATCAGCCCACATTATCTCAATTTATTTTTAAACAATCATGTTCAACAGCAGAATTTCTGGTGGAAAAACTACATTACCCATGATTCTGCAAAAGCCTTCACCAATTAGAGAATTGAAACAAGCAATTTGCACCAGAAGAACTCTTTACCACCCACCCACTCCCATGAAGCACTACAAATCAGTCCATTTCCCTACACTCTCAAAGTACTTGAATATTTGTATGTATAATATGCATATTTTGTAATAAATGTAAATATGAACATCTTTTAAATTAAGTCTAATATTTTTCCATCATTTTTAATTTGATTATATAATTTACAATTTTTTCATGGATGTATATATTATATCCTATAATATTATTTGGCGTAAACCACTGTATGTAGCAAGTCACTTTGTGCTGTGGAAGGCCTATTCATTTACATTAATGCACATGCATTTTACCCCAAATGTACGAAATGATGTGTGCTGAAAAAAAGACTATACAAATTTACTGGAAAAATTGACCGTACCTTTTAAGTGTCATTGATCACTGAGTAACGTGAATAGTCTCCATTTAAAGATTTAGTCTGTCTCGTGTGTCTCATTGACCCTTTGAAACAGGGTCGTGGAAATGTATACTTTCCTTAGGCCTCTTCACTCATAGTCGTATGTTGGACTATTTTAAGCTTATGTTCTCACATAAAGATTAAAGCTAGAAATTATTTGAGCTGCTCCAGGTTTTAAAAGATGTCAAGTAATCTTAATTTGGATGGGAATCACATTACAAGTTGTATGCCCTTAGTTAAGCCTATAAACCATGTAGGATATTTGTAGCTTATAAAGCTGGAAATGGGAAATTTGTCAGTAGTAATCTTTTTTGACATACAAGTGGCCTGTGATTTCTAAAGTGTAGTTTGAAATTTTGAGGCTAATTCATTATTAATCATACATCCACGAATATCATGGGTTTGTGTGAACCTTACCATAATGTCTTTTGCTGAAATAAAGTCCCCTTACAGTAGTTCCCATAGGAACTTATCAGAGTGAGATCTCCCACATAGTTCAGAATCAGAATCAGAATGAGCTTTATTGCCTGGTATGTTTACACATGTTCATGTCAAAGCTTGTAGATTTTATTTTCTAATCGCAGCTCTTGGCATGAGAGTACTCTTGCTGAAAATCACACTTAGAAGCCAGTTGCTAATCACATAGAGACTAATCCCCAGTTCTGTGATGAAGGAAATGGATAATAAGCTTTGAAGTAATTGAGGCCAGAAGGATAAGTATCATATTTGACAACCCTGAATGATGAGGAGTTGGAGAACCGTCTAGCTGATCAATTTTTCTCATCCCTTTTCATGTATTTTTGACTAACTTTTCGTATTTTTGAATTACGTTTCAACAACATTTTACATTGTGCCAATTGATATATTGCAAATGTACACTCTAAAAAAAGATGGTTCTTCAAAGGTTCTTCACATGTAGTAACAGTTCTATTTAGAACCATAGCACCCTGAAAAACCCTTTTAATGCTGAAATGGTTCTTTGTGTCAGAGTTTAGGGTTCTTTATTCCCGGCTTTTTCTTTTTCAAATCTGTAACTGTCAAACAACTCATTACTGATTTTCTGCAGCTCAGTGATCCAACTACAGATTGTCAACACACTCTCAAACAGGTAAATGATTTCATTCATGATTTCATACTTTAAAATTATGTCTGCCCTGCTAAAAAAAAACAAAAACAATAGAAGCCCAATAGAAACCATCACAGAAATTCCAATGGTTTCCATTAAAATACCATTATGAACCATTAGCTTTTTCCAGTAAAACCATTACAAAATTCCTTTTTGTAGTGTGTTTTGGGCATTTTTCCAAAAGTATTTAACATCCCACCAATAGAATCCATCACATACCAGTAGACACCATTATAGTTTCCATTAAAACCAATACAGTTCCCATTATAACCATTAAAACCATTACATTTTCTATTGTGTTTTAGGCAGGCGTCTATTGTTTTTTTCAGCAGGGTGGTTTTCAAACAAACATGTTCTTTTCTCTTCTTTTGATCACATGTAAGTGTGAGCAGCTCTGTTAATCTGAGGATAGCTACTCCTCTTCTCCACTAAGTATAAGTAACAGAGTCATTGAATTTATAATCTGTATTGTTAGAATTTTTTTTAATTGTTTATTTATTACTAACAGAGGCTACACTCTAAAAAAGATGGCTTATTACTGATTTTCTGGAGTTCAGCTAACTACACAGTCTGTCAAAACACTCTCAACAGGTAAATGATTTCTTTCTTAAAATGTCTATAATTTTTAACTTTCAAATTGTAACTGGTTCATATCATGTCTTTTTCTCTTTTCAGTTTAAGAGAACATGTAAGTGTGACCAGCCCTGTTCAGTTAAGGACACTTCTCTCCCTTTCACCACTAAGTAAGCAACAAAAATACTGAATTTATGGTCCTTTTTTGTTTTTACAAAAACAAATGGAAGGAGACGCATTGTAACTCTAAATTCAATTGTGTATTTCAGACGCATCACATCCTACAACCCCATCATCTGCAGAGAGAAACTGACACTCAATCACACCAAAATACACATAATGATGGACTTGCAGGCATCATAGAGGATTATTAAACTACAGTATTTCACTGGAACTTGGTCTTCATTTCAGTATTTTATTTTACTTCTTGTAGGATTTATTTATGTTCAATGTCAATTGTCATTTATTAATGTATTTTGCTAATAACTTGTTAGAACACTGTAATTTTTGCTACAAATTCACATGCTAATAAAAATAAAAGTACCTAAATAACACGTTGTTGTTGTTTTTATGTAAAACCCTAATACACACTACAAGATATCGTAACACCAGGCAGATAGAGGTGTAAAAAAACAATATTAATCAATAATATATAGAAATAATATTAATAATAATATAAATACATTAATATATTAATACTAATTAAAATAAACTGTTGTTAAAAAGGTTATTTTTAACCTATATAGCATTTTCAAAGCATGGTTCTTTATGGAGCCCTATAAAAAGGGTTCTGCTATTGTTACAAGCAGAAGAACCCTTTTCTGGCACTGTTTAGAACCATTTTTCTTAAGAGTGTATAGTTAAATTAGTGCAGTAGGTTAATGCCATAAAAGACATCTAGAAACCAGCTGGTCCAGTGACATCTTATTTTCTGATGACACATAATCATTTGGGGACAGCTGTTGGTTACTTCCTTAAACAACAGACCTGCTAATGAAATGTGTGAACACAAGGGTTTGTCACAAGGGTGTGAACACAAGGGTTTGTCAAGCGCCGAGTCACATTGCCTGTCTCTACATCTCCATACGTTACTCTGCAATGTACGCTTGCTCATTTTGAATGTAGCAATAATCTTGGATACTTTATTTGTTTAGTTTAATTGTTCTAACAAATGGTTTTAATAAGTCATAATAGATTAGTTGTGTAATTGTGAAGATAATTTGCATAACAAAACCTAAAATAAATAAATTTAACCTGGGGCCTGTACCATGATGGTGGCTGAACAAACTCAGGGTTACAGGATTAGTTTTGAGTTGACAAAACCAAACCAGTCCAATCCGGCTTTGTTGGTACCATGAAGCTGATCATCAACATTCTCTGTCAACTCAGGCTTGATCCTGAGTTAATGGAGCACATGCACATGAAAGTGTGACATCAGTAATGAGCAGCCAATCACATGCCTTAAAACTATGATTCACTTCTTGTGAGAGAGTCAGTGTGAAGATTAAAAGATTGAACGATATGAAGAATTTAAACACATTTACACAGCACGATCATGAAACGATCTATCCAGGAAAGAGGAAAACTTAAAGAAAACATCTTGCCATATAAGTGCAAGTAAAAGTTGTAAAGTTAGTTTATAGAGTTGATAATATTTATAGGTATAAAAACACTTAAATCTAAGCTCATATGTAGTCATGTTTAAAGCTATTGATTCTAAAACTTATTTATATTGCATATTATCTATATTATCTGTATGTTTACATTGATTTTAAATAGCTTAATAATTACTATTAAACTAAGCTGGCTTGTGTAATGGATTAAGGTTATAATAATTATAGAAATAATATAAACTAAATATAAAAAATAATCATCTCTAAATCATCAGATGATTTTATCTTTAAAAATGTTTTACTATGTAGCGTCCTTTAATTTGGTGTAATAGAAACTGGAGGAGTGGCTTTATTGCGTCAGAGACGTGTCACTTTGCTTGAAGCTGATTGGTCAGATTTCGGTTTGAGATCTCTAAACCAAAACATAACCTGCCCTGGGGCAGGTTAGCTGTGGAGCGTAAGTTACTATGGCAATGAACACTGCTAAAAGCCAAACCACTTTCATGGTACCTAAAACCTGAAACTTACCTAGCTAGCCAGCTAAACCGGCTTCATGGTACAGGGCCCAGGACCAAATATATATGTTATGAATGTTTTTAATAATGTTTATAACTAGCTTATGAATATCCTCTTCAGATGCACATATTGCTCATATTTGGGGCACCTACAGAATATTTAAAAAATATCAACAGATTTTCAAAGAATTTGAATGTTCTGCACATCCCTTAAGTTGCCCATATACCTTAGTCAGGGTATGATTTATTTTTAACAGGAACGAAAACCAAGCCGTGAGGGTGGAAGTACAGTGCATTCAATGGATTGTTATTTAACAACATACCAGTTGTTTGGCTGACGAAACCTTTTTATAAAAAAAAAAAAAAAAAAACTTTCAGGAGACAGAAAATTAGACAAAATTTACACATTTATACTGTACATACCATTGTAAAAAAAAAACTTAAAGTCTGTCCCTCGCAGTCTCATTTTCATACGTGCTAAATTCAATGTAGCGTCTAAGTTCATTAATGTCTATAGTGTAATAGTACTGTACACTTGAGTCCATATTAAGTCCATAGTTAAGAATGGTTTATTATGGAGAATGAGAATCTGTTGAACATATTAACACTTATTATTAACATCCTTTTCAGATTTGAATGCTGCAAATCAAAACAGCAACCCAGTTGTCCTTGAAACACTTTTACCATTTGACTGTATGTGACTCAGACTTGTTTTGCTTCCTTATAGTACTGGATCAATGAGTTCACTACCTCTCTGGGAATTGGAGTCTTTCACTCAGGAATTGAGATCTATGGCAGAGGTAAGGCTCGCATTATGACTCAGACACAAATGAGTCAAGCTGCTCAGAAATCCGGTGTTTAACTCGCCTGACTGCAACAAAGAAAGAAGGGGGTGTCTAAACATGACTAAACCTCACATCGTAGATGATCTGTTGATGCAACAGGAAGAGACCTTGGTATTTTAAGCAGTTTCTGCCTCCAAAGGCTTCCAGTTTAATCAGATGAAGAGGACATATTTTGTTTGGCAGTTCTAGAGAGTTTGCATTGGCCTTCTTGAATGATGTCTGTGTGAACAAATTGACGAAAAAGAGCACACAGCCTTCCAGGGTGTTTATAAGTATGGACAAAGTGTTTTTAGTGGATGTTAATTGCACTACCAGCACTAGATACTGATCATCAAAGTTTGCTTTTCACCTTTACCCCAAATAGACAGATAGACCTATAGCATACTAACATAGCCGTGTGCTGTAGCTGTAGACAACATATCCTCACTTCAATGTGTAAGTTATAAAAATAAGTTTATTTACACTATCTACACCCATTGTTGAAGTGTGAAACAGTAACTAAAACTAGTAAAAACATTTTCATTAATTGAAATAAAACAAAATATAAATATTAAATAAAATAAAAAATTGTACTGAAAGTACTATAATTCCTAAAATACAACTGAAATAAAAAAATAAAACTTAATAGAAATATAAAAAATTAACATAAAAAACTTAAAATTAACTTAAAATTAAATATAATACAAAACATAAAATTAAATGAAAACTGAAAATTATAAAGATTATAAAAATGATATAGTATAAATTATAGTATATGAATAATTACAAAATAACATTATTGTTAAGTGCTCGTCAGAGTGTTTTAACACTCCGACTAGGGGTGAGCGATAAGTAAAAATAATGTATATCACGATTGTTTTTTCTGCCAAGATCACACTCAAATACAGTCTAATCACAATTTTTCTGAAATAAACAGTGTTTAAAATTTTTAGGTACAGTAGGTTTTTGAACAGTAGTATTCAAGTAAGAAATGTTCGTTTTAAGTCACAACCGACTGTGTATGTAAGCTTTTTGTGTTTTTGACATAGCCTTGTGTGTATTTGAGTTTAAGTTCAAAAGAGAACTCAGTCCAGTACTCTTGTGCTGTATCGGCCCGTTTCTGCATGTGAGCTTTGAAAACCATGCATGTCAGTATAGCATGCGTGTAAAATCATTTAAAAGTTTAAACTGTCAAGACTTTAAAATTCATGCAAATGATAAAATGTGATCTTTAGCACATTTGTGTGCTAACAATCCCTCTGTAAAGGCGGATTGCGGAGATACTTTAATAACCTAAATCATACTTTCTGTTTTACTGCAGAGTTTGCCTATGGAGGACATCCTTATCCTTTTTCAGGTATATTTGAGATAACACCGGGTGACGCCACAGAACTAGGAGAGACATTCAAATTCAAGTGAGTCACAATATTTATCATCATGCTGATCAGACTGAAAGGATATGTCTGCAAAAACATCTTCCTCTCAGCCTTTTTCTCACATCCTCTTTACTTTCTACTTGCTTTCTCAGAGAGGCCATTGTTTTAGGGAGCACAGACTTTACAGAAGAGGATGTGGAGAGAATTGTGGAGGAAATGGGGAAGGAATATAAGGGGAACGCCTACCACCTCATGCACAAGAACTGCAATCACTTTTCCTCAGCACTATCAGAGGTGAGCTGAAGGAAGTGCATATATATATTAATCTTTTGGGTCCACGTTGCCGTAAAGAGTCTAAAATCTCACGATATCTCCCTCGCGTCTGCGGCAGATCCTCTGTGGTCGAGAGATCCCACGCTGGGTGAACCGACTGGCCTACTTCAGCTCTTGTGTGCCCTTCCTTCAGAGCTGCCTGCCAAAGGAGTGGTTGACGCCGGCCGCACTGCAGTCCAGTGTTAGTCAGGAGCTCCAGGGAGAGCTGGAGGAGGCCGAGGATGCTGCGGCCTCTGCCTCGACGCCTTCTTGCGCTGTGGCACCCGCTCCCAAACCTACCCGACACCAACCACGCCGATGAACCCTGCTGCCTTGAGTAACAGGCCACCCCTGCTTTGAGCTGGACCACAGCTTCTGCTGCCAATAGACCCCTCACCCCCTCTCCTGAGAGACTAGCAATTCACCAGCGGACTAGATGAAACCCACCGTCTGTGTTCACTGATTTTTTTTCAGTACGCTCAAGTGACCGTTACGGGCCTGGAAACTATCAATCTTGTTCACTGTAAAACCTTCTATAGGTTCGTCAGTGTTTTGACTTAATTACGTTTTGGCCTTTTATGTTTTGTTTTAAAAACTCAGGACTTGAATACAATGGCTTTGTTTAGTCACCGTTTTTTGTTTTCTATTTTTTAATGCTTTTCTTATGCTGGAGTTGCGCACTAGCCTTTTTCCCCTTATTCCTACAGAAAGCGCCTAGTCAGTGAATATGAGACATTTTTTATGGAGAACATTTGTTTACAGATCTCTTGCGTTTCAATCCGTGTATGATTGTGTTGTTGTTTGCGGGTTACAAAAGCCAAATCTCCACACTTTTGTAATGACACACATCCCACACTTTGGTGACTGTGCCTGAAGATTTTTACCGTTATGTGCTCAGAGAGCTCTGCACTCTTTCTCTACAGATCTCTACCTGTTCGGTCTGCTTTGAGTGGCAGGCTTCTTATCCTATGAGACCTTCCTCAGATATTTTACACCTTTTTAGTTTTTAGAGTCTTATATGTACTTGAGACAACATTTGTATTCCAATTTATGATTATTAAAGAAAATATACAAGTCTGTTCTCAAACAAAGTTATGTTAATTCTGACAACTCAATGGAAACATACAAGAGTGTTTCATGTTAAAGGCATAATTCATTATTTGCTCACTCTCTTGTCATTTCAAATCCATGTTTTTTTTTTTTCTTTTATCAAACAAAAATACAGATGTTTAGCAGAATGTCTGAGCTACTCTTCGCCATATAATGAAAGTGAAAAGTTACTAGTCTCCAAAAATGACAAGTGCCATGAAAGTAGTCCATACAACTTGTGCACTATATTCTAAGTCACCTGAACAATGTATGAAAGCTTTGTGTGACAAATGGACTGAAATTTAAGTTATTGAATAATAGAAAATCTTGCTTGAGAGCCATGGTCACCATTCACTATCATTATGTGGAATAGAGCAGCTTGGCTGTTCTACTAAACATCTCCTTTAGTCTTCCATGGAGCAATTGAAATCTTGTGGATTTCAGAAGATATTAGGGTGAGAGAATGATGACCAAAAATAATTTCTGGTTGAACTATCTTTTAAATCTCTAAACAGGTTATGTTAAAGTGCACTACATTACAGTAATTAATATTTTACACATTACAGCTAAAGGATATACCACACATATTTATCATATATAACATCTATTTCATATCCCACTTGGTCTCAATTCAAAACCTGTTGGGAAGTGTTATGAACATCAATTAAGTTTTATAATGTATAATGAGTATTATAATGGTAAATTTTGACTCCATTTTATCTGTTTGCTTTGTGTCCTCTTGCTGATTTTTAATGGCTAAAGTTTGACAATGGTCATTGTGGCATTGAAAAATATTAGTCATTCAAAAATGAAAATGCTGTCATCATTCACTCACCCTCATGTCTCTCGAAATTTCCATTGTTCCATGGAAGACAAAAGATGTTCAGTAGAACAGCCAAGCTGTGCTTCCACACAATGAAAGTGAAAGGTGGCCACAGCTGTCATGGAAGATTTCTAGTCAAGATTTTTAATTATTCATTGATTTAAACGTCTGTCCGTTCCTCACACAAAGCTATCATACATCTTCAGGCAAGTTTTATGGACTACTTTCAAGGTACTTGTCATTTTTGACAAGTTCTGAAAAACACATGATTTTTTTTTTTTTTTTTTTTTAATAACAATAACCACAATCAAACCAGCTATTGACTTCAGTTGTATAGACATTAGGGGGCTTTCACACTAGCACTTTTGGTGCGCACCTGGGTTCATTTGGATAATGTGAACGCTGTTTTCTGAACTTGGGTGCGCACCTGCGAACTGTACCTGGCCGAGTCCGCCTAAAAAAGGGTAGTCTAGTGTACGGTTTGCTTCTGGTGTGAACACAATCGTACTCAATCACGGAAGAGTGAATTGGTCAAACAGTGCATTTATTCGTTTAGCCTACTCACTCGCTTGACAAATGGACCCATGTGCCGTTCTGTGCTGGCGCTATGGAAATGAATCAAAATTTTCAAAATCCGAAGTACAAAAATAAAGCGAGCAAACATCTTTTCATTTTGCCGTCTTCTGCAAAGTCCTTTACCTATAACTGGGGTAAACAGCTGCCACTCTGACGACATGAACGTCCCGTGGTTCGGAACCAAAAAAAAAAGACAAAAAACAAAAACAGTATGAACACAAACAAGTGGGAGAAGGAGCAATCGGACCAGGCAAGCCAACAAGTGTGAAAGCACCCTAAAACAAAACAACAAACAAACAAAAATCTTCTCAAAATGTCTTATGTGTTCCACAAAAAAAAAAAAAAAAAGAGAGAGAAAATTATACATATTTGGTGAGAGATGAGTAAACACTGACAGAATTTTGAATTAAGACATTGCTACATGCTAACAATCAAAATTAACTCTTATTAGTTCAATTTGAATTTTCTCAGAGCTGAGTTAAGATCCCAGATACTGTTTCCACAGTCTCCGTATTCACAGAGTCTGTTTCCTCTTGTGTGTTTGTCTTTGCACAGCAGGGAAAGGCCTTCAAAATGTCACTCATTCCATTTGTAAGGAAGATTGAGAGGAATGGGTCCACCAGTGGGCCAAGATAGAGAAGAAGATCAGATACAAGTCCCAAGTAGTATACATAGGAGCTTAAAGCCAATGCTTTGAGCAGAGTATTTAGGATAAAGGGAAGGTAAAGCATACTGTAATTACACAAGATGACCGCCTGCATACCCAGAATCTTGTTTCTGTTAGTCACAGGTGCTGGCCGTCTTGCACACCATAAGGCTCTAAAAGAATCCAAAAAGAAAAACCCCAGGAATGGTAGTGGGAGAAGAAGAGCTATGGAGAATAAGATGACATATCCTTGGTAAGCCAGGAAAAGTATTGCAAATGGAGCTGCCCACACGGCTAATGAAATCATGCTCGACTGCTTGAGTTTCATGCAGAAGGCATTATATTGTGGACAGGTTACCAACAGATATCGCTCCTGAGCAACACAGACCATGAACACGATGTTGGATATGATCCCAAAGTAGAATATCAGAGAGGATATGTCTGTACTCAGCATACTGGTTTTCTGAGCATCCTCTGCAGATGCCTTCGGCCGCCCGAGGATGTTGAAGATATCAGATGCGAGCAGGCTTATTAGGTAGACAGGAGCAGCCTTGCCAGTTTTTGCTTGCATGCCCATGAGGTAGATGGAAAAGCCGATGCCAGGAATCCCAACAGCAAATGTGATCCATCTGATGATCTCTTCGATGTGGTCTACACTGATGGTGCTATTGTTCTGAGGAGCCGTGTTATTACCATCCAATACTGTGGTGTTATCCATATGTCGCAGAATTTCTAGTTTCCCAAAATGTGATTAATAAATAAAAGCTGATGTATTTGGTTATATGCCATGTCAAGAATATGTTCTTCAGTTCCAGTAAGCAATGCGGAAAGCTATGTGGCTCTTTACTGTGGTAAACAGATCGGTATATTTTAGCTATCACCATTTTTATGGCTTTACTGCGAACTGTTCGTGTAAGCCCTTTCATTGCTGGTTAGTCAATGCAAATATTTCCTATGTATTCACATTAGTTTTATCTATGCAAGCTCTTTCTAGAAGCAGTTTGTCCCAATGAGGAGTGTAAAGTTACACATGAAAAATAAATATATTAAAATATTTGAATTAAAATATTAAAATTCAAACAATGCGAAATTTTCTGACAATTTATTTCATTGACTCACATTATATAAGATGCCAACACATTCAACAATACTGTAAGCAACAGTATGCATTTTATACAGTTTAATAACAGGTTAATAACTTAGACAATAGTAACAAAGCAAACAATTGCTAACTTAAGACCACTTGAATACTGACAATCTCTTGAAGCAAATATTCAACAGTTAATAAATATTGTTATATGATGTCTTCTCTATTTTTGCCCACAGCAGTATTCACCTGATGTTATCCTGCCCTTGCTTGGTGCTAAATGTGATCATTCATTCAAATTTGTATTGTATTTTCTTTACAAAAGCACATTGGCATGGCACATTCAGGCAACACAGTCAAGCACACAGAGTTTTTAAATCTTTGACTGTTATATTTGAAATGTGAATGAGAGTATATTATCTTTCCTGTCTGATACTTGAATAACTGTTATGAGTATATGAAGAGGGTTGTGCCAAAGAATCACTGATAAAGTAGCATTTGATCTGTTTTAAAGAGAAAAACGTAGCTGTCCTATGTTGAATCATTTAACGTGTGCTTGTTTACAGTACATAAATAGAGCCCCAAAATTGGGTTTTTGTTTACCTTTGGCCTCCTGATTCAGAAGTTTCTGTAAACATTGAATGTATAAAATGACAAATCATAGGTTTGAAACACTTGATAATTGAGGTGCATTCACATTAGCAACATTTCAGTGAAATTTTGTCAGCCACAGCTCACACAGAAGTCACTTTCAAACTAAGCAGCTTCCTTTTGGTTAATGCAGTCAATCCACATGGCCAACTTGAATCTGTTATGAAATCTGCATGGGGAATTCTTTCACTCTCATGCAAAATCTCCAGTCGGGTGGATTCCCAGTTGAAATGACGGGATTTTGCCCCATTTAAATTCGACGAACAGCCACAAATGAGAATGCACATTTGAATGGTCAACTAGATTTTTATGTTTTATGAAGATAATGTAAGCAATGCTTGCGCATGCAGGACATGATGCCACAATGCTAGGGTGCTTCAGGTAGTTGCTAGAGCAATGCGATAAGATTTTCAATTGTTCTTCGTATGCTGCAATGCAATTGCTATGTGGTTGCTAGAGTTTTCGGGTGGATGTTTACTGCTCAAATCACATGACTCGGGTCTCTACCTCCATTTTATTGGCATTTTTCCTGTTTCATCACCCATCAGTTGAAAATTTTAAAGGGATAGTTCCCCCAAAATTAAAATTCTGTCATTAGTTACTCAACCCTCATGTCAGTCCAAACCTGTAAGACCTTCATTCATCTTTGGACCACAAATTAAGATCATCAACATTTTTGATGAAATCCAAGAGCTTTCTGACCTTGCATAGACAGCAACACAACTGAAACATTCAAGGCCCAGAAAGATAGTAAGGACATCATTAAAATAGTCCTTGTGACATCAGTGGTTAAACCATAATTTTATGAAGCTACGAGAATACTTTTTTGTGCGCAAAGAAAACAAAAATAACAACTTTATTCAACAATTTCTTCTCTTACGTGTCAGTCTCCATCACGATGCATACGTGAACTTGGACTATTTTTACGATGTCCTTACTACCTTTCTGGGTCTGGGAGTATTTCAGTTACATTCCTCTCTACGGAGGGTCAGAAAGCTCTCGGATTTCATCAAAAATACTTTAATTCGTGTTCTGAAGATGAACAGAGATCTTACGGGTTTGGACTGAGGGTGAGTAATTAATGACAGAATTTAAATTTTTGGGTCAACTATCGCTTTAAGTGAAATCACTGAGGAAGCACCACTAATTAAACACATACACAATTTGAACTATAATTCTTTTAGCTAAATACTTGTAAACGGATCAATGGGGATCCAAATCACGAAAAGAAAGAAAGGGATTAAATGGATACAGATATAAAGCAGCAGGGATCATGCTGAATCATCCATGCCATGTTAATAAAGTCTAATTGTTAAAATGTCCTTAGCATGTCTCATGTTTGAAATCTGTAGCCTTTATGTATCATTTTACAGATTTGGTGTGGTAGATATAATCAAAGCTTTCCAGATGCTTGACTTGATTTATTGCGTTTTTTTGTTATTGGTTTGTGGCCCTAGATAGATTCTCCATTATATCTGTTGTTTCGATTTCTGTTTTGAAGACTGAATGTGAGTAAGTTTGTTTTTTGGGGCTATTTTAAGTCTGGAGAAGGCGATGAACTCTCTGTAACTGTGTCTTTGAAAGCATCAGACGATGCACCTGTTCCTGCCCTCGGGTGCAAGGCATCATCACACGACCGGCTAACACAGCATCTCCTTTCTTCTCCTCTTTTGCCTGAGAGCAGAAGAAGAAAGAATGAGAGATTTATTTAGACCCAAACAATGTGGTAAAATGTACATTTTGTGTATTTGTCTTACCTTCACAAAGGAAGTGCAGGGAAAAGTGGCGAAATCAGACGAGACTTGAGCACCAGGCCTGTGAGTCACTACATGTTCAGCAACCTCATCCTTCAAAGAAATAGGTTGCTTAAATAAGTGCAAGAGACATTTTAATGATGACTTTATGATTTTGAAGCATTTTTGGTTTACCTTAAGCCTATCGAGTGTGTCACTGAGCGACTGCAGTCTTGCTGTTTGCTCTAGAAGTTGCGCACTGGGACTCACTGTTCATGAAAACACAAAGACTATAAAATAATTACTTTATAAAAAACAGAAATCTGTTTTTAAGTGTAAATATGACAGACCTGGAGATTTCCCTGTGATGTCCACCACTTTCACATTGGCACTCATCTGAAGGAGAGTCTCCAGTAGTTGGTCTGTTTTGCGGTAGAGAGCGCTAGACAACACCTCAGGCCTGCAGCCCTCTCGCCAGCCCAGCTTTGGCACGTTCAGAGGAGGAAGAGATGCCAGCTGAGCACGCATCTTTTCTGCCTGCGGTCCACACAAACACACAAAAACAAAGGTGAGAATAAATCTTCAGTGCCTGCATTGGGGTAATGTGCTTGTGAAGCAGAGCAGAGACCTTTAGTCTGTTGTTCTCGTTCTTCAAGTGCTTTATACTGAGTCGCTGAGCTTCAATCTGCTGAGTCAGCAGTGGAGAATCTATCACTTGCACTCCTGCAGCCGCACACACACCTTTAACATACACACAACAAATTACATGTTAACAAATACAGAGACAATTCATATGATTTTCTAAAATATATATATAAAAAAAAAATACTTAATATACACCACAGTTCAAAAGTTTGGGGTCAGTAATTTTTTTTTAGATAGATAGATTTATTTAGCAGTAAAGCCATGTATAAAAAAAAAAAAAAACTGAAAAAAGTATCACAGTTTGCACAAAAAATATTAAGCAGCACAACTGTTTTCAACATTAATAATGAAAAGAAATGTTTCCTGTGCAGCAAATCAGCATATTAGAATGATTTCTGAAGGATCATGTGACACTGAAGACTGGAGTAATGATGCTGACAATTCAGCTTTGTATCACAGGAATAAATAAAACTAAAAATATACTATATATATATATATATATATATATAAAATGGGAAACGATTTAATAATATTTCACAATATTACTGATTTACATTATTTTTATCACATAAATGCAGCTTTGGTGAACTCTGAAAAACAAAAAAAATTTACCAACCCCAAACACTTTCCATGTTAGTGTTTATTAAAATATTATATTATTTCAAAGGGATCATTTTCTGGGTGGATAATATTAAATCCATTCACTAAATAGAGAGGATAAAACAGATACAATAACTGAGATTTCAAATATTACATGATGATTGATTTACAAAGTATATATGCAAGTGATAATACACATTATAAAAAAATAAACCCCAATGAAGTAATTAGGATCTAAGGATTTTTTATTTTATTTTTTTTTTGGCTTTAATGTCTAATTGTCTGTATCATACTTATTAGATGGCTACATATTATATTAGATGAGAAGAAAGAGTCCAGAGAGAGTTTTATGGGAGACTGTGAGGAAGGAAAATACACTGTTGAATACTACCCAAATATATTAAAGAGAGGAATGTCATGATTGACCAATCATAATCAAGTATTCTGTGCAATAAATGACACTATGTTATGGTCATTTATTGCATGGCTCTTGATTGCAGTACATGCAACTTGTGAAAGGGCAATATAAGCAAGAATAACTTTCATGCACACATGCAGCTCACAGAGAGACCATGAGTGGGAGGAAAAGAGAGTGGAGAAATTTAAATATCGCACTGACAACAAATTTACCTTTTTGTTCTTCTAAAAGGAATACAAACAATGGAAGACATATTAGACCATTTAAAATAAAGACTTAAGAAAGACATTTTAGCTTAGTGTTTAAGTTAAACTGATTCCTTATCTGTCTCTTACCAGCACTGATGCCACCAGTCACAATGGAGGCGATGCCAGAGCCTTGACTTCCTCTCAGGCTCTCCATGGTCATCTTTGATTGGCTGTTGATTCTCTGCTTAAGCTCTACTTTCTCTGCCTCTAGTTGGTCTATGTCAGCCTGGAGAGCATCCATGGTCTCCTCAAACTCCCTACAGATTATAATACCCATATTAAAAGCATTTGTTACAGTATAATGTCCCCATTACTATACTGGGACATTAAGACCCACATTAGGAGTTATGTGCAAAAACCCTCTTTGTCATCTCTTACTTTTCCTTCTTTTTCAGGAGCGAAACGGTCTCATCTAGGACGGTCTGGATCTTCTCCACTCGCTCATCCGCATCTTTAGATGCACTGTCCAGTTTTTTCTCCAATAAACTGAGACGCACATTGGCCTCGCTCAGTTCCTCTCCCTAGAAACAAGTCCATTTTCACATTATTTAAAGCTTTTTTATCTAACGCCTCTTGGCATGTCTGAGTTTGAGTTCTTCTACCTTTATTTTAAGGGATTTCTTAAGCTCTTTGATGACAGTTTCTCTGTCTTCAAGTTTGAGGCCGAGTCCTTCAGCATCAGTGATTTCTGCCTTTAGTGTCGCTGCTCGGACGTCCACAGGAGATATCTACAACAATACATGCATATTGAGACACAAGCGCAAAGATTCATAGCCGTAGTGTTAGACAGGCAGACAGAACTCAGGCTTACTCCATTCTGTGGTCTTTCAGAGTCATATTCTCCCTCCTGCATAGCAGTAGCCATCTTGTTCATTGTTGCAATGACCACACTGCATGACTGGCGCAGACACTCCTGAGCGTTTATGCCCTGTGACCCATAAATCTGAAGAAAAAAAAAAACATAACATTACATCCCCATTAGCTATTGTATTATATTATATTATATTATATTATTTGAATAAAAAATGTATTTAAAAATAATATATTTTTATTAAAATGTTTTTTATACAATACAGAACGAGTGACAGCAATGAGAATTGCTTAAATGTAAAATGTCCAAACGTATTATGGTTATGTGTTTAATAATTAAGTACTTAATTAATAATTGTCAAGAAAATAAAAAAAATCTTAATGGTACTTAAGATGTAATATAAATATAATTACCTAACCTTTCACAACTCTGGGGTCAGCATATATATTAAAGTGACCAAACGCAGGAGTAAAGACATTTATAATGTTACAAAAGATACGTATTTCAAATAAATGCTGTTCTTTCGTACTTTCTATTCATCAAAAATCCTAAAAAATAAAACTTAGCACAGTTTCCAAAAATATTAAGCAGCACAATTGTTTCTTGATGATACTTGAGAAGCAAATCATCATATTAGAATTATTTCTAAAGGATCATGTGACACTGAAGACTGGAGTAATGATGCTGAAAATTCAGCTTTGCCATCACAGTAATGAATTACATTATATTATACAAATTACAATATATTAAAATAGAAAACAGTTATTTATAATTGTAATAATGTTTCAAAATGTTACAGTTTCCACTGTATTATTGATCATATAAATGCAGTCTTGGTGAACATAAAAGACATAAAAATTTTGTATGTTATTTTTATTTCTTTTTTCTGGTGACACTGACTTGTTTTCACAGGATTCACCAAAATACCGTATACCTGTTCAGCTGCTTTAAAGGCCATGTCTTCCAGTTTGACGGCTGGCAGTCCCTCATGTTCGCTGAGAGGGGCGATGAGCTGAGCGGCTGCCGCTGCCACTTCCTGCAGCACTGCATTCACCCAGGCCAGCTGCCTTCTGCTCTCAGCCAGGGTCTCACACACCTACACACACATAAACCCCAGCAACGGAAGGCTTAGATGTCAAAGATACGTAAACAATTTAATGTATACATAATATGAACACGAGGGGTGCACATTACCTGTGGTCCAAAGCTGAGGGCAGCTGGGATGCCCGGTGCATCTGTGCCCGGCATACGACGACGGATCTTCTTGCAGAACTGTCGTATGTCACTACAGGAAGTGTCCAGATCCTTAAGTAGCCCACAAAACGCTTCCTCGTCCTGCCCTGTCTGTATGAAGGCCCTCAGACGCCCCACCTCTACTGCCATACAGTCCAGAGCACTCTGGGTAAACTAAACAGACACATGAAGATGTGTTAAAGGTATGTGTACCGATCCAGGTTCCTCTCTTTTTGCTGAGTGGCTTACTTTGATGTGGTCTGCTAGCTGCATGGTACAGTCCTCAGGCTGTTCAGCGAGATGAATACTGTAAAGGTGCTACAACAAAAAGAAATGCATGTCAATAAATAGCTCTATTTGCATATTCTGAGAAAACAACCAGTGCTTGAAAGACAAATAGTAGTTCACCACTAGGTAAGTTTAGGTTTCAAGCTTTGGTCTAAATGTGGCATCAGAGATGCTTTGCTGCAGTCATGATACTGAGTGAACATCTTTTTTTCCGTCAGATGGGTATGAGAATGTCAGCTTATTAACTTTGACCAATCACAATGTCATATGTGAATAATATAGCAATAGCAATGACAGTGTCAGTAGTTTTCATCAAGGAGATATGTTTGATATATCTACAGTAACATCTCATTTTTTTAAAGAAATTAATACTTTGGTTTCTGCAAGGATGGACACATTAAATTGATCAAAAGTGGCATTAACAATATTTATAATATTACAAAAAAAAATCAAATTAAAATAAATGCTGTTTATTTTGACACTGATGATAATAAGAAATGTGTAGCAAACTAGCATATTAGAATGAATTCTGAAGGATCATGTGACACTGAAGGCTGAAAATTCAGCTTGACAGGAATAAAACACATTTTAATGTTCAATTATAATTCAATTGTCATAACATTTCACGACACCACTGTTTTTACTGTATTTTTGATCAAATAAATGCTGTCTTGGTGAGCATAAGAGTGAATTATTGGAATTAATTGTAGAAAACTGTGGAGAAAAACAATGAAAATATATTAATGTATGAGGAATATTATGACAGTTCTGCAATGCAGGTGCTACAAAATGACATATTACGCTATGATACCTGATAGTATTTAATAGCTTTTGTAAGAGGTTCCACATTGACAGTTTCATCCAGCAGGTCTTTGTATAGGAGGTCTATGAGGAAATCCAGGGATCGCTCATGAACGCTCATCTCAGAGTACAGAGAACCCACACGCTTGTACACGTCCACACTGCACTGACTCAGAGCACTGCACAAGACAGATAAAGAGAGGCACATGCCTTTTGAGGCGCTCAGGAAATATGTCAACAGAAAATAATGCCATTCATTAATATATTTCATGAGGTCTTTAATGCTCTTGAGGATGGTAGAAAGTGTGTGTATGTTAAGGCAAACTGACTGTTCATATTTGTGCAGTGTTGCCTGTAGCAGTGTGAGAGAATAGATGAGTCCAGCAGCAAAGCTCAGCTGCTCTCCGACGGCTCCTCTCATTCCAGCCTTCTGAGAGCATGTCTCAGTCAACTCAAACTTCTCCTGAGCCTGCTTACTGATCAGCTCTGCCTGCAGCATACATGCACAAACACATTCAACCAAAACTCACAAAAAGCACATAGCAGATTGGAATGACCATGGTTTAGTGGTTAGCAACATGTATATTCAGAAAGTTCACCTTGCAGATGAGTCGTGGGATGAGCAGTAGAGCCAGGATACAGTCATGGTCTCCTCCGTGTTTCAGGAAGGAGTCAGGCATGAAGGAAATCAGCAGTGACACCTGTCTATTAGCCTGAACCACCTCCATTTTACGCAGCTCCATTTCTATGGCCTAGAATTATAAACAAACATACATTATGAGAGACACAAACATCTGTAGTGTTTCCTAAAGGATTTTTTTTAACCAGCAGGGGGCATCCATCCTCTAACAACACAAACAATAACTAGTACTTAATACACATATGTAAAAAAAGTTTGAGGTAAGAATTTTTATGCTTTTGAAAGAAGGTTTAATGCTTTTAGTCAAAAACACAGTAAAAACAGTAAAAAATTGTTACGATTTCAATTATTTTCTATTGTAATATACTTTACAATGTAATTCATTCCTGTGATGCCAAAGCTGAATTTTCAGCAGCCATTACTCCAGTCTTCAGAAATTATTCAAAATCTAGAATAATTATTCTAATGAAAATAAAGTAAAAAAACAACAACATCTATTTAGTAAAACAAGTACAAATGTTTACAAATTTTTATTTGAAGTAGAAATCTTTGTTTTCAAAAAACTAAATGTTTTACTGTCACTTTAACACATCAATTTAACACATCTGTGCTATTAATGTGCTATTATTGATATTAATAAACTATTTAAAAATCTTGCAAACCCCAAACTTTTGAACAGTAATATACACTAGTCAACATTTGAAGTGGATCAAAACCTTTCATCAAAGTTGTCCTAAAACCTAAAACCAAAATGCGTTCTTGTCTTAGGACAAGAACTTTTTTGATCCACTTCAAATGTTGACTACTGTATTTTATTGCTACTCAGCTAAACAATGTCATATGAATAACAAGTCAGCTGTTAACCTCTGGCTTATTTTGAGTTCAATATCCTGCAGTTCAGTGAAGAAATGAATCATCTGACAATTCAGTTCATAATTCAAAAACCAATGACTCCTGTGTTCAGTTCAGACTGATTCACCAATCAGTTCAACTGATTCATTATAAAACGAACGAAAAACAAATCATGAATTAGTTTGTGAATTTCATCTGTTCAAACAAACTCTTTATTAAAAAAATCACTGGACTACATAAAAAGAAGCAATTTTTTAATAAAGAGGTTGTTTGAACATTTTATTACCTGGATGTTTTAGTAAGAATAGCAGTGCAGGAAACGCTGTATTAGTGTTCAGTGGATTCACCTTGGCGTAAGCTTTGGTTTCTGCAAATTTGATCTTGAAATCAAAGATCTCTGCAGGCTGTTGCTGCTGCTCAGTGCTGGCTTCCTGTTGGCTCATCAGCTCCCTGTTCACCTCCTGCTCCACACACACACACACACACACACACACAAACTATATGATGTACGTGTCCCATTTGATTTGTGAGGTCTGCATTTTAAGTCGTATTAATGTGTTGTAGTTTGTATGTTCAGCACCTGCAGGTGTGCGGTGAGCTCTCTGTATTTCTGGATGGTCTGCTGGTAGTCTGCCACCGTTTCTTGTGCCGCCTCCACCCGCTTCTCCGCCTCCCTGATGCTGGCAGCACTCAGATCCAACTGCTCTCTCAACTCCAGCTCCGTCTCTCTGGCGTTCTCCTGCAGCTCATCATTCATCTCATTGATGGCTTCCTACATCAGCACATGCACACAAACCTCAGTATACTGATACATCATGGCATACACTTCTACACAAACTTTTCAAACACTCACCAGATCTGTGACAGTTTCTCTGAGCTCCCGTACTTTCTCCTCCAGGTCCAGATTACGCTCCGTCAACATCTCCACCATCTCCTCCGCCCCGAGAGCTGCATCCACCTAACACACGAGCCCACACATATTAGAGTGATCATTACCACATCTATGACTAGGGGTTCACTGATCTTGATTAAATCACTTTTGCAACTTTAATAAGAAGAAATATATATTTAATTTACACAGTGAAGAATATGCAGTGTTTTTATACATGTGATTATACAATTCCTATTTATTTTTTGTGATGACACTGGTGACAAGAATTATGAAATGTCAATGGTATCAAAAATTTTGATTTCATAAAAACCATATTTAAAGCAAAAATAACAATATTGTGATAAATATTGTTACAGTGAAATAAAATTACTCATATCGTGAGACAATTTATCTTACTGCACTGACAAATAGCACCAAAAAGTATACCATGGTTTTATTCTGTTTTATTAGACACAAAACAATGACAATAATTTTATATTTACATTTTTTAATATAATATAGCCTTGTGGGCAGCATGTCTATATATAGTGCCGTTGTGCTACGGGCGTCCCGAGTTCAAATCCCGGCTTGAGGACCTTTCCCGATCCCGCCCCCTCTCTCTCTCCCACTTCACTTACTGTCACTTCTACACTGTCCAATACTAATAAAAATGCCAAAAATAAATCTTTAAAAATTTAAATGTAAAACATTTCTTTTAAATATTTTTTCTATGAAATTGCAATGGAAAAAAAAGGCATTCATTGAAATTCATTGAAAAGTACTATAGTATTCAGTACCATAGTATTCTTTGAAGTTACGTACCTTATGATATTGTCATGCTTTTTTGGACATGGTACATAAATATGATATTCATTCAGTACCATGGTTCAATGATATACCATATGTTACCATCACTGTACCATGATTTCACCTGAGAAGTTTTTTGCAAGGGTACTTAAATGTTACTAGACTGTCCAGTGTTTCAAAAGGACTTTTCTCTTGAAAAATATTATTATATTTATTTTATAATGTAGATAATAATAGTAATAAAAATAAATTATATTATTATAAATATTATAATATATTATTATTTTAATATGTAACATTATAGTATTTATCATATATTTATATAAATGAATTATATCTCTTGAACTCACAGAAATATAATAAACTCTAACATCTTTCAGTTTTAATAGTGGCATGACTCACTTGCTCTTTGAGCTCATCAATTGTTTTCTCAGCCATCTTCATTTCCTCCTGTAGTTTCTCTTTCTGGCATCTCAGCACATCCAGCTCAAAATTCTTCTTTTCCATTAGCTTCTGTTGCTTTGCATGCTCTTGTTTCTCTGATGCAGACAAGTCACGCATCCTAATGCACAGAGCAGTTGATATTATGATCTTCACAGAGCACAACCAAAATCAAACAACACTGATGTAAACCATGGGACTCATTACACACTCACCTCACCAAAGCCTCCTTCAGTCGAGCATTCTGCTCCTCTAACTGCTTCACATGGAAACTAGACGCTGCTCCATCTGATCCTGCAGGCCCATTTTTATAGGTTAATAAGCACATATTGTGGTCTTCAATGAATACTAACACGTATATGTACTGTGAAATTTTGGTGTCAATAACATTAGTTTTTTTTTTGTAAAGAATATAATACATTAATTCCTCAAGGACTAATTGAATTGATCAAAAGTGGCAGTAAAGACATTTCAATCATGACAACTCTGAACATTTTAGCATGGTGATGGATATGACAATGTTAATGTATTTGGTCTTGGTGGAACAGATCTGCTATGCTGCTGCTGAATTGCTGCTGCTGTTGGTTATTGCTGTAGTTGTAGATTATTGCTGCTGCTGCAAGCAAGTACAGGAACTTGCTCCTGCCAATGCATATGGCGATACGGTGCCGTGCGTATTTAAGACATACTGCTGCTGCACAAATAGCATATAAAATAACCCGAAGCAGATCTATACAGGTGGAGCTGGGGAAGGTGGAGGGTTTCAGAGAAACTCTGAAAGTGCGCTGCAGGAATCTCAAGTGAATGCTAGCCAGCCATATAAATGCAAGGCAGTAAGCTCATTGGCTGAATATCATCAGTTACGTTAACACCCCGTCAGCCTGCGCCATCTAGAGTTTCATGACTGAACTATATATTTATAATGTTACAAATCATTTCTATTTCAAATAAATGCTGTTCTTTTGAACTTTCTATTCATCAAAGAATCCTGAAAAATTACACTGACAGCTGGAGACAAGGCTTTGTCATCACACCTGACCACAGACTTCTGAACAGTAGCGTATGTTTAGGTGTGTTTGTACCTTTTTCCTCTATCTCATGTTTGAGTATCTCCAAGTCCATGGTCAACTCCTCCACTCTCTCTTTTAGAGCGTCAGCCTCCAGTTGCAGTGACTCGGCCCGCTCTTCAGCCATCTCCTTATCCAGTGTGGCCATCTCAATGGCATCTGCTGTATCTGCCATCTCTTCCATGTAGTGCTCTTTAGCTTCAAGAGCTTCATTAGCTTCCTACATAACAAGATATCAGCCACTTTCGTTATCCGCACTCTGACATTTATCATGATATATTCCTGTGCAGTAACTTGATACCTTCTTGGCCTCCTTGAGTTGTTTCTGCAGTTCATTTTGTTGTTCTTGCATCTTACTCTTCCACTCCTGCAGCTGCTCCAGCTGAATCTTGTGCTTCTCAAGCTCCTTCAGCTTTGCCTTGTCTTCTGTCCTCTTCATCTTCAGCGTCTCCAGTTTCTCCTCCAGATCCTTCACCTGGGCACGCAGTGACTCCTCTTCCTGCAAGTGAGTGAATGCATGCATGCAGAGTGCAGACACTGTAAGAGACCTTTCATATTTACATGAATATCAGAGAAAAGTCATGCTGTGGTTTTTGTTGCTCAATAGTTCTGAACCTTCTAAATGATTTGGGTGTTTTTTCAAATACTGGCACTTTTGGCCCTGTGGACTTTTAAAAAACAAAAATCTCGTATAACACACTATTTCTCTCTCACTAGTAACTAGCATATTTGATTTGTCCACTAACAATGTGTAAATATATACATTAATGGAGAATTCTGTAATTTTTTCATTAATTTCTATTACATCTCAAAATATGTATGGTGTTTAAAAGTTTTTGGAAATAACTAAAATTAGAATTTAGTTAAAATTTAGTTAGAAATTTCATTTCCATTATTTTTCTCTCGTTCATGTTCTTCACACATCACACATCTCAAATTTCATCTCAAGCTCTTCACTGACACTGTTGTCTCCCTTATAAACAAGTACACTAACTTTGCAAAAAACTTTATCACAGGCAAAATTGTTCAGTGTAGTGAAAAGTGTGGCACAACTCTGTGACAGCTGTTGTTGTTATTGTTTTTTTTGTTTTGTTTTTTTTACAATTTTGTATAAATAATTTTCACAGTATAAAAATGTAAATGGTTTTTGATTATTTTACTCATTGTTTAGATCAGGGGTGTCAAACTCAGTTCCTGGAGGGCCGCAGCCCTGCAGAGTTTTGTTCCAACCCTGCTCCAACACACAAACCATGTAGTTTTCAAATACGCCTGAAGGAACTGATTAGCTGGATCAGGTGTGTTTAATTAGGGTTGCGCCTAAACTCTGCAGGGCTCCGGCCCTCCAGGAACTGAGTTTGACACCCCAGTTTATGTCATGGTTTTAAAAATATTGACCATTTTGAACAACTTAATAATTCATATTTTTATGATTGATTTTAATATTTTTAAGATTGAATGTCTAAACCTGGGACAAGGGTAAATAATAAAATCTGTTAAAGTCATCTGAACTGTAGTAAAAATAAATGAATGTATGAAAAAATAAAGAGTTCCCTTGACCGTTTTAATGTGTCTATATAAATATTTTTGCTAATAAAAATCATTAAAAAAAATCATTCATTCATTCACTACTGTTCAAAAGTTCAGGGTCAGATTTGTTTTTTAAAGAAATTAATACTTTTATTCAGTAAGAATGCATTAAACTGATCAAAAGTGTTAGTAAAAGCATTTATTTATATACAAAAATATGTTTAAAATACGTGTTGTTCATTTAAACTTTCTATTCAACAAAGAATCCTTCAAAAATAAATTTAAATTTAATTTTTTTATTTTATATTTTATAAAATAATATAACTGTATTTAAAATGAATAACAAGAAATGTTTCTTAAGGCAGCAAATCAGCATATTATAGTGATTTTTGAAGTAATGGCTGCTGAAAATACAGCTTTGTCATCAAGGGAATAAATTACAATTTAATAATAAAATGTTTTCAAATAAAAACTGTTATTTTAAACTGAGAACACAATTTTTATTTTGTTACTGTAGTAATAAATGTAAATAAATGCAAACATGGTTAATATAAGAGACTTCTTTCAAAAACATTTAAAAAAATCTTACTCCCCCCAAACTTTTGAACAGTACTGTAACTGCACCCAAGGTTAAAAAAAAACAACAAAAAAAAAAGCATCCATTTATAATCAGTAAACAGATCAATAGCCTTTGGCTGAGTTTTTCATCACATCTGTGACCTTGACAACTAAAAGCCTTTACAGACATTTTCACAGTTAAAATTATGCAAAAGTGAATACTGCGACACATTCTAGTTTAAAAATAAGCACAGAACGAAAGTAGTGGTTATATTTGTGTTCAGTAACCATGTGTGACCTTGGTGGGTCCCGGGATGGGAGGAGCCCCGGGTGAGGGCAATTTTCCCACAGGTGAAGGTATAACTGGAGCAGCCAGTGGTGTTTGGGCAGGTGTGCTGGGTTCACTGCTGCTCATCTCTGCAGCAGAAGCTGATCCTGAGCCCACCTTCACCCCCACTCCAGCCCGCGTTTGCTGAAAGACACATGCAGAAATCACTGAAAAACTCTCAAATGAATCATGTCAACTACAAACTTTAATTTAGCAAACACAAGCACACACAGATATGACCTGCAGGACTGAGCTCACCTTGGGCCTTCTGGTGGTGGTCTGAGGAGAAGACAAATGTATACAGATATATGACCACCACAGGTCAGTAGACAGATGAAGAATAGAGAATCAAGGAAAAATAGGAGAAAACACACATATATAGTAAAGATTAGTAACAGAAAAAAGGCACATGCATTAAAAGAGAACTGAAGAATCTGTGTGAGCCTCAATGAACGACTTGCACAATTTTTTTTTCCATCACATGATGATAAGCTCTGCTTGTGTCTTTAATATCAAAAATGTTCTTAAAGAGTCAAACACTAACCCTCTCTATGGCACTATCTGTCTGCCCACAAAGCAGAGTGCCTGGCACCAACTGGGTCAATCAAGTACACTCGTTTACATACAGGCATGCACACATACACGCACAGACGGTCAGCACATGTTTGTACTGTTGTAGAGTTCATGTTATTGTTATAAACCTGTTGTACATACATTTTATGGCAAACACAATACACATAATATGAAACATTTTTTAAACTGTATGCCAGTTACATAAGTTACACTATCATACAAAAGATTAGGGTCAGTAAGATTTAAAAGAAGTTTTTTTGCTCACTAAGGCTGCATTTACTTTATGATAAATACAGTAAAAACAGCAATATTATGAAATATTTTTATAATTGTAAATAACTATTTTCTATTTTAATATATTTAAAAATTGTATTTATTCCAGTGATGCAAAGCTGAATTTTCAGCAGCCATCACTCCAGTCTTCAGTGTCACATGATCCTTCAGAAATAATTCTAATGTGCTGATTTGCATCTCAAGAATTTTTTTATCAATGTTAAAAACAGTTATGCTGCTTCATATTTTGGTGGAAACATGATTTATTTCAGGATTCTTTGCTGAACAGAAAGTTCAAATAAATAGTTTAAATACATATTTGTAGCATCATTAATGTCTTTTCTGTCACTTTCAGTAAATTGAATGCACTTTTTCTGAATTAAAGTATTCATTTCTTTCAAAAAAATCTTACTGATCCCATTTTTAATATAATATATATACATACAGTGCCCCTAAAAGTCAAACTTATGAATTTCATTCCACTGGAAAAAAAACTAAGTGTTTTTTTCACAATGTCCTATCAGAGGAACTGAATAATTTCAACTATGAATATGATCATCTAACCAGAAATCAGAACAAACTTCTTTTTATGAATTATTTTACTTGTAAGGTATGTTTTTGCTTTATTCATTTAACATAAATACCACATTTTGATGTTCTGTATTAAAATATAAAAACATTCAAACATTTTTACGTTAAATACTTTTTGTGGCCACTGTACATCATCGGATCATTTTAGTTATAGTCACCTATTAACAGAACAAAATGTACTAACCACTCAGACAACTGAATTAAAATGAATCTTTTAGCAATTGATAAAACACTAACAAAAGGAAACAACCTATCACATGTGCTGACATACCAACAATCAAACAGAAAATCATCTCCAAAATTACACTAACACTCAAGGACAATAAACCACTGAGCATTTTGCATGCCACAGAAGTAATAAACAATCTTTTGTACCTTACGAGTCGTAGGTGCCTGTCTCATCATATTGACGATTGAAGAGGAAACACAAACAGGTGCACACACACACCAGGTGCAGAAAAAGAGCAGGAAGAATGATTCAGTCACTTAACAGCAGATCGAGATGAGAGCAGGCCAAGCCCACAGCAAAGCCACAAACACACTCATACAGCAGTTGGCAAGTGCTAGCCAGAGACACACACACACACACACACAGAGAGACGGTGCTGCAGGTCGTCTCCGCTGCAGTTGAAATGACTCTCTTCTCCTGCACTGCAGTGATTAAATCCTTTTTCTCCAACTGGAACTGAACCGAGCCCCCTTCTAAACACTTCTCTGATTATAACACTGTCCTTGAGGCTCTGCTAAACAGTAGCCGCCTCTCTCTGTCTGCATCCATCTCTGGCTCTCCTGCTCTCTGCACTCATAAGCTCTCAGTGCCTCTCTGCTGTGCCAACGGCTGCCTAGCAAGCACATTACATCACTACACATCCACCCCTCCCTCCAGACGAGAGAGAGACAGGTTGGAACAACGGCGGAAAGAGGGAGAGAGGGAGGGACTGATGGAAGTCTGGCCTGTATCCTAGCAACACTCCATTAGTATCTCTATGGGCTCTCCAGTCAGGAACATGTCTGTGAATGTAGGCAGACCTTGTTTTAGCAACTCATAGTTTAAACTTAGACACAAGTTTAACACATATAGATATGTACACCCAAAAATGTTGTTAGTTAATGTTAGTTGCATTACGTACTGGGGCCTTGTTGTAAAGTGTTACCCTTAGTTCTTTATAAACCATTTTAAGATCTGAAATGTGTTTCTGTATGTTTTAAATGCATTACTGCGGTTTATAAGAGCAGGCGCATCGTTATTTGAGGATCCATTACAGAACAGAGTGGGGAGGGATGGAGACAGATTGATATATCACATTACAGCTCTGCAAGAAAGAAAAGTGATGTGTAGTAGAAAACAGAGAGAGGGATGAACAAACGTGAAAAATAATCCTGGACCTTCACTGTTTTCTCTCTGCATTCTATACTAGTCTTCATTTGTCATGACATATGAACCGCCTGCATTTATCAGGGCTTATTATCTGTGACTCAGTACTGAATAGAACTAACACCTAATATTACAGATTTCATATAATGAAGCTTGTTGCAAAGTTTTGAATGCATTTTACCACAGAGCCTTTTTTTTTACTGTTTTTACTGTACTTGTGATGTTATACTTTGTTATATATATATATATATATATATATAAACCTAAAAACAACATTTTAATATTTTTAAAAAATAGCAATTGATGCTATTCATATTAACAGATAGGCTACAATGCTATTTATATTTGTATTATATATTATACACTCTCAGAAAAAAAAAAAAACTTTCACTGCTACAAAAGCTTACACTGGGCGGTATACCTATTAAGAAGGAACATTTTGGACTTTTTTCATTTCTATACAATTTTTGTTGTTTTCTTTATAATTTTGGATTACTAGGACTGGACAATAATTCAATATCAATAGACTATTTTCCGCAATGTAATTTTTTCAATAATGGTGACATGATTTTTAAACACATTTCCGATATTTCAATATACATCACCGTTAATCAGGGTCTCCCATACACTGATTTATTTGTGGCGGTTGACTTCATTGAAAAAACATGAGCACGTTGCGATGACATTTTTCTTTTTAACTGATATAAAGTAGTGTTCATGAATGCAGTCCTGTTTTGTGTGCAGCAGTTACCGAGGAAACCATTGTTTCTGCCGCTCCAAAAGCGCCTACTGTTGGCAGAGAATGAATTTGCATTTTCAATAAGCCCATCTCCAGCAACATGTTTTTGTTGTTGCTCACTCTTTTTTTCAGTTTTCTGCAGCATATTGATATCGAAATTATACCATATCGACTGAAATTAAGAAATATAGCCCGTCGTGATATCAATTTTGGCCATATCGTCTAGTCCTAATTCCTACACAGATTTTTTGAGTTTTTTTAGTTATTTACGGATCCACCATGGTTTAATCCATGGGATAAGATTAAGTAACTTCGGTGGATTATTAAAATTGGCAAAAAGCAGCTTGTAAAAGCTTGACACTCACTGTGACTTTAGCTTTAAGCAATAAAGTAAACATAAACCCCACATTGACCAACTGTTGTTTCTATTACCAAATTCATGCTTATTTATGTAGAATCAAGGTTTAAGACAGTTAAACACAGGTCCTCTTCTCTATTAATGTCCATTTATACTTTCAACTTCAGGGCAAGAGCACCGAGCAATTCATACTGACAGCCTGAACTAGATAACCTCCTAAATAGCATTACCCCAAGCACTGACATTTAGAAGAAAACGCTGGGATGCACACACACGGCTTTCAAGTCCAATATTTCAGTGGTGATCTTATGACAAGACAGTTAATGCCAAGCCAGGCTGCAGTATAAGGTTTGTCTCAGAGGGAAGGAAACACTCAGTCTTTCGTCAAACAGTCTTATATCATAGTCAAACACAATGCTTATTTACAATACACAAATGTACAGTATTTTTTTATTTCAAATTTACCATAATTTAATAATTTAGTGATGTAAAAATAGTGCATAATCTTTCATAATTCTTTTCCATTTTACATCATAACATTTATTTGCTTTCAAAATCCTAAAACTTTCTTTAGGTGTAAACTACATTTTAAATCTTAGATTGTCTATGTGGTCTCAGCCTTTTTTATAATAACTGTATATCGATATAAAATAGTGTGAATATTGGTTCTGAAATGTATATGAGGATGAACAAATATAAATATGTAGTCATTCAATTTAGGGCTTTTGTGTCAATCATTACCTCCAATTTATGAGATAAATGACTATGATACCTATGGAGCCCTCACATAAAGAAAGAAATGTGCATTAACATTAACTATTAAGAATATATAAAATAATGCATATTAATTAAAATCACACTGACCACAACTCATTTTTTTTTTTAACTATTTTCAAGGATTCTGCAATCTCAGTAACAAAGTCATGGTGAATACCTAACCTGAACACACCAAAAGCACTACATACTGTAAAATATAAGTAAAAATATAAATATAAGTCAAATCTCTTTCACTCACACGTTCACTATGTCTGTCTCACACACATAAACACATCGTACTCAGAATGCTAATTCATAATATCCATTTAAAAGCAGTCATTCATCAAAGTACACTGCCATCCAGCTAGCAAAGCACTCTAGCACACATGAATAAATGTACATAAAATTAACAGAAACAATATAGAAACACTCCTGATGAACACACACACACACACACACACACATCACAGGTAATGTGCTGTTTGTGCGATGCCATGCAGCAGAGCTGTTCAATATTGCCATTGCTATGGAAACAGAGATTAGAGAAACATGCAGCACCTTTTTGGGTTTGGTTCCTCGCTGCAGACTCAGACGGAGGAGGAAGAGGTGACAGATTAAAGTTTAATCAGTCAGTGTGTTTGTAATGAGCATGAATGTCTCTCACATACAAACACAGCAAGACTCCCATGTAAACAGTGCAATAATCTTTTTGCATCTTAGACAGAATCTTTATGTGTCTGTGACACAAACAGGTTGCGTTCATGCATGTTTGCATTAGTGAGTGTAGGACTCCTTGTGAAAAATAAGTGGGTAGTTGATGTATCAATGTGTCCTATGGTGCGATGGAAAAATGGAAAATAAATAAATAAATAAATAACCTCTAACATTGAAGATAAACCTTTCTCATGCTATTTGTAACTCTAAGAATGAAGATACATTTTTCTCTTTTTTTCTACATTTTTGCTATGTCACACCATAGGACACAGTCCAATTTTTATTTGTCAACTACCAAAGTACACTTTAGCATATTTTTAAAATGAGTACTTATATATTAAAGTGCAAACTGAATGTAATATTTTCAGACCCCTAATAGTATGTTATTTACAATAAATGAAAATGTATTATATTTATAGCAAATGAAACTTAAAATTGCTTTTTGATCCATTTAAGTAGGATTTAAGTACAGCTTTATGGGTAATTTCATAATTATTGCATAATTATTATTACAGTTGAATGTACTGACAAGCACTTATGGTAAACTAAAATATACTTTAATATTGTTTCTACTGAAACATACATACACATACACATTTGTAATGATGAAGTTGCAATTAATTTAAAATGTATAATCTTTAAATGTAATATCAAATAACACTAAGTTGTGCTTAGTGTTTTAGTATGTTAGTCGACACATCAAAATAAGTGTTTTTCTTTAAAGCATGACAAAAGATTCTTGAAACGATTGAAAAGGTACTTTAAAGTAAATCTACAAAATGCACTTTTTATGTGTACTTAAGTGTGTTAAGAAACAATATTGTATTATCTGCAAGTACAGTTTTTTAAAAAATAAACTTTTTAAGATTTGAAGTGCACTACAAGTGCACCCTCAATACAATTATGCACACTTCTTTTTCACAAGGGACAAGAGAGAAAGACTATATGTGTATTCATGCAATATAGTATGTATTTTTTGTTTGGGAGGAATTACAAAGTGCAAAGACATGATTGTTAAATTCATGTACAAGGTGAAATCAGAGAATCAGAAACATGGTTCACTTTTACAGACACAGGATGAGCGATGTGGCATAGCCAAAGAGTGTTACTATATCACTCTCTGCTGGAAAAGAGAGGTAATACACAATAATTTTAATGTAAAGTAGCCTCAGATACCCATATCATACCCACAGTCCATTCTCAGACTGTCAAATGCATATTACACACAAATATGGGATAAGCTCTAATCTGATTGGCTGGCACTACACAACTTTTCAAAGAGCCAACACAATGGGCTCAAGGAAGAAGGGTCCAGTGCATTAAAAACTTGTTCCTATGCCCTGCACATTTAAATGATAGCAATGAACCTTCAAGGAAGAAATAATAATTGGTATGCCAAAGTTTTCTAGAATACTGACATCATTTTTTATCAAAGAAATTCAGTTTCTTTTGAGCCATTCACTAGCAAGTAAACTACATATTCACTAGAAGAACTGAGTATTATGCTTTGGTCTAAATAATAGTACGTATTTATTCAGAAATTCTAATTACACACATTTCTAATAAATTCTCTGCTGTTTTCGGTACAGACTGTTATTGTGTGTATCAACAATTTCAGATAAACTCGTCCCTACATGGCATTTAAAAAATCAAGCTATGGCTGTTGGCTTTTTTAAGATCGGTCAGACCGACCTTTCTTGTCTGAGTGGGTGGTTCTTGGCCAGAATAAGCTGCAAAAGTCTTGCTAAGCGAGACTAAACACCTTTTCAAAAGGCCACTGGTGTTTGTCTAGGTGGAAAGTTATGAAGTCACAGTCTCTCAGAAACTCTGTGGACAAGTACCAATGTAAGAACGTATTCGTTATGTTGAAATCCCTTTCCTCACTCACCACTTTGTTTGACTTTGGACCTTCAATTATCTCTGAGAAAATAAAAGATAAAATGATATCATTACAATTTCATGTGAAAAATATGGTTGCAAGCAGATATGTGCCTGGAACTGTTTGCCTACCCCGCTTCAACATTTTGGAGGTGGCAGCTTCAGGTGTGTCTGGAGATGTCGTGTCGGCCCCATCTTCCACTAACTGGATCTGCAAGAGGATCACAGCAGTTTCTAAGAAGTCAACAAAAGAACATTTACATGTTTTCACCTGTCAGTATTTACATATACACAAGCAAATATGGGAGTACCTGTGATTGGCGTACAAATATCCCATGGTTCTCCTGACAGGTGAAATATCGTTTACCCTGCACAGTCCCATCATTCTTGCCTTTAGGTTCCTCTAGAATGACTCCCACCCATTTTCCAGAGGCAAAGAGGGTGTTTCCAATATACGCCACGGTGCCTCGATGACCTTTACCGATGACCTCAACCAGAGAGCCCACCTTAACAGGCCGCCCACCTCCATCTGAACTCATCCTGCTGCTGCCACTGCTGGTGGTCTGGGGACAAGAGAGAAAAACCCTCTGAGGACAAAAAGAGCTTTTGATTTCATCAAGAAAATGGTAGATTGATGAAATGTTCTTGGCTCAATGTATACTGGCCCTAAAATGTATTTGGAAACGTTAGTCACACATTCAGTAGAAGTGCATCAATGTCACTGCATTAGATACAAAATATTAACTCTTGCGGCTTTAATTAGAGAAAGCCAGTACAAGCACACTTTTTAAGAAAAATGTTCAACAAAAGAATCACTAATGATAATTAATGCTTCGCATTGCTCCGCTCGCGTCCGGTGTAGACATGATGTAATAAAAGCAGTTCACTTGTTTCATTTCAGAATGAACAAATTGGTTAGGAATGATTCAAAGCCAAAAGAGTGAATCAACTTGCGTTAAGAGTCACTGAAAAATCCCTACAACTAATACACAGACGGACAGTCGCAAACACAATGCACAAACACAGACAAGTGGAGTGATAAAACAGTCAATTGTCCCTTCGCAAAGTTTACCACTAGCGCATTGCTGATGATGTTTTATTCTTCTATAGTAACGCGTCATAGCCTTTGAGTCAATAGGTCATCATCGTACAGTCTACATGCTTGTCGTACCCAAGTTTATTAGATCCATGTCACACAGTGTGGTTTGCAGTGATCTTATAGGATTGCTAAAACCCTGCAGTGTGTCTCGGGCTTCAGTTCAAGCGGCACGTAAACCGATCATCTTTTACTATTCTAGTTATAGCATGCACTCTAAAAAATGCTGGGTTAAATACAACCCAGCGTTGGGTAAAATATGGACGAACCCAGCGATTGGGTTGTTTAGATCCAGCGGTTGGGTTACTGCCCAGAAGGCTGGGTTAAACATTTAACCCAACTGTTGGTTGAAAACAACCCAGCATGTGTTCTGTCCAGTATTTACCCAGCACTGGGTTGTATTTAACCCAGCATTTTTTAGAGTGCATGAAATAAACATGAATGAACATCAGAAAGTATCTTGTTTCAAACATGGAAAGACGTCAATTCACACCATTTTTTCAAGTTCAAGTCCACCGATGTTTATATACTCTCCTGTCTGGTTTGTTTGTCAGACAAAAATGGCAGATTCGGCATAATGAATGGTCAATGGGGGTGCACATCACAGAGGACCTCACCTGGACCACCAACACCATGTCACTCTCCAAGAAGGCACAACAGCGCCTACACTTCCTCCGCCGGCTGAAAAGAGCAAGTCTCCCTCCACCCATCCTCACCACTTTCTACAGGGGCACCATTGAGAGTGTGCTGACCAGCTGCATCACTGTCTGGTACGGGAACTGTACTGCAGCAGACCGCAAGACCCTCCAGCGGACAGTGAACACAGCTGCAAGGATCATCGGTGCCCCTCTCCCCTCCATCCTGGACATTTTCCTCAAACGATGCTCCAGCAAAGCCAACAGTATCGTAAAGGACTCCACACACCCCTCCCACAGTCTCTTCCAGCTCCTACCATCAGGTAGACGGTACCGGAGCATCAGAGCCCGCTCTGCCAGACTGCTCAACAGCTTTTTCCCCCAGGCTGTGAGAGCCCTGAACTCAAGTCACCCCGCCCCTCTCTGAATCCCCATACAAACCCCCTACCTCCTGAAACATGGACCATCTGAAACTTATGGAACTTTGTTTGTGCAATCGAAGAGTGCTACAGGTGAGTGGGCCTGTACAAACCACCTGTAGTAGCACACTCTCTTCCTCTATGCGCACTAGTCACTTTTCACACACACTGCTGTGTGCACACAAATCCCACAAAAAGACTCAGTAATATCAGTAATATATGTATGTTTACATGCTCATGCACTACAAATCATCCTGCACTGTTCCCCAGCCAGCTGCTTGAACTCACATTGTCTCTCTTTGCACATGTACAGTATTTATCTGAAGCATTCGTATAGTTTGTATTTTTTAGTTTATGTATAGGTAAATTTTTTATATAGATAGTATATTTATAGTCAAAATCTATCAGTAGGATAGTTTGTGTATAGGTTTATATTGTTTTACTTCATTGCTGTATGCCTGTATTTATGTAGCACCGTGGTCCTGTGAGGCACGACATTTCGTTCCACTGTATGCCCCCGCATGTAGCGGAATGACAATAAAGCTCAACTCAACTCAACTCAACTCAAATTGCCTGTCAATAACACTCCCTGCAAAAGGTCAACTGCCCCAGTGATGTTCCACCGTATCTCAACACTTTTGCAACACTGTATAATTTTTCAAATGCAATGACATTAAGACATTTTGTGGAATAAAGTTAAAACACTGTGACTAGACAATCTGGGGGAGTTAAAGCCATTTGCAGGCTCCTCATTAGGTCTCTGAACAAGTCTATCATGCCCTCCAGATTATATGTCTAAGAGGACAATTGAGGGTTATTTAGGAGCACTCAGACCAGAGCTCAGGGCTGAAAAAGTTTGTGACGCAGCCTTATTCTTTACTGCAGAAGACATCACTGTTACCTGCAGTCACAGTGTGCAAGAACTCACACACAGACTCGCACACACCAGCTGATCCTGAGAGACCTGCTCCATTTCACTTCCATTTAGTCATTTAAATTCTCTCTAATCACAGAGGCTGGGGTCCAAAATGATTTTTATTTCTGAAACTACTGTATACTAAAAATAAGTACCGGTCACATAAAGATAACAAGATAAGGCACAATATTTGCAGTGTTATTATTCTTGCTGACTCTGATGTAAACTCTAAATCAGGGGTGTCAAACTCAGTTCCTGGAGGGCCGCAGCCCTGTAGAGTTTTGTTCCAACCCTGCTCCAACACACAAACCATCTAGTTTTCAAATAAGCCTGAATGACTTGATTAGCTGGATCAGGTGTGTTTAATTAGGGTTGCATCTAAACTCTGCAGGGCTCCGGCCCTCCAGGAACTGAGTTTGACACACTCTAAATGCTCTGAAGAGTTGGGAACATTATTATGTTACAATGGAACAATAGAAAGAGAACACAAGTGATAGATGTGACCTCTCCCACAACTCGAAAACAGAGAGCTGTGCTGGCAGCAGCTCAATGAAATGTGACATGGTCATTCATTACACAGATTTAATAAAGTTACTGGCTAATTTTAAAATCAGCTGAAGGATACGTCATGTTCACATGCAGGACACAGGAGCTACTGAAAACGGACTTGTGACTCAGCAGAATTAAGTCACTAACTGTGTCAGTAAGGGAGGAAAACTGTGGGTTTAGGAATGTCATTGCTCATTTGGATCTTGTGGATCTTGTTAAAAAAAGTAAAACCAAAGAATTTGAATGATTTCAAGTTACCTACGAACTTGAAGCTTAAACGGCAGAGCTTTGCCATGTTTGAGTCATGTGCTAGACATAAAGTGTCTATGTTTGAGACACTTTTTTTTTGCTTACTAAGCCTGATGCTCTTGAATGAATTAAATGTTGTCCATCAAATCTTTGCCCGCATGCTTTCATTATAATGTAAATATTAAATAAAGGTATATATTTGAGTAGTAACTTCTTGACTTCTATTTTTTTTATACTGAACAATTATACTGAATCTTCTAACCCTCATACAATACCTCACCTTTTTGTCTTTTTATATTAACATTAAGACATATCTGTTATGATTATTATTATGTTTTCCTCACAGGGAACTGCTGGCTGCTCCCCATGTTATAAATGTATTCTGGTTTTATTATCCTTGTGGGGATGCATCGCTATTCACTAACAGTCCATTTAAACTGGATTTTTATGTCCATAGTAGTGCTGTCTAATGTTTCATGCAGGAAAAGGACATAGGATTTATGAAAGTTATTACTACATTTAAAAGTGTTTGAAATAAGACTGATGTTGAGCTAAAGGCTTTGATTCAGTTTGTTAATATTAGGATTTGGGCTGTAGTCAAGTTAAAAGGGACTGTCCACCAAAATGAAAATTTTGTCATCATTTACTCACTGTCATGTTGTTCCAAATCTGTATGACTTTTGAATGCAGAACACAAAACAAAATATTTTAAAGAATGTTAGTAACCAAACAGTATTGGTTCCCATTGACTTCCATTTTTGTCCAAAGAAAGTCATACAGGTTTAGAAAGAGTAAATGATGAGATAGTTTTCATTTTTGGGTGGACTATCCCTTTAACAGAATTAAATTTAATATGATTTTACAAAACACTTTTAGTCCAAGATAACATGACATACAGTGCAGACAATCAAATAAAGGCAAAAAAGTAAAAATTGTCGAATAATGAACATCAAAATGTATCACATTCATCTGTGTCATGATTTTTTTTAATGTGTTACTCAGCAACTGTCAAAAATTGCATTACTGGCCTGCAGTAAAAATTGCCTCAAACACACTGCAATTGATTGTAGGAGTTTGTACACAAGCAAATGCATTTTAGCCAAAAGCTGAGCCTTACAAATTCCAGAAGACTGACTGAGCCCACGCATGCTCTCGCCTGACACATGCTACAACACCTGCACAGCATCATACACAACTGCACACTAATTCTACTTTAATACAAGTAAAAACATGCATGTATTCACATGTACGGTGGCAGACAGAAACAGAAAGTGTCCGCCGTATGTCACTCACCCTGCTGTAAGTGTATCGTTTCATTTGAGACATGCTGCTCCTGCGTCGCCGTTGACAACGGTTCCTTGCCTTGCTTCAGCAACCAGCAAAGGCTTTTCAACCCCCCAGCCCACTGTCTCTCTTTTTCTCTGTCTGTCTTTCTCTATCTCCACCTAACTCTCATCACTCAAGCCTTTGTCCATACGATGAGTATCAGAGATGTGCGTTTTGGTCCAGCTCCAGCAGAGGCACAGACTGAACCCCAGAGGGGACACAGGGAGAGACACCAGAGGAGGTCCTCCTGGATGTCTGAGCTCAGATGAACCTGCTAACATGTGAATTGTCAGAAGGATCCCAGCATTAGATTGAGCTGGAGTGAGATGTGTTTAAGTCTGTCTGACTGATCTGTGTTGGTAGGTGAGTGTGTGAGAGCAATGCAACTGCGCTAATGTCTGTGCTGGCTTCTGCAGGAGAGCAAAAGAGGCAGAACTGGGTCCTAAAGCCCTCCAACACTAAATAATCAGCAAAATTATATTAACATGTAAATATGTTTAACATGTAAATGTACTGAGTGATTAAAAAAACAAACAGAGAGTTATTTCTCCCAGTCTTCTCACATACACACACTGTACAGGCCTAGAGGATGATCAAATGATAATTTACAGTGCAGCTCAGTATTTTTATTAAAAAAAATATGGGGGGGGATGACAAAATCACATTTAAAGAATGACTAAAAATAAAATTTAATAAAAACTGAAAATATCTAAAAATAACAGCTCATTTAAAATATTAATAATTACTAAAATTGTATATACATAATACTAAATAAGTGCAGCTATAGCTAAAATAGTAGTCAAAAGCAAATTAAAAAGACCATCAGCCCATAGTTACAAAATTTATAAATGTATTTATTTACATATATTGATTGCCACTTTATATACTATGACCATTTCAGACATTAAATAAATTGCATTTTTTGTTTATTAAACCACTGAAACAGGCGACTGTGTATAATTGTTTTATTTTTATTTATTTTTATTTTTTTACATTTTGATTACATATATTAATTATTATCAAATTCTATTAAATTATTGCTATATACAGTAGCTCTGAAATACTTCATGGCAAAACTCTGATGGCAAAATGGCAACATTATGCTGTAAAATATTCTTGCATAATGACACTAAAACAGGCAGATATTTTTACATTATAGAATAATTGAAACTCAAATAAATATTTATGTCTATTTGTTAATTTATGTGGTAAGTAACAATGTAAAACACGTGATAACATACTTTATTTTTGCAAAATTAACTGTTTCAGGGTGATACAAGAGAGTCCTGATTACACTGTTGGGATTTGTGATAATAACCAGCTGACAGTTCTTTATTCTTTACATATTAATCACTGGATTACTAAAGGCCATGTACGGCTATGATCACTGGCTTTAACAGTTCTTTTTACTGTGGTACCCTGGGCCAGGATGTTGTTGTTGAAAAACAACATTCACGCACAAATGTTCACATGCTTAGCATGTTTAAGGCAGCAGGTCTCTTTAAGACCGGCTCTCTATTCAGCCTCTCTGTTTCTCTCCAGGCCTTTTTGAATGTGACGCAGCTTCCAATATAAAGCCGAACACAGAGAGTGAGTTCAGTGAGGAGAAGTGCATGCACACAGCCTGACAGACTGACAAACAAACACATACACGCAGACAGGATTAACACTCTTTATAAACAACAACTGCACTGAATCCCCGGGGGCTTATTTCTGTAAGCAAATGCTGATGTTTGCAACACATTCACTGTTCACTGTTATACAGTTAGAAAGGACAGGTGCACAGCTGAAAACATTGTGCTCACAAAAACCAGTACACAACTGTGGGTCAGTCTGAGCAGACATTCAGACAATGCACAAATAAATCACACAATGACAGCTGCTCTCCTCTGACCACTATATAAAACAGTGGCTCTCAGCTGTATCAGTGATACACAGCGTTACAGTCTATCAGGCAAGGAATCAATAGGGCATGTTGGGGGTTTTGGTGGGGAATGATGTTTAAATCCTAGGAAACGCAGAAAATACAATATAGGGACAGAGAGGATTTACAAAACAACATGTGACCCTGGACCACAAAACCAGTCTTAAGTGAGTCTGTCTAGTGAGAGAATATCGGGGAGAAATAAATACAAATGAACGCAACTGCACACAGAAGAATCATAAAAATGTAACTTCATTTTTATATTTATAACATACAGCCTAGTTAAAGGTTGGGTATGTAATTTTTCAAAAATGCTTTAGAAAATTAAGTCGGGGTCGAGTACCAAAACAAACTTGTAGCCAATCAGCAGTAAGGGGCGTGTCTACTCGTGATGTGGAGGAGAGACCGTTCAGTGCACAGGATGGACATTAGCCGAGCCGAGCGACAGAAAGATAGAGATAGCGATAAAAAACAAAAGATCTGCGGAAAGATAAGGCAAGAAGTAGGACCTGTGTAAATTTCGGATCAGCTTTCCAGCGCTGGAGAGAACTCAAGGAGCGGAAGGCCTGCGATCGGACGCAGAGGTTGCTTTGTTTCTTCTCGACAGGTGAGTAACGCCGCACCGCAACAGCTAAAGTCTGTCTACACTGGACACGATAAACCGACCGTTGAAAATCATTTGAAATTTGTGTCAGCACGTCATAAATAGAACGTGGCAGCAGATTTGTCGCGCCGCGCAGCATCCAGTGTAGACAGCATCACTGATTATAATGACTTCTATGGTATTTTGTTGTGCCGCTCGCGTCCGGTGTAGACACGGTGTGATATTGGTTTTGCTTTGTTTCACAGAACTAATCGTTGCCTGGGTTGCGTAGGCTACGTATGTGTGGGGCAGAGCTATCTAAATAGGGGCAAGACCCTATTGGGGTAGGGGCGTGTTTTTTTTGGTGATTTCAAATATCAACAGTGGCTTCCATAAATCGCTTACCCCACCTTTAAGCAACATGACACAACCAAGAGAGGGAAATTCCCTGAAAACCAGATTGCAAATATGACATTTTATACAAGAGTTAAAACGAGTAGTTAATATACATTTTTGTCCAATATTTGAATTTGAATTTATTGAAAGGATATATTGTCAATGTTGACTGTTTTTGCTCCATTTGGTTAATGAAAATATTTCCAAACAAAGATCACAGCAGAACATTCGTGCATCTCTGAGCAACACAGCGGTGTTTCGTTACTGAATGATTCACGTTTGTGAATTTTGAATCATTTGAGTCAATGATACAGTGGTCCATTCATAAGGAAAGGCACTTGCTTCATTCTTTAATGAATCAGCTGTCTGAACGAATCGTTTGAAGGCATGCTTCGATGACTCATTAATTAAGATAGTCACTTGCTGCCACCTACTGGCGGTTTACTTTCATAGTAGCATATATTTTTCATAGTGTCGAAATCCTGAATCAATTCATTCACTTCTAACAGCGCTTAATGGGAGCAGCGCCATACACATAGAGGGCAGAGCGTCACGTTATTTAAAGGGGAAGTTCACGCGTTAATGAGTAGCAAAGGATTAATGCTGCCTTCATGTGCTATCGGAATTATCGTAAATACGAGTTCCCTAATCGGAAATTAGACATGAACGGCCTCTCAAATGGTATTTACTACTGGGAAATTCGGAAATAATTTTGATACCATAGTTTCCGAGTTGGGCGGGTTATAAACTTCCCAGCAGGCACCAGACGTCTATGTAACGTCAGGTTGACGTTGGACATGACGTCGGACAGACGTTGCATTTTGGTTGAAAATGAAAATCGGGTTGACGTCAATATTTGACGTCAATTTGACGTTGACTTAACGTTGGATTTTGGTTGCACAACCTAAAAACAACAAAATCTCAACGTCAGCTGACGTCGGTATTGGACATCAATTTAACATTGACATTAGACGTTGAATTTACGTTGAATTTTGGTCATCCGATGTCGCAACCAAAATTTAACCAAATATCAACGTCTTATGACGTTGTGTGCCTGTTTTGTGCCTGCTGGGTTTAAACATGGTGGAGGGCACAACCATTGCTGCTGTCAATGCTGTTCTCACAACAACTACATCCCTTTGTCTTGTTGCTAAAGTAGTGTATTTATAGGCTAGATATGAACGAGCATTCGAAGCATATTGTATGTTTTATAAGCAGTGAAATAAGCATGTATTTGAATTGTCAGCAAACTGCATGTATAGCGTGGTGAATGTTTATATGATTGTCAACCAATGGGATGCTACATTTTATCCTTTCCGACATTAAAGCACTTGAATACGACAAGCTCGTGATCACGACTTCATAAGTGGGAAATAGGAAATTTCCCATAGCACGTGAAGGCAGCATTAGTAGCTGCATTGATTACTTTTATGCCACTGATCAGGCTTTTATATGTAGTTTGGGGTAACAAATGGTTTTATAGGTTTGACTGAAATAATAATGCAATAACTGACACTTTAAATCAATGTTTCAAGCAACAACAACAAAACAATTGAACAAAAAACAGATAAGGACAAAAAGTAGCCATTGATAGTATCTAAACATGTATCCAAATCCAAATGTAATAAAATTAATTTATGTGTGATTTATGTGTAAATTATGTGCAATGTCTTAGCTACTAGGGATTGTTACATAGGGCTATACAAGCATCTAGTGGCAACACAATGATATTACAGATAATAAATTGAACTAATTGTGTGATAATAAATTATCTTAAGTCAATTTACAAATAATGCATTCAGATTTGTGGAACTCAATGCGCTGAATCTCCACAAATTAGTGTCGTTACTTTGACAACCAATTTGAATGTGACAAGAAACTGGTGTCTGAAAAGAATATATATATATATATATATATATATATATATATATATATATATATATATATATATATATATATATATATATAATTTGTGTAATGTATGTATATACAGTCCATCAATCCTCCCATCGGTCAGCCACCGCCTATTTATACTACAGCCGCTACACCCCTCATCTGAGCATGATTAGTAAATACATCGAAAAAAAAATCATCGAGGATGTGAGCCATTGATGCTCTTTTATTTCAAACCATGCATTTGAACTTACCGTGATGTTTTGATGCTGTTCTTACTGAGCGCGTTGTGTGTGTTTGTGGATGTGAACGCTACTTCCTGAGGAGCACGACGTCACACACACACACACACACACTCACACACTCACACACACTCACCCCGGGAGCGCGACTCACTGGAGACAACGGGAGGGGGTTTACCTGGACAAGGGTGGTCTACAAAATAGTGTCTGAAACGCTTTCAAACTATAAAAACCTCAGTGAAAGGTTGCTTGACCAAATAGATGACATATCTAAATAGCTACAGTTTAAAATCCTGATTAAGCAGCTTGCCAGTAACAGGGTTGTAATTACAGCTAGGGCTTCAATTTATTTATTTTATCTTAAATTGTCTAAATTAAACGAGCAGTTCACCCAGAAATGAAAATTTAGTCACCCGCATTGAATAATATTGATTAAAAATTGATAAAAGCATCACAATAATCCACAAGACTGGACTCCGTCAATTATAGATAAAAATAAAAATTGCGAGTTTGCATATGAAAGCAATATTATTCATAATTGAGTGATTATTGTGATGTTTTCAGATATTTTCAGCTAATTTTCACTTTTGGGTGAACTATTAATATTTGTAGTTAGTTTAATCTATATTATTTTGGGACAAAATAATGGTTTGTAGTGTTGATTAACTTAAATTTCAATGAATTAAAGTGATAGTTCATCTTCAGTTGGTCCCCTTTGACTTTGCATAGTTTTTTTTTTTTTTTTCATACAATGGAGGTCAATGCAACTTAAGCAGCAACTTAAGGTGAACTATCCCTTTAAAGACAAAAACATTTTTCTTATAAATTGAGTAACAGGGTTAGAGTTTTGTTAGATATAATCATACATATATAATCTTATAAATACATAAGTAATATAGTCAAAATACACTATATTATCTATCTTTGTGAAAGAATGATGTTTATTTAATATAAAATTAAACATTTTTTGGCAAATGTTTTTTCCTCCATAGGGATCTTGACAGAAATGAACACACTTTTTACAATCTTTTTTTAGCATGACATGACACCACCGTTTCTGTGTGCATATTTAAACACCCTGAAATTGATCAGCCTGGCTGGAAGTGATGGCCACACAAACTCCTCCCCCTTTTCAAACCCGATGCTGTCATACAGCTTATGAGCATCAGTTTGGACCATAGAGGTGAAAAGCACCACTCTCTTCACATTATGTCTAGCAACAAATTCCAAAGCAGTTTTACAAAGAGCTTTCACAAGGCCACGACCCCGAAACTCCTTTTTCACAGACATCCTTTTTAGTTCCCAAGCACCTGGCTCCTCCACATAGGGCAAAATGCCCACCGTCCCGACAATAGACCCTTTCATTTCTGCAACCCAAAAGCAGCTCCTGCTTCCAGGCTGCAAGTAGGATTTCCTGATGTCCAGCAGATCCTCTCTGAGCCCAAGCTGAATACCCTGCTCAAAAATATACTGCACTGCCATCCGAATAGCCAGCATAACCCCTCCGACACACAAAATACAGGTCAGGATCGAACCGGAGAGGATATAAATGAGAAGACAGAATCCACACAGCATAGCTTGAATCCATGGTTGCTTCAAGGCCAGAAGATACACAGTTCCAACATGCTGTCTGAACCCAGTGGAGTATATTGTCCTCACAGCAGAGTAATCTGCATCCTGATACTCATGGATCTGATACCACAACATCAAGGCTTTAGGACTGAGATTCAAGTGGGATTGTGAGAAAAGCAGAAGACAAGATGTTACAATAAAGAAAGTGCCTTCTTAGTCTGAGAACATTTTAGAAAGCTAATAGCTCAATGCACCTAAATGCATAACAAAATGCATTATGTCAAATATTGTTTTTTAAAGTTTACCGTTACACAGGCTTTTCCTGCTTGAACTGTTATTCACAGCCCAGACCTATCAGACAGAGACATAAAAGTCATCAAACTTGCTTTAATACTGTTAGAGGTGCAAAAATCGGTGCAAAATGTTGTCCAGAAATGCAATTACTGGTATTAGTTATTACATTATTACATAAGATAATTCAGAGGACCGAGTGTGAAACTTCCCATAGGAAATCACATGATCTTCAGACCACTGATGTTGCTTACTGAGCTAATCAGGATGAAACCTGTCACGTCAGGATGATAAATCGAACTCAAAAAATGCATTAATAATATTTATAATCAAAACATGAAAACACTTCATTCATAAAAGTTTTTATTGATTTAGGTTATTGCAACAAATTATATTTGTTTTTATCAGAACAAACAACTTTATCCAGATACTCTGAGTTATTTAAACATTCAGTCACAGAACAATCACATTTTTTATTCTTTCATAAATTAAAAACACAGAATAGAAGAAAAAGTCAACTACATAGTGATATTAGAGATGATGATTCTGTTATTTCATTAATAAGCTTAAACTATTAATATTGATTAGTAATTTTCACATTGATATGACCTTTAAATAGGTTGTAATCAAAATCAACGCCACGGAAGTGGAAAGGTAACACATATCATTCGCATTGCAAGCAGTTCCTGCTGAGCACCATCTGACAATTTCAAAGCATTTACATCTCATGCCTCTCATCGACCAAATACAAATACTTGACTTACAGGAAACTACTGTTTTTCAGATTTACTAGGTCATAGAAGTAGACAGGCTATGAATAAATAAATAGAAATGATCTTAACCAACATAATCTCAAGGACTACAGACTCCAAGCACACGTCCCTTAAATGCTTCTGCTTCAGTGGTGAGAAGAATATTCTGACAGGACAAGATCTGGAGACCTTTTATTCAAGGTTTTTAAATGGATAATTTACCCAAAAATTAATATGCTGTCATCATTTACTCACCATCACGTATTTCCGAATTTTTTTTTTCACATGTTGTAAAAACACACATGCATCAACCACATTGCATATGGTAAACATGAAAGTTAGTGCATCTGTCACACGCTAAAATAAACATCACTGGTACTCGCATATCACACGTTTGAGAACATCCATGTTTACCATATGTGATGTGCTCTAGGTATGCGTGTTGATCATTGTTTAGATAAAAATAAAAGCCTAAATTAAATTTGTTCAACTTTATGACTTTTTGGATTTTCTAGGTTTTGGTTACCTGGACTGTCAATGGAGCGACAGAAACCTCTTAGGTTTCATTAAAAATATCTTCATTTGTGTGTTGAAGATTAACAAAAGTGATACAGGTTTGGAATGACATGTAAATGATGACTGAATTTTCATTTATGGGTGAACAATCCCAAATTAGATTTTTTTTTAAAACAATAGATGTTTTTTCGACGGTTGACGATTTAAAGAAGATGATAGATAGTGGTGTGCTTCATTAGTGATCTGAACCAGTGTGTGTAAAAAAATAAAAAATAAAAGGCCTTGGCAGTCTTGCTGAAGTGGGAGATCTCAATCTCAGTTGCGATGTTGTTTGAGGATGAGCTGGTACTCCATCAATGTGAAATTAGTCAGCTTGGCAATCGCATCCGGAGCACTAAATTCGCTGACCTTCTGATAGCCCATGTGCTCATAGAGCTTCTGTGCATCTGTCTGGACCACCGACGTGTGAAGCAGTACTCCTCGAAAACCTCGCTCACGAGCGAAGTCAGCCACCGTACGGCAGAGCGCTTTGCCGATGCCTTGTCCACGATGAGTCTTTTTAACCGACATCCGCTTCAGTTCCAGGAAGTTCTGGTCTTTCTCGGCAGGCAAACACGCTACTGTACCCACAACACGACCCTGGCTCTCAGCCACCCAGAAGCAGGCGTTAGCCGGATCCAGGTAGGTCTGCTGAATGTGGTTGAGATCTTGCTCAAGGCTGGTCTGGATGTACTTGGTGAACATATAACTCACACACTGCCTGCCTGCGGCCAAAAGCAGCGTGACTGCTAGTACAGGTAATAGGATGGACATTGAGCTGGTCAGCAAAGCGCAAAACACACATCCCAGAGACATCTGCGCTAGGGGCTGTTTGAGAACATGCATGCAGGACGATGGGATGTGCTCGCTCATCCCCAAAGTAAAAACCTCCTTTACTTCTTCATGATCTTCCTCCCGGTAACGACGAATCTGCACCTCAGCCATGACCTTCAAATCAAGCATGACATTAGAAATAATTACACTGTAAGCTAAAGACTGTGTTTATCAAATCCTAATACACCTGTATTGTCATTATTATGTTTTGTAAGTGAACAACATTTCAGATCTACATCTAGATTTAACTGATACACGTGCATTTACATGAATAACAGATTTTGCATTTACTTCGCATAACAAAACATTAGATAAACAGTACTATCACACTTTACCAGCCTTAGTGTTTGTTTGTATCAAAGACAAAGAACTATAAAGTGTCACAGAAACTCACAGCAAATTTCTGGATTACCCGCACGCCTCGATCTTGATAAGACGAGATTTCCAGGTAACTGACCTTTACTCGATGACTGCGGGCAGCCAGTGAGGAATAACGTTATATAAGGCATTTGTGTGTTTAGGGAAGTGTTTAGAGCTTTATTTACAGTGGCACTTCCAAGGAATTTTAACTGTAACAATATGCATTTAAATTTATGCGAATTGAAACAGGATTTTCCACTGCATTTCTGTTAATTTTAAAATACACAACATAGACTTAACTCACCTGTTCTGTAAATGATCCTTCTAAAATTAATGCTTTACTTTGTTCTCTACTTCTTATCTTTCAAATCGACAGTTTGAGGGGAAGCTCTATCGCCATCCGCTGGAGAGGAGGAGGAGTGCGATGCATGCGGACAAATGCAGTGTTCTTTCTTTCTTTCTTTCTTTCTTTCTTTCTAAGTTACTGGCAGTGTAATGCAAAGAGAGAATATGGTCAAACCTCAAATCCTGTGTATACAGGCCTATCTGCAGTCTCTGAACATATGAACACTAGCGCCATCGACTGGACAGAAACAAATATAGGAGATTATATATTATTATTATTGATTATTATAGGTGATAATACTCTGCTCATATAATTGTTATATGACTCTTATCAGGAGGTCAGTGTGTAGAGAAACAAAACTGAAGTATCCTGGTATATAATGATGGCTGTGGGTGTTTGGTGAACTGTACATTGCTATGAATTGTAGGAATAATGACTGAATTTCAACGTTATATACTGATTCATAATGTACAGTATATGTCATGATTCCTTGAAACAGATTGTTGTGTGTTTTTATGCATGTAATGGCATTATTAATGAATTATTATTGATTAATGTAAAAAATTAACATTATACTTTATATTAGCATTTAATTAATTACTTAGTTAACACTGCTATTGACAGGAAAATGGAAAGTCACACTCCTAAAGCGAAATACATTAAATTTAAATATAGATTATAAAACTTTAAGTGATATATAGAATACCATGTATGAAAAAAACAAAACCTTACAGAGAGCTTATTGGCTTTTACTTGTCATTGTACTACAGCAAACAATTATTTAAATATTATCTGAAAAATATATACTTTGTGTAAAAGTTAAAATCTCAACATTTTCTGCCCAATGTTAGAATTTAGGAGAAACATCTTTAGTTCAACTCTTTTCAGAATAAGTACAATTAAAAAGCAGTTTTACATAAAATAATGGCATATATAGCCCATAACTAGTGAGCTAAAGGTGACAGTGGGAAAAAAGCCATCTAGAAAGACAACAAACAAAAACAAACTAGAGAGATGAATGTTTAAATAAATACTTTTTTTCACAATGTACAGTTTTGTTTTTTAATTCTTTTTTTTTTTAAATGCATTTGTAGAATACATTTTACTTTTAAAACCAGCTGTAGAAAAGCACACAGCAATTATCTTCACTTTCATTTCCTTTGGTTAGAGACTGTGTGAACATGATACGCTCTCACTCAAAAGGTGCTTCAGCATTGACATTTGGATGACAAAGCTGCTCAGAGACTCAGTGCTAGGCTGCTACTGCCGCTGAAGAATTCCTCCTCACACAGCGCTGTATTGTTGCCTGTTCACTTCAGACACTAACACTCACATCAGTACAACAACAAAATCTCATTAAACAATATAATAAAAATCATGTACTCCAGGACCATATGATTGTGTTATGTTTTTCTCAACAGCAAATACAGTACAAATCTAACATACTGTACAAACAGAAAAACCAACAGTGTCAGTGAAGTTTTTGGTTTCTGGCACTGAAAACAATTGTTCCTTGTTTCTCACATTCATTCGCTTCTTTCTTTCTACCCCAGATTGATATCTCCAGCAAACAGGGTAATAAGTAAAATTACAGTGAATCCGGTGAGCAGCCCCGCATTTTGGATCAGGAAGAACGCAACCTTTCCTCGATAACCTTTGGTATGCGTAGCCATGATACTGTTCATCTCTGGGAACTGGAAAAACGGCAAACGTAATTAGAAATTTAAGGAAAGCTTTTACACAACCCTCTGCAATACTTGATTCTGATTGGTCAGTCATGGCATTTTTGGGGAATTTTTTACTGTTGTCCAAAACAATGGTAAATTTGTACTTTTTCTTGTATCACAGCTCAGACTTTGCGCATTCTTGTTTCTTACAAACGCAACTGATGGCATCTTGCATTAGATGATTTTAAAAACCTGTAAAATTGTTGCTATGTTTGCTTTATAGCTAGGCCAGGTAGTGACAAATTGGGTTCTCCTTCAAAATTTGATCTTTATCTAGTTGTACCATGTACACACACAAACTATAATAATTTAATATATATATAAATAAATTTAAAAAAAAAAAAAAAAAAAAAAAAAAAAAATATATATATATATATATATACACACACATATAATTGCTTTATAATGCATTAAAAACAATGGGACGTGTAATTATCTTTGACTTTACATTTAACATTACATTTTACATTTAACTTAATTGTAATAAGAAGAACAACAACTATAATAAACAGTTATTATTTAACACTATTTTAAAGATCGTTGTGATGTGTGTAAACGTGGTGTATTAGCTAAGCTCTCAGGCTAAGCAGGTATTGATAAGAAACAGACATTAATGGCTTTTAAAATGTAGTTCAAATGACATGTATCATAACATGTTGCAATTTTGTAGAAATTATGGTCAGGCATGAAAGAGTAACCATTAAAAGTTCTTTAAACTTGATTTCTACGGAAGACCTGATTTATCATGACACCAGCTGTTTTGTTTATTGTTGTTAGTTGTTTTTTTCTTAGTGGAATCTTTAAGGTATAATAAAAGCTATAAATGAATTAAAACTGAAATCAGTATTTCATGGACATATTTTATGCCAAGTTGTAATAAGTGGGATAATGTACATTCAGGCAGTCATTACTGCAAGAAGATGTCTTACCATGTCAGCAAGGGAGATATAGAGAAACATTCCACCAGCGATGGCAAAGATAGCATTTGGAGCAAAACTACGGCCCAGCAGGATCCCCAATGCAAGACCGAGATAACAGCACATCGCTGACAGCAAATTAAAACACGCAGCCTGACCAACACTCATACCGGAGTTCAACAGAATCACAAAATCACCTACAGAGAGACAGAAAGAAAATCTGCCATTAAAAAATGATCTGATCTTTCGATGATAGGTCTCTATGTCTGTGTTTTACCCAGCTCATGAGGGAACTCTTCACAGAAGATGGCAATAGAAGTGCTGAAGCCGGTGAGTAGAGACAGTGTGAAGGACGCTCCGATGGCCAGACCATCGATGAAGTTATGCACAGCATCACTGACAGTGATCATCCACGCCACAGTCTTTATATTAGACATTCCATCCCCTTTCAGCCAGCGACAAGTTAATAACACACATGCATTCTGCACAAATTTAACAGAAAACAGACATTGTTAAATTGTTCTGATCTGCTCTATCGTAATAACGGCAAAAATGCCAAAAAATAAAAATACAAAATACTAAATTACATACAAATGTTAAATAAATTCCCATTGTGAGATAAAGTCAAAATATATAGCTAAAGCTGCAGTTGTGACATATAAAGTCACTATCACAAGAAATATAGTCACAATTGTGGTTTTTAAAGTTATATTCTGACATATAGGCCTGAAGTTGCTATTGTAAGAAGTAAATTCGGACTTGTGTAGTCTAGTAGATGTTTACAAAAAAAACTATTAATGGTAGAACACAACTGTGTGGATGGCCTTAGATTAAATATTATTAGATGGTGAATGAACATTTCTGAGAGAATTGAAGGAGACAAAGTAACCAAACAGCAGTTGAGCACATAACCACGTGCAAGATCAATAATGCGCTTCTGTAAATCATTCATCTTTAATCTAATATTTATTGTGCTTTCACTAAATCAGGAAATCATGCACATTTCCTGGAGGATCTGGTAAACAAACATCTCTGGGTACTAACAGGGAAATAGCAGTGTAGCATTTATGATTGATAATCCTGTTTATTTTTGTTTGATTATGTATAGAAATGCATATGAATTCTGTGTGTTACCTGTTCAACGGTTGGACTCTCACTCGGGTTGTTGGACTTTTCAGTGACTGAGTTCATTTCATGATTGGGGTTGTTTGTGATGATGTCACCGCTGATGTTGTTTATGACAACGTCATTGCTAAAGGTGGTGATTGTGACATCAGCTGACTGCAGGGGAGGGAAATGACTGTGTCCCAGCTGCAGTGGAGGTGAACCATTGAGTTAGGCCTGAAAACAGCTCAGTCTGCTCTAGTGAATAATGTCCAAACACATGCAAGCTCTTACCTCTGTATCTGCTTTCAGTACCATCTTTAAAACTCTTTCAATGAAGAATAAAATGTAAAATCCACCAAAAATCCCAACTACGTTTAGCACATAGTTATCATCTTTAGGATCCAAGCCAAGGGCCTGTTCAGTTGGCAAAAAAATATAAGAATTATTTTGAGTAATTGACTGTTTTTGGCCAATCTGATCATGTTTCTCCCCCTAGAGCTACATATTTTTCCATCTAAACTGATATTTGAGAGATAAATTGTAAGCCATTTTATCTCTCAGATATCATCTCATTGTAACTCATTCTTACCTCTGGGATAAGTTGCAGTACAGCATTAGAAAACAGTGTCCCAATGGCCAATCCAATGAAATATGTCAAGACTTTTGGAAAATATGTTTTTTTAGTCAAAGGCACCAGAAATAACCCCAACAGAGCAGCCAAGTTTATCACAGTCACGGCCAGGAAACCATAACCCCAAACTACAGGAAGTAGGAAACAGATTTACACATATTCAGGCATATCAAAATTATTTCCATCAATTCAATTCAAGAAGTAAGAAAAACTATAGTTTCAGTTTATCTTCAATTCAGTGCAGTTCTACCTCACTGCATCCCAACACAGAAACCTAATGCAGGAAGTGTATTTGGTTTCGGTACTGGGATGCAGTGAAGTAAAATACTATCTTTTGTACAGTCTGTTAGTGAGGACATCATTACCATATGAACTGGGATCAGACAAAGGCTGTTTTTTTCAGAATGTGAAATGAGAAACTGATGCCGCACAGTTCAAGTCCCTCAACAAAATGAGTGAATCAACAATGTGATGATGGGTCATGGAAAATCCACTTATCAGTTCAAGTGTTTGCTCTCTAAAAGAATCTGTGTGTAATCTGTGGAGTGATAATATTAACTTTTAACCATTATGATTCATAAGCAAAAAAGGCAAAACCATGATTACACAAAAGTGTGTATTTCTTGGTTGAGTAAATACACTGTACACCCAAAATAAATACTAGGAAATCAATCTGTAACTCACTGATAAAATAAGTTGATATGGTCTCCAGAGGTTTTATTGTTATCTCTGCCTATTTCTTAATAACTCTATATTTTTTTGGCTCCATACAGCACATTTGATTGTCATTCCACCAAGGTGAAGGCATTTGTGGTAATCATACTCACCTTTGTGATCAGGTAACAATGAAGAATCATTATGGTTTGAGGAGGAGGTGTAAGGGCAGGCAGGGAGCAGGACCTGATTGAGAATAGCTGGACACATCATCTCCAGATCATTGAGACTGACGGCAGAAGCATTGTTCAGTCCAAAGGCTGACAACAGCTCTGACAATGAAGAACACTACCAAAAAAAAAAAAAAAAAAAAAGTAAAAAACATTTGCATCATCAAGAATTAGAATGTGGCACTGATTCTTGAGACATAGCACAAAACATGCCTCATTTTAAATGTCTCATATTACTAGTAAGCAACACCAGTTAAACAAATTTATTACTGAATATAATGTTTGATATGCAAAATATGGTTTGGTGACAATTCCATATATAAAAATCAATTGAAACTATATGGAGTTTCAGTTCATTTATTTAATGAGGTTTTAAAACTTTACAGGAACCCCGTTCTCATAAAAAAAAAAATAAATAAAAATAAAAAAAAACCATTTTAACTTTATTTTTAAGAAACCATATAACTTAATTATGTAGCCAGAGTTAAACATTACCTATATATTTTCTATTTTCATCTCTTTTATTTATATATCTATTCAAATTTAAATTAGACAACTTCAAGTAAATATTTTGAATTTTATAAATCAGATTTTCGGTTTCCAAACCAAAACATAATGCACAAATATATGAAAATACACATATTTTGTTTTGTACATGTATTAAGTAAAACAAAATACATTGATGCATCAAACGATGCTGATCGCCAATAGTTAGGCAGCCTACAGATCAAAATTGCAAATTATTAATAAATAAATAAATAAATACATAAATGAATAAATGAAAGAAACAAAGAAAGAAAGAAAGAAAGAAAGGAGTGATTCAAAACAGGTTCCCAAATTTTGTCAAATTAAGATATGCTGCTATAAATATTAATTTTATCCAAACAGGTAGAGGTGCGTCCCGTTAGCCAAGCAGAAAAGAGAGGCCTCGTGCTCTCCTTCCACAAAGGCAAAATAACTCCATATTGAAAAAGTAATCTATATTCGGGCTGAGGCTCTCCAACAAATTCGATCATGCAGCCTCGAACGATTAATACTAAATATTTATTTTCACTTGTGTTGCTTGTTTGTTCTAATAGATAAAGTACTGTTTGCCAAAACAAACAGATATAAACTTTCCACATGCATTTTTATATTATAATGGGAAAAAAAATCCTAACAGAAAGAGTGAGACGAAAGGGTAGATGTGTCTGAGAAGGGACGCATCTTGGTTACCTCTGAGTTCTTCAGCGGATTGGCGTCAGCCTCGACCGACGGCGCGCGGCGGCTGGTGATGAGGCGCAGAAAGTTTTCCAGGTTTCCCGTGGACAGCGAACCGCTTTCACCGTAGAAGCGCAGAACATTTTGAATAACACTTTCCTCCATAGTTCTATCCTTTCGATATGAATAACTTTACCGAACAACTATCCGAGAACAAGTCTACAGTAAAGACGGATGGAAACCACATGCGCACATTCGAACAGAAGCCGCAGGTTAATAAATGAGAAACCCAATTCTTTCATTTCCTTTTCAGAAATGATTTGCAATCTCCCGGAGGAGGGAGGAACAGCTGTTTGTCGACTTTACTAATCAGTCGCAATCAGTGATAGCGGAATACACCTCTGACGCGCCCTCATTCCTCAGCAGAGATCGCTGCTGGACGGAGGGTCAGAGGACAGCGACATGCTGCTGCCCAGACACTGCTATACCAGCCATCACTCCCTGTGTCAATGAAGCCTTTGTTTGCGCTTTTCCAGACATTCTTGCAACATGTTCAGGTCTGACTGTAGGAAGTTACAGCCACTGAAAAGAACAGAATCTCAATATTTACATTTCTCAATCAAGCCTATTTTTATCAACATTACTGACCAACCATGACTTGTGTTTTTCAAAAATAGTAACATTATTAAGTAAAAATAAAAATATAAAAAGATTAAATATATTTTTGTAAAAAAATTATTTCAATTGATTTGACAACAATGGACTATGCACTTTGTTTTTATATGGTAAGAAAAACAATATTTTAATATGTATATAAAATAAAAGTAGCCTAATAATTAACAGGGTCGCCCTGAGGATGCAGTGCCCCACAGTCTTTTATTAATTTGCATTGTATAGTTAATTTTAAAGAAGCTGTCAGTCGGACAACTTGACAAGCATATCATAAAATCAGTAGACATCCCTGAGAGACGTGATATGAAGATTTGCTGTGATTTCTTCAGCAGCGGTGGGTCTCCATGCTCCAAAAATAACTGTGGACTTTTTGGACAGCATCAGGAAGCCATTGGCATCAAAGTGACCAGGAATATTGTCAACATCCAACCAAACATACACAGCAGGAAAGGAGCAGTGCAGAGTCACAAAAAAGTTCTGCACAATTCCAGTCTCCTTTACAGTAAACTGCAATATACAAATAAAATAAACCTGTCAGTCAGTTGAAGGATTCGATTTCTTAAGGACAAGCTCTTTGCGTTCAGTAACATCTCTGTTTGTAAAGAAACACATTTTAGGAATGTAATAGGGCTAAATGAGTGAATTAACTAAGGTGGGTGTGTTTGTAAATGGTGTGTGAGAATGTATGGTTCTTACCGTGATGTTGGGTTTCTGCAAACCCTCTGCATATCATGGAGAGCTGAGGAAGATGTGATTGTGAGGGCTGATCATTTGACCTTCTGGACTACTGAGATGAAAAGCAACTATGCATGAGCGCCGTGTGCAGTTTCCACATTGCGTCAGCAGAGCAGATATAGAGTGCTGAAACACAAGGGTGCTTCCTCCTGCTTTTATTGTAGTCACGTTGGACTCTAAAGAACACACAGCATTAAAGCTGCTCCAGCTGTGTAATTTCACCTGTGAACATGAGTATAAATAATATGACAACTTCTGGTCAAAATTCATAAATAAACTAATGCAAGTAAACACAAAATGAAAACGTTTACGCTATAGCACCGGAAAGTCATGTGGTACTAGATGAGGTCTGTCCAAAACAAAGAATGAGGAACATGCTGTTTTGGTCTAGTTTAGAGATATAGTATGAATGTTTTATTAAACTAATAGTTTGCCCAGAAATGGAAATTTGCTGAAAATTTACTCACACTCAGGCCATCCAAGATGTAGATTAGTTTGTTTTTCATCTGAACAGATCTGGAGAAATTTAGCATTAGTTGCTCACTTGCTCTGCAGTCCAAACAGCTGATGAAAACATCAATTAACATCTTGTGAAGCAAAAAGCTGTGTGTTTGCAGTAAAATCCATCAAGGCGTTTTGACTTTAAAGCATTGCTTCTGGCCACAATACAAGTCTATAATAACACTTCCTCCAGTGAAAAGTCTATCCACTGTTTCCCCTCTCACATCAAAATCCACCAACATATTTCTTTAGAACGGTTTTTGTCTGTTTTTAATTGTAAACAGTGCTTAAATTGCGCATATTTCTCTCGTAATTCAGACAAGGCATAGAAAAACCGTTTTTGAAGTTAAAACATCCTAATGGATTTTTTTATTACAAACAAGCAGCTTTTCACTTCACAAGACATTAAGTGATGGACCGGAGTCTTGTGGATTATTGTGATATTTTCATCAGTTTTTTGAACCCTCATTTTAACTGCACCCATTCACAGCAGAGAATCCACTGGTGAGCAAGTGATATAATGCTAAATTTCTCCAAATCTGATGAAGAAACAAACTCATCTACATCTTGGATGGACTGAGGGTGAGTAAATTTTCCATAAATTTTCCTTTTTGGGAAAACTATTTATTTAATTTGCTCTCTTAAAACACTGATTTGCATTACTAAATTAAAACGTCATACAATTTGAACAATTTTGAACATTCTCTGATCATGATATAATCAAAAACACAACAGTCAGTGTTACAAAAAAAACCCCATCTTACCTTAGCTTTGACCATGTGCTTCTCAGAGTGGCTGTCAGAGACAGCATAGATCAGCAGGTCTCCCTTATCCTCAACCCCCGCTGAGAGTATAGGAGCATAAAAATCTGTAGCCCAGTAATAGCATTTTCCATTTACCACCAAACTCTGAATGCACAAGAGATTTTTCAGTCAACAAGTATACTTTGGCTTTGCTTGATCACGTGTACATATAAATGACAAATTACTTTCAGTAAGCAAGAATGCTTTCTTCTGTATGGTGATGAAGAGTGGTAGTCATGTACACGATTCATTTACCTACAGAGGACTAGGAAGGCCCCTGCCAAATGTCATTAAGCTGCCAGTAAAGAGTGCCCATCGTATGACCTTTGCCCTCAACAATGTCACTGCGGCTGTGGCGGTAGAATTCTGTTTGGATCTTCACACGCTGTGCCTGCATCACCTGTTCAAACCAAAGTGTGTCATCCACTACTGTTCAAAAGTGTGGAGTTGGTAAGACTGGATGCAATTATTTATTCAAAAATAGTCAAAACAGTAATATTGTGAAATATTATTATTATTATTTAAAATAGCTTGATATCTATTTTAGTATATTTAAAAAAAAAAAAAATTTCTGTGATGTTACAGCTTAAAGGTGATATGTGTGTGTTCATCTGAGTGATGTAAATAGTGTCTCTGTATCTCTGCACCGGGTCTGTGCTGTTGGGGAGAATGTAACGTAGTTCTGCTTGCTTTAGCATCTGCTGATTTCCATCTTCATGATGCTGATGATGAGCTGAGAAATTGCTGCTGAAATCAAAGTCTGAAGACACTCAAACCTGGTTGAAGTTGAAAAACAAGAGTGTTTGATGGTGTTACATTCCCCTTTGAAAAAGAAGCATGCTTAATTGTACTAAATGTGCACTTGTACTTAAAATCTATATTATATTTATATTAAAAAATGTGCTTGCGGATAGTGAAATGTTAATGAAATAAAAGGCCATTATGTGTACTTAAAAAGAGTACAGTTTCATTGGGATCAGAACATAAACTAGTGCTAGGTGTTCCATACTGTGACTCTTAACTCTCAAAAAGCAGACAGATTTGTATTAAGTCTAGTACCTTACTAAGTGTGGACAATGAAGGCCAGGACTGGAAGCCATACTCAGAAGCAAAGCGAGTGCGAGGGAAAGCAGTCCAGTTCCAGCAATCCTTGTAATAACTGTAGAAGTGGGTGTCTCCATAGTGGGGGTCATAGGGGTCCTCAGCCACCCAGCCTTCCTTCTCAGACTCAACCCCATTGGTTGGGCTGGACACCAGAAAAGGACGGGTGCTGTCCTCCTGAATTAAAGCACGCCGTCCTTTGGTATGGCTTAAGATGGTACTTTAATGTTATTGTGTGTATCTCAGTCTCACCTGCAGAACAATGTCTCTGATGTTCTCAACATACAGATTGACATAGTCCTTCACGTACAGTGGTCGCGCAGCAACATATATGTTGAACCAGTCAGTTGCTATGGCAGCTTCATTCTCATTGTTCCCACTCCAGATGACCACAGAGGGGTGAGATTTCAACCGTCGGACATGAAAAAAATGTCCATATAATTGTAAATAATAACCAGTAGGTCAATGATGCTCATTTTTCTTCTCCTGGATGTGTCATTTATTCAAAAGATACATTAAAAATGCAATTCACACATACGATAGCTTGAATACACTTCTTCTAATTTTTGAATTAAAATTAATTTTGAAATATTTTGGGGGGCAAAAAATGTCAAACATGTCTTGCTTTCTATTAAAACCGCTTCTCTTAATAATAGTTAAGAAACATTTGACCCTTGCAGCAGTGTTATTGGTATTATTTATATTATCATAGTATTTAATATTTTTGATTAGCTTGTATTTTATGTTTTCTCATGGAGTTTTGTCATTTCTATTAGGTTTTTTTTTATGTTTATATTGAGCTTTGATTTTTTTATTTTAATTTTAGCAAATTTAGTACTTACTAAACTTATTCTATTTTTTTTGTTGTTGCCAAGCAACATTTCTAATTATCATTTGTTTTATTTTTTTCATATATTTATATAATATAATATAATATTTTATATATAATATATGTTTCCATTTTATTTCAATTAACAACAATTTTTAATAGTGATAATACATGATATTTGTACTAAAATACTTTAATAAAGTATCTTCTTTTGTGTTTAACATAAGAAAGAAACTCATATAGGTTTGGAACGACATGAGGGTGAGGAAATGATGACAATTTTAATTTTTTTGGTGAACTATTACTTTAAATAATGATTAAGGAATGTACACTCACTGTATCCAAGATATATGGAAAATATATATAAGTTTTCTATTAAAATATGCATTCAACATGAAATTTTAGAATCATTCCATTTAAACTTTTCTTGAAAATGTTTCTAAACACTCTAATATGTTATTAACACCTTGTGGTGCCCAAACGAAATACAAGAAGTGTAGCCAACATGACGCGCCTGTTGATAGTGTGTGATGAATGACTTAGATGGGCAATATGGCCAAAATTTTATATCACGGGTCAGTGGCGTAACTACTGACAGTGCAGGCAGATACAGGTCATCTCGTTCCAAACCTGTATGGATTTCTTTCTTATGTTGAACACAAAAGAAGATATTTTGAAGAATGCTGGTAATCAAACAGTTGATGGTCCCCATTGACTTCCATAGTATTTCTTTCCCTACTATAGAAATCAATGGGGAGCAACAACTGTTTGGTTCTTCAAAATCTTTTTTTGGTTCTTCAAAATCTTTTTTGTTTAACATAAGAAAGAAATAGGTTTGGAATGACGTGAGGGTTAGTAAATGATGACAAAATTTTAATTTTTGGGTTAACTATTCCATTTAAAACGAGAAATATGAGTCTGTCAGTGGGAGTGAACGGAAATGATTCACAAGATTTGTTCAAAAACACCAATTCGTTCAATAAAAAAACACCACTAGAAATGCGGTTTAAATTTTAAGACCACGTTTAATTAGAAAACATTTTATGTCTGAATTCTCATCACTTGCTAAAATGTTAAAGAAAACTCAACTGTTTTGTATCTTACAATACAAAATTCTCAAGAAAAATTTTTTTTTGTCCTTACCAAACCTTATTGAGTACACTAATAATCAGATGATGAATTCTAAATGATTCATGATTGACTTAAATGGTAATTTCAAGTGATAAACCATAATCACTTTCCATATTCAATATATGTGAAAAAAATAGTCTGTTAATTTGAATACAGACAGTTAAATTCAAATAGAAACACAACACATAGTATGAGTTATACATCTTTATTGAAAGGAAAAAGTAGCGGGATTTTAAATAGATATTTAAGCCAATCGATTAAGTTGTATCTCGGTGTCACGGCTGTGAAAATTTTGGGCCAAGAGCTGATCAGAATGTTGCAAATCTTTACAATCAAACAGGATATAGGAATCAGTCCCAATCTCCCACTGATGTACAACATCTGACCTTTTCTCCTGCATTTGCATGCATTCCAGGAGTAAGGTCCCAAAAAAGCAGAACAACCTAAAGACATTCTCTCTCCGAGCGGCTCAGGGAGAACACACTCTGGTCATACAGGCATGACGTGTTGTGGAGTGAGAGGAGTTGATTGGTAAAGATCAAAGATAGGCAGAGCTGAGGTGGAGGAACATCCGTCAGACTGGCGAAATCCATTTCAAGACTTTGTAGTGTGGAAAGGCCAGGAGCAGGCCTGCATTCCTGTTTGAGCAGAAAACTGGGATTGTGCCTCCATAAGAGCCAGATGGAGAAACATGGTCTTGCAACAGTGTCCAAAACATGAGAGAACAAACAGTGTATAAATGTGTCCAGCCAACATCACATGGCATATTTCTGAGTCCATTCCCGCGCTATTCTGTTGTATCTGCAAAGAGGACAGAAAAACATTAGACATTTGAAATCAAGTGACCCTTCATGCAGCTCAGTTTCTAACCTTTCTGATGATTCCAGTTACTATGTAATTTCTCCTTTATTAATGATGTACTTCAGTTTATCAAGTTCATGAACATTTTTACTTGAAGATTTAAGGCAAGACACCCCAGATGAATAGGAAAACAATGAATACACATCACCATAGTTGACTGATTACATTAAGAATTGCAAAAAAAACAACAACCTGTATTACACGTTTTCTGAAATTTTATATTTAAATATTCAAATTATCTAACTAAATATGCACTTATTTACATACATTTCCTGAACAGAAATCTAAACATTGGATAAAACCAGGTAAATCAGAAAATACTGTTAGCAGCCAGAGAGAAAAACACAAAAAAAAAAAAAAAAAAAACTACGTTTTGTGAATAATTACTTGTATAAAATCAGGTGAATAGTATATGATAAAACCCCTCTGTAGAATACCCGAAGAGGAATAAAACTGTAAAGAGTTCTAATTCTGAGAAAACGGCCTTTAAAGATATACATTGTAATCGAAATCTACAGATGCAAATAAAGTACGATAAAAAACAGGTAAAAGTGTAGGTTTCTTTCCACTAGTCTGAATACATTAAAAGCCAAATAACAAAATTTTAAAAGAAAAATGTTTTGCCTGTAGTATCTTGCCTTAATGTAGGCTATAATATATTTTTCTACTAGCATCCTGATGCTTCTCATGCAGTGCTACAACTAGCTCACACAAACAAACAAAAAATGCTCAGTCATTACAATTTACAGCTCTAACATTTTTCACTTACTTAAATAAATAAATAAATAAATAAATAAATAAATAAAAATCATGCTGCTGTAAGACTTTATGGCTGGCCATGCTTACTGCGAGGTTTAATGCAGGACTAAATAAACCCTATCAAATCACAAGACACTGCTGCATCTGAGAAAGATAAAAGCATATCTGACTTTTCACTTGAAAATATTCTGTGCTTTTTCTCAGTCATTTCAGAAGTGACATGACAGCGTGTATTAGTGATGCACACCTGCTGTGGCCACAAGCTCATGCTGCACCACACCGGAAGCAACAGTTTGCAGTGCTTCACTCTCTCTCTACAGTACCTCTAATGTTCACAATGCAGAGTTGACTTTCACCTACAGCATAGCATATTTCTCTGTCCATTCCTTTGCCATTCTATTATACCTGATAGAGCATGACATAAGGTGCCCTTATTTATTACACATTTTCTATTTTATTTTTTACAACAGATATTAATATTATCTGTGATAAACTGCTGTAATTTGGTGCTGACTGGATTCAAATAAACTTTTTGGATCAGACTTACAATGTAAATGTAACTGGCTTCTCTAGCAAATAAATAAATACATAAATAAATAAATAAATAAATAAAAATTGCTTTCACTTATCAAGCATAAGCGATGATTTAATGGTCTTGCAAAAAATGTATAAGAGATTTAAAGATTTAAAAAATTGTAGTAAGTTCAAATGAAACAAGTGAAAGATAGCAAAATACAACAAAGAAAAATTGACAATGTAAAAATATTTTTAAATAATGTTAAAAATAGAACACAATGTATCATTTAAAAATAACAACATTTATACCAGATGTTGCGCATGTGTGTAAGAGAATATAATAATTGTGCTTCAGTCTGCACTTACTTCTCTGTGTCTGTTTTATAGATTCGGGCAATCTCTGGCACAAGAGGGTCATCTGGATTGGGGTCACATAAGAGTGAGCAGATGGACAGGAGAACTACAGAGATATAGACACATACACCATGTCATTGACATAATACAGGGAATTCAATTATACAAAATATCGCTAAAATATTAGGACTAATTGTTTCTAACCATTTTCTAATAAAGAAACACCTATTATAGTGTGTACCTTTAGAAATAGTAAGTGCAGGAGACCACTGGGACCTGAGGATATCCAGACAGATGCTGCCATTACTGTTTATGTTGGGATGGTAGATTCTTGTAGTAAATGCAACCTAACATAAGGAACACAAATGTTATACACACCTACAGTCAAACAGGTGTTTGTTTGTTTTTTGTGTTATTTTTGAAGTTCTCACCTTTGGTGGTTTAAAGGGGTAATCTGTTGGGAAGTGTATGGTTAAGAAAAAAACACCACCCTGATATGGACTTTCATTCTGTTTTTAAATAAAAAAGGGAAAAATATTTTTAGTACATTTACACTACTGTTTGGGGTCAGTAAGATTTTCATTTTAAAAAGTGATAGTAAAAACATTAACAACGTTACAAAAGATTTCCATTTCAAATAAATGCTGTTTTTTAAACTTTTTGTTCAGAGAATCGTTAAAAAAATATTAAGCAGCATAACTGTTTTCAACATTAATAATAATAATTGGCATATAAGAATGATTTTTGAAGGATGGAGTAATGGCTGCTGAAAATTCAGCTTCACTATCACAGGAATAAATTACATCTAAAATATTTTAAAATATAAAAGTTGTTTTAAATTGTAATAATATTTCAAAATATTGCTGTTTTTACTGTATTTTTGATCAAATAATTGCAGCCTTTGCTAGCATAAAATACTTTTCCCAAAAACACAGTTCGTATATATTTTATGCCAGTACTATACTATTCAGTAACATGCTTCTACAGCAGTGTTTTATTGTACTCACCGGCCCCATGATTGTTGCCTGCCAGTGGAACACTGCAGGAGAGATTGCATGTACAGCATCAGTTTACAGTAAATACATTCAGCCGTAAACATGTATGTAAATTCTGTGATCTCACCATCATCCCCCACTGGACCTGCTGAACACTGTGCAGGAGGATCACGTGCCAAATCATTCAATTCCTACAGGGAAGAGTCAGAAAGAGTTTCGTGAAGCACGCAGAACGACTGAAAAGACACAGACTCTCCATAACGAAGGGTCAATAATGGTGCTTTACTCTTTTATCACTATGGTGACAGCAAGATGAAACCAGCAGATTGAATGTGTAGCAGCACAGTGTATTTATAGTTCAGATGGTTCATGAGGGAGAAGAGCTGGAACACAACCTGAAGCCCACAGGCATGTCCGTCTGCGCTCCCTACTTTAGGAGCACCACGTTTATTTTTATTTCAACATGCCTGTTGAGTGGGAAGACACCTGGGGGTATTTCATGACAGGGGGGTAGAAAACTGCCATCAATCTAGAGCTTTTCCATTGCACAACTACAGACAGGCAGGAGCTTCACAACACACTGAGAGCTTTACTTCATAATATGGATACAAAACTATTTACTGAACCTTGCAGTCCCTAAAGGACAACTAAAACAGGAGAAGTAAAAATGGACCTCGACGTCAAAACGTTTAAGAATTATCACATTAATATAGACTTTAGAAAATAATTAACTAAAACACTGTTTTAGTTTTTGTTTCGTTTCATTTCAAAAGATTAACTATAGTACGAATTTACTGCCCACACCACGAAGCAAAGTGCCAATACTACAGTAATCATTTTAATCATTATTATGAATTAAATATCAATGTGACGTTTAAACATTTTATAATGCCACCGAGTCTTACGTAAATAATTATTAGCTGCCAAGACCATTATTCACACTGGTTGACAATGGCGCGTTAAAATTGTAAACACAGATTTATGGAAAATAATAATAATAATAATAATAATAATAATAATATATAAAAACGACAGGTTTGATCTCCTTATTAATAAACACACACACACACAAAAAAAAAATCGTTCGTCGCTTGTATCAGGAATAAGCATAACGTTACATAAGCAATACGGCGACACGCTGATAGATGACTCAAATATTTAATGATACACTGGTTTATAATATGTCTGTCTGATGTGTTTATACTCGATATGATTTCGCACTCACCTTATGGATTCGTTTAAGCGCCATCTTCCCACTGGATGCAGTGGCTCCTGAATAACTAGCGCCTTATATCTCGCTCTTTTTCTCTATGTGTGAGCTAACCTCAGAGCTAGCCTGCTGCCTAGATAAAAAGTAGCATTAAAAACCTCAGGATGTCAAAAATGATCTTACATTCAACGTCTAAAACAAATGATATGGCAATCAAACGCGTGAATACAGACAGGCCCTGACCCTGTCGGCGCCTGTAATGCTGATGTGTGTACACTTCTCTTTCTGTTTGTCTGCGCTGACAAGATGTCCGTGAGCTTGTTATTAGCCTCCTCTTCTTCTTCTTCTTCTTCTTCTTCTTCTCGCGCGGATTATGAGCCGAGCGCCACCCTGAGCGCTGGATGACAGCACTAATAAATGAAAATGCAAAAATATGAACGTTTTTAAAAAATTACTATTTACAAGAAGGAGAATTATAAAGGTATTATCCAGAAGCATTTTACTTACCTCCTTGGAAATGTTTCTTTTTAACTACAGGTAAATGAGATGAAAAGCAAAGATAACGTTCATGGTACAGTGAAACCTAGACGATGGCAAATTTGAACAGTAAAAGAGGAAATTTGTGAGATGTAAGTGACTTCACCATTGGCCTTAAATACAAAATAGTTCAAACACAACTCTGTCTGAGCTATGGTACAAAGATGGTATCAAATTCCTTTGGACATTTGATGTATATCATGGCAGGTCTTGGTAAAATCTTGAATAACTGGTTTAAGGAAGGATTAAGGTTAATGATTAAAAAAAAAAAGATAATTTCTACACCAAAAAATATTTTAGCTTGGCGATAACTAGAAAAATGTGTATTCATTATAAAAACTTAGATGGAGTTTTACTATTTTATTAATTTATGGATTCTGGGATTAGGTTATTATTGGACTTTTATGATTTTACTAATTTATTAATTATGATTTTATAAAATTAATTAGGCAACTTATTCATCCAGGATTGGAGGGAGTGAATTAAAATATCTTGATTTTTAGTTCTTTTGGTTTTTTAATTCTTATTTTGTCCTAAATTAAATCATTATAATTCATAATTTTAAATCATTTTGATGCCCCCTGGTTGAGAACCACTCATCTATGGGATTTTTTTTTTTTTTTTTTTGTATTCAAAGATAACCATATTCATGGTTTTTAAAAGCTAATTCAAGGTACAAAGAATAGCATAGTATTACAATGGTGCATATACACAAAAAAAAAATGTGACTCTGGACCATAAAACTAGTCGTAAGTCGCTGGGGTATATTTGTAGCAATAGCCAACAATACATTGTATGGGTCAAAATTATAAATTTTTCTTTCATGCCAAAAATCATTAGGATATTAAGTAAAGATCATGTTCCATGAAGATATTTTGTAAATTTCCTACCATAAATATATCCAAACTTAATTTTTGATTAGTAATATGCATTGCTAAGGACTTCATTTGGACAACTTTAAAGGCAATTTTCTCAAAATTTTGATTTTTTTTGCATCCTCAGATTCCAGATTTTCAAATAATAGTTGTAGTATAAATCTCAATTTCAAAAAATTGACTCTTATGACTGGTTTTGTGGTCCAGGGTCACAAATAGCATTACCAGATTTTAAACACCTAACTGCTACATACTAGACATTTATAAGTTCACTTAAAAAAGACAAATTAAGTAACGCAGTAAAAAAAAAACAAAGGATTTGAATAAATATATTAGCCAGCAATAATGTATGTTGTTTTAATCAATATAACAACATTACTGCAATAGAAGAAACAGTGAACTAGACACAGACCTGTCTCCAAATCACACAGATGAAATGAAACCAGGCAAGAGTGAAACAACTTTTCAATCAGTGTGATTGTATAAGCCTTTAATCGTTATTCTCTGCTCTTTTAAACATAGCCTCAACTGGAATCTCCCCAATAACAATGATCTGATCTTTGCTTTATGCACAGCTCACAACTTCATTGACTGTCTTTTATCCATTCATTCTGGCAGAACTCATCCACAAACCATAATGTATTTGAGAAAATAATCACCATGACTTCTTCATTACGACTACATAATGTCAGTTCAAATAAAAGCACACAATGGAGCGATACAGAAAAGTCAGAGGCACAGATATCAACAGATCTGCATCACGAATGAATGAATGAAAGAAATTCACACATGTATCATAACCTGTATCTGAAATAACTCAACAGAAAAGTCCCAAATCACATCAAACAAAAAAAAAGAAAAGAAAATCACAGAATTAGTAACTGCCAACAGGAATTTGTTTGTAATACATCTATTCTTTCTTGTCTTCATTAGAACTAGACAATCATCATTGAATCATCCAACTCTATATCTTAAATGTCAAGAAGAGATTCTTCGAAATAAATATCATTTGGTAACTATGATCTAACGCTGCGGAGGTGCTGTGGTCGGCTTAGTCCTAGCACAAAATCAGCAGGACGTCTTCTGAGTAAATGATGCACCTGCAGTCTTTTGCAGCATTTCTGTCTCTGTTTTTGTAACCCTCTATTGTTATGGCTTCCTTTCAGTGCGTCCCACTTTCTCTGCGCTTTGCTCTGTTTTCTGCCACTGTCAGTCTGTCTTGTTGCCATGGCAGTTTCTCTGATTCACACTTCTCTGGCTGAGCTTATGTTTCAGTCCGCTTCCCTAAGCTCCTGAGAAGCCACTTCTGGGTCCCCATGCGATGAGCAGCTGGGTACAGGATTTGCCACACCTTGGGAATCACCATTTGCACCGTAGTGCAAGTGTTGGAGACTCTCCTTGCTACAATTCCTCTCAGAGTTTGAGTATTTCCTTTCAGACTCATCACAATTCGTCTCTGCAGAGGAAACATTGTCTCCCTGTGATCCCTGCTCTTCCTCCTGACGGGTCTCAGGAGAAGGCTGTTGCTCTGATGGAGGTGGGTTTTGGTGGGTCGGTGGAGCTTCGCCTGCTGCAGCCGTCGGATTACCCAAGGAGGGTTTGATGGAGGCATGGCACATGGGGCATGTCTCTTGCACATAAAGCCACTTTCTCAAACAGTTGCCATGGAAGAAATGACCACAGTATGTGATCACTGCTGATGTCATATCCTGCAGGTTAGAAAAAATGGACTTTATCATCATCATTGTCATGCAAAGTTTAATTTGATTACTTCTGTAATCGATTCAATCTTATACGGTTTCATTTACACTACTGGTCAAATGTTAGGAAGAACAATTCAGATTTTTGTTTTTGAAAAAAAGTCCCTTTTGCTGCATTTACCTCATCAAAAATAGTTAAAACAGTAGAATTATGAAACTGTTTTCTACTTGAATATATTTTAAAATGTAATTTATTCCTGTGATAGCAAAAGCTGAATTTTCAGCAACATTACTCCAGTCTTCAACGTCACATGATCTTTCAGAAATAATTCTGAAATGCTGATTTGGTACTCAATTATTATTGATAATTAATCATGGTAACACTTTATTTTAAGGACCAATTCTCACTATTATCGAGTTGCTAATTAGCATGCATATTACTAGTATATTATAATATATAATAACATAATATTCTTATTTTTATCAATGCTAAAAATAGTTTAATAGTCCTGCATAATGTTTTGTGGAAGCCATGCTACATGTTTTTCATGATTCTTTGATAAATATAACATTCAAATGACAGCATTTATTTGAAATAGAAATCTTTTGTAACATTATAAATACCTTTACTGTCAATTTGATCAATTTAATGTGTCCTTGCTAAATAAAAGTGTTTAGCGCAAAGTGTATCAGTTTCCCCAGAAATATTAAGCAGCAAATTATCATTTTAGAATGATTTCTGAAGGATCACTAATTTGACACTGAAGACTGGAGTAGTAGCTGCTGAAAAGTCATCACAGGAATACATTACATTTTAAAATATATTCAAACAGAAAACATTTATTTTAAATTGTAATATTTCAAACGGTTACTGTTTTTACTGTATTTTTGATCAAATAAATGCAGTCTTGGTGAGCATAAGACACTGCTTTCAAAAAACAACTTTTGAATGGTAGTGTATACACCCTTTTAAATATGAAAACATTCTCACAACTTCCACTAGCACATTTGAATATGTTGCAAGTCAAGGACAAAACTTGATTGTACCCTAACTATGACATGCAGAACACCTGCACTTTGTGCTTGTTCTGACCTGGAAGCAGATGGCACAGACATCATTGTGGTCCTGCAGCTGCTCTGCACTGGCCCGTGGAAGTACATTGATTTTGCGAGCAGCTTCTTGTCTAAGCAAGAAGCTTTTCCAGCCAGCCTGGGCACGTAGCCACACATTGCAGTAGGAGTGGATGATAATGACCGACGCTCCCATCCAGCTCCACTCTCCCCACAGTGACTCCCACGCCCCGTACGCCACAACACACACAGCCACCGCAAACTCCAGCACCCGACACACACCATTCACATAATAAACAATCTCATCCAATCCGGCCAGGGCAGCACCGCGCCAGACCTCCACCATGAACAGGCTGTAGATCAGCAGAGTGCCTGTCACCTATAAATGGGAGCACAGCATGCTGTGATCTCACAGAAAACAAAATGAAACAAACAAGTTCATAAAACAGAGCATACCTGCAGCGATGTGAGCATACAGCTAGAGACCAAGATCAGAAGCCAGAAATCCATGTTGAAAAACTGAGAGATCTTGTAGGCCATGAATCCCGGAAACAGCAGCAGAAAGCCACACATAGATAAGCCACGCAAGTGCTTCCACACACTCCTGTGGAGACAGAAAGGAAAATTTGAATTTGCTCAATCATAAAAAAAGCACAATGTTCAACTCTGATTAAACATGCTAACACCCCATAATAACTAGGTACGTAACTAATCCATTGTCCACATTTAAAATAAATAATGATAATAAAAAAACAATTGTATATATATATATATATATATAATTTTATAAATATATTTATGTTTAAAAATAATTATGCTGCAAAATATTAAATAAATACTGTACTTTTGATTTTTCTAGTCGTCAAAAAAATCCTGGGAAAACAAAATGTAGGAGATTGATCAAACTTCTGGTGATCAGCTTTGCCACCACAGGAACATATTATATTTTAAATATATATTAAAATAGAAAATGGTTATTTTAATTTTTTAATATTTCACAAATCAGAATATCACAGCTTTTACTGTATTTTTGATCAAACAAATGCGGCCTTAGTGAGCATAAGAGACTTAATTCAAAAATAAAATATCAGCCCCAAACCGTTGAACACATCTATATATGTATGTATGTATGTATGCATGAAATGAAATCAGAACTACTTTAAATTCAGTGAATTAAATACATGAATTAAACAGTGAATTAAGTTCATTATTTGATTTTCTTTCTTTTTTTTTTTTTTTTTTTGGAACTTGGTACACTGATAAATTAATTCATACTTGAATAAGTCTAGCATCAGCGCAAAAACAACTGTTTCAACAAAAGCAGTTGTTGTAAAAAAAAAACAATGACAGCCAACGGAACAAACATATTTCACATACACATTTCCAATAGCACAACATTTTTTGCATGTATCACTAGGTATATACTCTGTTATACCTCCAATCCTTCATTAATATTGTCATTTGTTGGTTGTAAATGGAATCGCATACCTGTTTCTACTAGCTCCGAGCCCCAACACAACAGGCTCTGTGATCTCACTCATGCTTTGTAGAGTAGATGTGAGAACAATGAAGAGGATGATAAAGAGCAGAAAGCAGCGCTGTAGAGCTGCCATGTCCAACAACCCAGTCTGCAGGGCCAACAGCAGCAGAGTCACTCCCTCTGTCACACCCCTACAATATATATGAAAACATGAACGTTTGAACTGAACAAACACATGCACACAGTAAACATACATCATCCTCTCTTACCTGTGCATGACATTATGGTTCTGGAGAGCATTGAATCCTCCAAGGTAGAACTTACAGAGACTCAGAAGTCCCAGAGCCGTATAAGACACCACAAACGTTAAGCCAAGCAGGGAGTATGGGCTAGCACAGCATTCAGACACACTGAAAAACACACGCACATTAGATTCAATTCACATTTGATATTGCCATTCAATGAGATTGAATACCCTGTCATTTACCTGGTGAGGAGGTAGAGTAGCGGACCCTGTTGGACGGCAGTGATAGTGCCATAATTGGTAACAAGTTGCACTCCGAACAGCACAAACCAGAAAACACTAAACAAAACAGGCACAGCAAAGCCATGCCAGAGGGACACTGCGACTGCCATCAGTCTGTACAACTCAGTCACCTACAGAAACAACAGAGATTTAGAAAAGAAGAACTGAGGCAATGTGTGTGAGAGATGCAAGTGCGTCAGTATGTGTTTGTTTTTTACCTCTATCGCCATTATCTCTCTGTAAGCTGCTCTGGCCAGTCTGTATGGCACAAAGAGGTTGGCGAGGAGGAAGATGGCCACCTCGGCCCCTGTGATCATCATGGACACAGAAGAGAGCGTGAGAAGCCAGTCCAGAGGGACAGACACTACACGCGCCAGAAGAGGGAGCAAGTGCGCTGAGAACAGCCACACGCGTTGAGTCCGCATGAGGAACGCACACAGCGTACTAACTATTATCTGACCTGCAAGTGATCACACACACGCACACACATTGTAAAAGAGAGTCATAATCAGTACTGATATGCATAAATATGTCAAAGATGACTGTGTCATTGCGCAAACCGTACAAAAAAATTGCATGACAGACAACGCACATTTTCTTGCACCCTCTCTGAAGGGCTTAAGTTATAATTTTATGGAAAGGTAGTACTCTTTTCAAGCACACTTTCCAATTTTTACCTAATATTTTAATTGCTAATCAAGTTCTTTATGTGGGAAACAGATGATGTCCACATGATCCTTTAGGAATCAGTGTAAGATGCTGATTTATAATCAATGCTGGAAACAGTTGTGCTGTTAAAAAGTTAAAAAGAACAGTGTTTATTTAAAATACTTCACAGGAATAAATTATATTTTAAAGTATATTAAGACAGAAAACTGTTCTTTTAAATTGCAATAATATTTCAAATTAGTTTTTTTCTGTATTTTTGTTTTTATATTTTATTTTACATATTGGCGAAGAGATTTGGGCTCCAAGGAACGTATCCTTTCCAGATGTATGACATGAAACATTTTTTTTGAAAAACATTTTTTTTCTGTATTTTTGATCAAATAAATGCAGCCTTGATGAACATAAGAAACTTCTTCAAACAACATTAAAAATCTTACTCATCCCAAACTTTTAAATGGCACTGTATGAATGTATGTATGCATGTATGTATGCATGCATACAAATATACATACATATATATATATATATATATATATATATATATATATACACACACACACACACACACACATATATATATATAGACATACATGCAGTATATATATGTATACAGTATATACATATATATACACATATATACACTATATTGCCAAAAGTATTGGGTCACCCCCTTCTAATGAACAGGTTTGACTACTTTAGTAATTTCCATGAGTACAAATCTTAATGTTAAAGCATATAATCATATTCTAGGGAATTGTGTGCTTCTAATTTTAAAGCAACAGTTTGGACAGGACCCTTTTCTATTCTAACATGACAATGCCTCTGTGTATAAGGCAAGGTTCAAAAAGAAATGATTGATTTAGTCAGCGTGGAAGAACTTGACTGGTCTGCAGAAAGCCAAGTCCTAATCCAAGCTGAACACCTCTGGTGTGATTTTAAATGCAGATCTTGAGCCAAAAACTCATCACCAAACACCAATGACTTATACATATGGGTACAGTCATTTTAGACACTTCCAAAACTGTTGCAACAGAGATGGAAATACAATTTTTAAATAAATGAATTATGTTTCCATCTTTGTTGCCACAGTTTTGGAAGTGCTTTTCTGTTCTAAAGAAGGAGGTGTCCCAATACATTTGTCCATATAGTGTATGTACAAGTCATTGGTGTTTGGTAAAGAGTTTTTGGCTCAAGATCTGCATTTAAAGTCACACCAGAGGTGTTCAGCTTGGATTAGGACTTGAACTTGACTGGTCTGCAGAAAGCCTTCCACACTGACTAAATCAATCATTTCTTTTTGAACCTTGCCTTATACACAGAGACATTGTCATGTTAGAATAGAAAAGGGTCCTGTCCAAACTGTTGCTTTAAAATTAGAAGCACACAATTCCCTAGAATATCATTATATGCTTAAACATTAAGATTTGTACTCATGGAAATTACTAAAGTAGTCAAACCTGTTCATTAGAAGGGGGTGACCCAATACTTTTGGCAATATAGTGTGTGTGTATATATGTGTGTATATATATACACACACACATAGGTGCTCTTTACAAAAATGGTTACATAGTAACTATATGTAGTGGCCTAAAAAGTATTTAGGCACTAACACATTAAAAATGTTAAAAAAAAAAAAAAAAAATATATATATATATATATATATATATATATATATATATATATATATATATATATATATATATAAAGTTGTAGAAACTGGGGCATTTATTAAATATTACGTATAGCACAAATCACTTTCACAAAATAAAGTTTGTTAGATCTTGATTGTCAGGCTTTGTGGAATATGTTCAGCAAAAAAGCTAGTAAGCTAATACGTTTGCCAAAAACTTAATAGCTTTAAGGTCGAAGTACTTTCTGGCATTATTATCAGGGTTGTGATACTTGTAACTTACTGGTGAGTGCAGTCACGAAACGATTCAATGCCGGAGAGTCCAGAAAGAGTGCACCGTCATATCCATACTGAGCTTCATCTCTAACATAATCTCTGTTAACACAACAAAACCCTTTGAAAAACTTACCAACAAACTGATAACTTTATTCACATATTTAAAAAATTTGCAGTGACCCAATTGACATTGTTATTTTCACCTGACAATCTGATGACCCATGTAAAGAAGCAGGGCGCAGAGAACATGCAGGTAGAGCTGGATAATATGCCCAAGTGGTAACAGCAGCACCACGGTGCTCACTACGTGACCTGCAGGACACACCAACAACAATCTCACATATTGCATATTTAGTTAACTCTACAGTATAATGATTTATGATGATCATATAATATTTACCCAAATAATATATGTTCCAGATGACATATTTGTACTTGAAGAGCATGTCTTCTGTCCTCGCTTTGAGATGATCCGTGAAGCTGTCAATGTCACATTTATACAGCATGTCCAACATCAAGATGCTGGGCACCCTGAGGACAACATTAGCTACCTCCTCTAGTCGTGGCATCTTAACACGGACACAATAACCACCTGCACCGTGTAGAAAGGCTGTCACATTATGACATCTGTCATAATATCATGCTCCTGTATTCTGCTTGTGCTCGGCGGTCCTCTTGAAAACGAAAGGACATTGTTTGGTGTGGCTAATCAGTAGATCCAATCTGAAAACTGTGGGAAGAGAAACAATGACAGATCTTTGATTTTCAAAACATTAAGATGCGTTTCTGATCGCTCGCAAGATACAACAGTCCTTCCGGCTTGTTTTCTGTCATTTATCAAAAAGGCTTAATGCTTGATTCTGCAACTAAGACATCTTAAACCAGATTTAGATGGTCTCCCGGCCTGCTCGGACTGGTTTTAAACGGGCTTTGGGAACTTTTCGGGCTGAGAGACCATCTAGACGACCTACTGAAGACCACCATAAACCAGCTAAGACAAGTAAACTATCTTGATATCCAGAGTCATTTAATCGTGGTTTAAAGATGGGAAAATAACACGGACTCGTTTTTTAACCTCAGTGTATCTTAAAGACGGTTGCACCCCACCTCCAGTCTGTGTGTTTGTAGCATCATAGCAGCTCGCGGGCTATTCGTCTCAAAACAAAAGCGCCTCAGCACAATTCATCCTCGAAAAATACAGTTTCCACACCTGTCACGACCGCACACTGTTTAGAAACTACAGTCACCTGCACACACACCACACACTTCCTAGCCTCCCCGTCTTCTTCTGTAGTTTCTGAATGAGGGAGCGCAAACTAAAACAGCGCACTTCCGCCTCCTACTGTTAACAGTCCAGAGATTTTCCCTCAGATCTTCATCAGCCTCCACTTTGAGACCAGTCTTTAGATTAGAAAAACTATATTATAGCTACAGTATATAAAATCCAGGATTATATAGAATCTTCATTCTCCATATGTCATATTCTAATATGTTTAGGAACTTGTGGTGTTTCTTTCTGTTGTTTTAATTCAATTATATTGTTATTTTCTTTTATAAAGACTGTTTAGTGTTAATTGTTGCTGTCCTTAGATCCATGTAACAGTCAAATAAATAATCCTTTGAAAACCTCCTCATTATTGACTCACTAGAGCTCATTGACTCATGCAGACCGTCAACACACTCTCGACAGGTTTCAAATTGTTACTGGTTTCCTAATCATATCTTTTTCTCTTTTCAGTTTTTTTTTTTTTTAACAGGACATATAGCTTAAGTGTGACCAGCTCGGGTGAGAATACTCCTCTCCTCTTCTCCACTATACAGAGATGTTGAATTTATGATCGGTATTGTTATAGTTTTATGCATAAACATGCCCAGTCACAAAAAGCTAAAGCTACACCATTACTTTTTTATCACTGTTTCTTTTTAACATTTTGAAGGTCTCACATACCGTCCATTTTGGCCTTCATGCGCTTAATTGCTTTTACTTAAAAAAATGGAAGAGACACACTGTGGCTCATTTTTTAGTGTATTTCTTTATTTGTGTACATCATTTAAAGAGGGAAACTGCCACTTAATTTCAAAATACAGATAATGGTGGACGGAAATGTATCATAGAGGATTGTAAAAATATATTTTTAGTGGAACTAGGCCTTCATTGCATCTATTCTGTTTTATTTCTTTATGTATTCATTCATGTTCAGTGTCAATTGTAATTAATTCATGTATTCTGGCAATAACTATTGTTATAGCACTGTCATTTTATGCCACAATTTTCCATGTCAATAAAAAATAAATGTAGCTATTTGGCATGACTTTCTGACAGTCATTTTAGGTTAAACCCTAATAGAGACTAGACGGTATTAAAGGCCATGTAGAGGGGTAAAAAGCACAATATTAATAATAAGCAATATAAAAACTAATATTTATGAAAAACCATACTTAAAAAGGTTCTTTATGACACCATTAAGATTCTATAGTACACATGGTTCTTTTCGGAACCTAAAGGGTTCTGTTTAGCACAAAAAATGGTCTGCTATTGTTACAAGAAGAACTCTAATTTGGTACTGTTTAGAACTTCTTTTTTGTACTTAATTTTACTCAGTTTCTTCTCTTATGGTCTATACGTTCATTTATCCACTTTATCCAATTTATTTTAGTCATTGAATTAATCTCTGATCTATACGTGATAAGTAAATACCAACTGCGCAACTATACTTGGTTTGCCAAACTGTCTGCTTCTTCATTCCCCTCCCTTCACATCAAACATAAAACACAAAAAAAACAACAACTGCACCTCTACATTTCCTCAGTGTAATATACTGTATAAATTTACATAAGCCTATTGGGAATTTTCAACACCATATGCTTATTTGTTTCTGACTTTATATGGCAGAGTCTGCGCCTACAATTTTCTGCCGTAATCTTTCATTCCACTGTACGGCCTGCTGTGAAGGAATCTTCTAAGGAAACTAGTTTTAGTCAGACTTCCAAGGCACCTTAGCGTCACGATCTAGAATGGATTCATGTGAGCTTTTGTCATAACCAAGCAAACATTGAATAACGCTAGAAATTAAATCATACATTTAAAAAATTATAAAATGAATTAATTTGTTTTCAATTGCTCCTCTACATGCAATTTTTCATCTATTACTTTTTGTAAAGTCATCTAAACATTTCCAGTGTTTCCCTATTATTTAATTTCAACAGTGTTCTTTTGAAATTAAGATACTGACAAGAATTAAGTACACTGACGTTAAGACAAGAATTTCCAAAGAAAGCTGTGTAATTGAAAAATTAAAAAAAACAAACAAACAAAAAAAAACATTTAAAATATTAACAATTAAAATAAAATATCAACTAGATAAATAAAGTAAACTGACATATTTTACATCAAATCTGGCTAAGAATAGCATTTTAACAACTCATGAAAGGATTTTAAAAGAGGATAGTTTATATGAGTTCTTCTATGGCCTGACAACTGTAAGTTTAAAAAAAATAGCAATAAAGAACTTCCGCCACTGCATTAACCTTACTGATTTTACACAAGCAGTTTACAGGAAATAAAGGCAAGGTCCACTTCTGCAAATTTCAGCAATCGTCACTTTCTTCTTAGTCATGAGTCTCAACTGTGACACTGGCTTTTGGGAAGGCATCATCACGCCAGAGACTGTACATGGAGGAGGAAAATACATCGAATATTGACCTCAGATAGCCCTCACCTAAGGAGAACACACATTGAGCGTTTGAGAATAGTAACTATTAAAATACGTTGCAGGTAAAAAGCAGTGGGTGCTGTAAAGCTCTGAGTCGCTGTGAGCAAAGGGGAGAGGAAATGGGCTCAGTGACCTTTGCAGCCAATTTCCCCTGTGTTCAAACAGCAGCATGAAAGCCAGGTCTGTTTCTGAAGTCTGTGCAAAATGTCAATTGCAACTTATCCCACCAGCAGAAGGATTTGCTCTGAAAGCAGATTCCCTTATTGTGGCCGTCAGCTTTTAAGTCATTGCACATGGATGGTTTGACCCTATCCTCACTCCTTCTTAGTATGTGTCCTTTTTTAGGAACAACCTACAAATTATTTAGAGATTTCAAAATGACTTTATTAATAAGGTGGTTTCGTTTTTACATCATCTTCCATCCTGGCATATATATATATTTTTTTTTTTTTAAAAAAACACTGAATATTTTCCATGTCATCATTTGGTGCAGTGCAAAAACATAGTTGTTTTTGTTCATATTGTGGGGTAAATGTACACTGGAAAAAAAAAGTGCTTTATGGGTTAACATCTAAATTAACTGATTTTGTTCATCAATCATGAACAAAAGAGAGCACATTAATATAATAAGTAAATAAATCAAAATTTACGAGTTGGATCCGGTAGAAATAGCTCCTAAAAAGAATAATTCATCCAAAAAAAAAAATTCAGTCTCACCCTTTACTCACCCTCGTGTCATTCCAAAACTGTATGCCTACTTTCAAAATATCTTCTAGACATTTTTGACTATATAATCAATATCAGTGGTTCCAGAATAACACTGGACCCCATATTGTATGAACAAATAACACTGGGAGATTTTAAAAAATCTGTTCTCTTGTGTTCCACATATTGAAGTAAGTTTGTAACAACATGAAGGTGAGTAAATGATCACAGAAGTTTTGTTTTTGGATGAACTAATCATTTAAGGTAACAACTGCAGGTTACCATATGCCAAAAGTTCGTATTTCACTATAAATAATCTATTTCTTCCATCACAACATTAGTAACTGATCTGATGTTTCCTTTACATACAAAATGAAAATAATGAAAAACAACCATCAGATCCACACAAGCAGGCAGCTTAAATACTGAGCAGTCAATGAAACTATTTCAGTAAGGAGGGTGTGAAATGTTCAATGACTTCATTTTACAGTAAGCGATAGATGGAAGTAGTGTGGGGAGTGGAACAACTGTATTCATGGTTTAACACCACACCTCATTATGATGCAATATACATGTATCAGTCAGCAGAAAATTCCAATTGACCACTTTTTACTTTTTTGTCAGAGACTTCAGCACATGTAAACATGACATTGCAAATGTAGGTTCCACATGTGCCATTTCCATTTCCTTTATGGAAACACGGCAGCGTCGTTGGGGCCTGTCTCTGCTAAGTCACTGCTCTTGTCATGAAACTGCTCTTTTGCAATAAGGGGAATTCCTGGTTCCCTCTCTGACAAGCCTTTTTTTCCGTCTCCCTTTTTCCCTTTTTTGTTTTATGGGAATTGAGGGCTGAACCAGTAAGATGTTTTTCCTCAGAAACGCTTTGTATTGATTCATTATGAGGGGGCGGGAGACTCTCCCACTGCTTCCTTCTTACTGGGAAGTGATTGCAGGCTTACGGTACTAAAAGAGCATGAGGGAGTGAGTGAGTGAGTGAGTGAGCGAGTGAAAGAGGGAGATAAAAACAGAAAGAGAGAGAGAGAGCGAGAGAGAGAGAGATATTTAAGCTGAGAGAAAACAGAAGTCATATATTCAGAGGTCACAAGAACACCGCTCATCTCTGGCTTTACATGTGAGTTACTGGAGACTCTAATGGCAAATAAGGATTGTGGATTTAAAAGCAATGGCTTGATCCATGATAGTCATAAACGCACAGGAAGGAAAGATATGAAGTTGATCCTGACAAGCTGGGATAAGCGTGCCTCTCTCCTTATCAGATAAGTATTGGATGTTCAGTATGACATGTGTTTTGGGAGAAAAATAAATGTTTGATCTTGCAAAATGAATTATGAGAGATGTGTGGTGGGTAAAAATACTATCTTACTGTATCTATAAAATATCATTATTGAGTTTTCATGAGATTTCTAATGTCTGAACTGTGAGCTTATACAAATTTAGTTTTTATTTCAATTCAAAATGTGGTGTGCTGTTCATCAGAGCATTTAAAAAAAAAGAAAAAAAAAAAAGCTATTTCTGGGGCTTCAGAGGGGGTTTCCAACTATGCACCCATCAGGGCAGTTTGACTGGTTCAGTGCCGTTTATTGGGAAGAGACAGTTTCCTGAAAGTCCTCAGGTGTGGCAGGTTCTCAGTTAAGGACATGAAGTTCAATGCTTTTTCGCTGCAGTTAAGTAATGATCAAACATTAAACAAATATGTGATGGAGATAACATTGAGACAAAAATGTGAGGCGAATTACGTCACTAACCCTGTGGCCTTCGCAGAGATACACCTATGAATTTATTAGCTGTGTTCCTCTTGTTCAAGGACAACAACAACAGCAAAAGTGTATCAGAAGTCTTGAACTCTGTAACGGCCAAATTAACAGGGCTTCTTGGTTGTTTGTTCATGTATTTTTTGTAAGCTTCAAGAAGTTTTCAGCTTTGGGCTAATGAATGGACACAGTTTTAGTCGAAGCAACATAGATATAACAATTTTAAAACACACCACGGACAACAGCATATCTGTATTATTACCAAATGAGTGTGATTTTTAAAAATTCATGTTAAGTAAATGCTGACAAAGTTTGTCTTGAGCACTTAAGCCCTGAGAACTGAATTCCATAGATGGTGTTCATAAAGAGTTCATCTATGGGCTCAGTTCTTCCGGCATTGTGTTCAATGTCTTCTAAACAAATTTATAAAAAAGACATAATTTAAAATGTACATTCTATTCTATTGAATGTCATTCATTTATATATTTAAATTTTTAAAATGAATTAAATTGAATTGAATTTTGTTATATATATAAAATTATTTACAATTATTAAAATTATGTTAATAATATTATATTTGTGTGTGTTTATATACAATACGTTACATATACAAGTTATACAAGTTACTTCATGTTATGTTACAGTGACTTAGTCAGTGGTTAATACTTTACTTTTGAGATATTTTATGATATGTATGTTTTATGTGGTCTCCAATAAATATTCACAGATTTTTAAAAAAAAAAAAAAAAACCTTCTGTGGCTGTTTTTAATTTATTTATATATATATTTTTTATGTTTCAGTGCATATTATGTCAAATGCACACTCTCATTTATCAGACACTGTGGGTGTGCTTATCAAATGACCAAAGTCTGTCCACTATTTCCGTGTCGTTTTTCAAGTACAGGGCACTTATAAGTAATATAGGTCAGATGTTTAGCAATGCCTTTTAGAGTGTGTATGATGTGGATTCATCTTACTTGTATGTCTGTGGGTTGGATATAAATGTATTGCCAGACAACATGGCCAGATTTTTCAGTAATTCCAGTGGTGAGCTGACGTTATGCAAATGATGCACTGACTCCCACGCTATAACCACAGGCATGTCTTATCTCTTATTCCCAGCAAATGACTCAGGATCGATTCCTTGGAAATCTGGAGTAATGGACACCCTCACAAGACAAGTATGAATATCATAATGATCTGGTCAACACTCATTCAATGCAGAGACTATAATAATGGTAGTGGCCATCTGAATACAGTTTGGGGTTTCTATACATCTGTGATCTTTTTATGCATTACGATCGCTCAGATACTGGTATTTTGTGTAGTAGTGCGTTCTCATTTCACCATTGTTTTGCTGAAGTGTTACTTGCTTTTGCAAATGTATGTATATTTTGATTGCAGTTGTAGTTTTCAAAATTCATAATGTTTAAGCTATTTATTAGTGTTAGTTGAAGATTAAACTAATGAATATTTTTCCCAGCTGACAATAACAAATATATTGTTTGTAAAAATGTTTCTTTTTTCAGATATCCAAAAGAAATACATTATTTTAATCAGCATTAAAGGACACTTTAAAGATGTGAATATAATTACTGTGTTTGTGTGTGTGTGTGTGTGTGTGTGTGTGTTCCACTGAAAATTAAGATTGTGGGATTTACTTTGAAACAATTTAAACTCAGAAATTGCTAGTAGATTTCATAAATAATTACAAAGAATTGCAAAGTAACACAAAAGTAGTAGCAGAAAAACTAAAATAGTAATTTCTTCAGTAATCTTTGTTTTATTTACCACTTTAAAAATCATTTTTATAATGTGGAAATAAGAATAATTGTAGTGTGTCAAATTAAATTGTGGGAAATCAAAAACTATCAAAAGACTGTCAGAATCACTGTCAGAATGTGATGCATCCATTTACATATAAATAATTTTACATTATATATAATACCATTGATATGAAATTAGATTTTTGTAATGGAGTGGATTTTGGAAATATCATCCTATATTACAGTGTAAAACGTTTTTTCTCAATTCTAAATAAAACTCTGTTCAAGTACATTTTATGAAAATACTATTTCAGTTTTTCTACTTTAAAATTTCACATTTCATTCAATGTGTTACTTGCCGTTTCTTTTTAATTATTTGTTTTTATATCAACTTCTGAGTTTTACTAGCACTTAATTTCCCAAACTTCATTCATTCTTGTTTACACACTAGATTTGTCTTATATAATCACTCTTTTTATTTTTATTTTTATCTCAACTGACAGTAGATAGCGCTAAACAGAAACATTACAGCAATATAGTCACATTGTTTTTCGCCTTCTTTTTGTTCTCTTTTATTTCACTCACAATATGCCCCTCTGGAAGACTTGTCTCCTTTCGCAGCACCTTCTTTTCCATCCTATATTCCTGTTGTTCACCCACACGAGGGTTCCCTCAAACTAAAAACTCCCCATTCTGATAGCTGATCCTCACAGATTACCTGCTGGGGTAAGTGCCATACACCTGCCTCAGATCCCCTTTCACAAACTCTGGAAGCTCTCAGTTCACGCCGAGCACTCTCTGGAGTTTCCCCCCAGCGCAGATCCCCTCTGAACCCTTCCGGCCATGCTTCACTGGGCATCTCATGGTGACTGAATCCTGGGGCTTGTTTTGGAGCAACATTTGGCAGAGGAAGCACACTTGATTGATGTACCAAAAAGGACTAAAAGAAACTTTTTGGTTTGGTCCATAGAAATGGTGGTACTCTATATGCTCAGCTGTGTCTTGACAGCTCTGGATGCTCTGTGTGTAAAGGGTCACTTGTCCCGGCAAACGACAGTAAACTGGAAAGAAGTGGCAGTGAGTCATCCAATCAGAGTACTAGTGAGAAGCTAAAGTGTACTTGGAAAATCTTGGATGATATAACTGCATGGATTGAATAAATCAATAAATCAAGCTGAACAATTCAGGGTATTGTCTGGATAAAAGAACACAATTTTAAAACAAAATACACACAGAAAAACATAATTGGAGTATTAGTAAGAACCCAGTGTGATTATGTAATTTAGGAAGACAAAATTACACATCAAAAATGTACATCAACAACAAATAAGTAAACTGTGTAATGTACATAAAGTTCTACTGACAATACTGAAAAAATATAAGCATTATGTGTAAATTTAAGCAACTCTGTAAATAAATGTACAGGAGATTTTTCTAGTTATTGCAGCAGCCATGAATTGAGGCATATTTTTCATATAATTAAGAATTTAATTTAAAGTGAAACAATGAAAACCAAGTGATTGCCTGCTGCATCTCTTGCAGCAAATAGTATAACGAGTTTTGGTATCCAAGCACCACGTAACATCAGCATGTAGCCTACACGTCTTATCAGTCATAATTGCTATAAACAGGCCTGGTATACTGAGCATAAATAATATGTTCTGACAAGCTGCATCATAGCTGATTTTCTGGAGAAAGTGTTGTTAAGAAAGTGTTGTTAATCTCTGAATTTTGGGCATAAGCATATTCTTAGAATGCAGAAAGACAAAATATACTAAATAAAACTCTGGCAAAACACTATACCAGATGGATGCTGCCAAGACAACTATGTGTAGTGTCAACATAAGGATATATTGTTAAAGAATATTACAATAAAACAGAATTAAAGAAAGCTTTTAACATCAGCAATGACTAATAAACCACATGAGGCCATCAGTTGACCTCTCTGACTGCTGAAGGTGTTTCATTTGTGGAAGTGAAACATTAGTGTCATTACATCACTTTCCAGAACTTATGACTTATGATCTTATCTTTGAATAAACCAAGGGCGAGATATAAATCTAAAAACACAGAACATTCATAAAACAAGAATGAGATATAATTCATCCTGTTAATTATGATGTTTTCTTCTTATATGATCATCTTACATTATTGCGTAACATAAGGTCCAGGCGCATGTGCGTCCAGCAGGTGGCACTAAACCTTTATGTACTTTGGAAAGTACAGTTAGTAGATTCACAAATATCGGCTTTAGCAATAATAACAGTAAAACGCTAAAATAAAATAGATTTGTGAAACAAATAGATAAATTACTAAAATTTCTGGCATGTGAAAAATACATTTTAAGTGTCATATTAGCAATAAATGGCTGAAAAATTAAAATAAAAAAAGACTACAAAAACAAAAAAGATCTAAAAAGTATTAATGAAACTAGATATTTTTCTGGGAAAAAACAGCGAAAAATTAAAAAAAGAGGGACATTTAAAAAAATTAATAATATATTCATTTAATTATGTATGCGTGGTGGGCAAAAACAAAAATTCAACAAATTATTGTGTCTATGGAAGTGATTGGAATGTTAACAGAAGCTATTGAAATGTAATGAAATGGAAGACATAATACATTAAAAATAGTCAATTTCATCTCTAAATGGCGCAAAAGTAAAAAAACAGAAAAAGAAATAAGAAACAGTTGTTTATGTGAATGGCATATTGGACACTGAGCCCCACCTCCACATGGATCAACAGCTTCATAGATCACAATACATTCGACCAATCGCATCGCGGCTCTCATGTCGTTTCTTTCTAACAGCTGTTCTGATTGGGTGGATCAAGTGTCAATCAAAGTGTAAGCCACGTCCCCTTTTTGGACATCAAACCACAGAGGAAACTGCAACAGGGGCTAAACATAGGGGGGAAAGTGTTACAAGTCGTTTTTACAATATCAGTGATTTAATCGCCTTTTTTAATCGAAAGTTTTAAAGAATACCGTTTTTTCCTGCTGCTCGACAACTTTTTTCCCTGTTTGGTGCGGCCGTGTGGGGATGGATGAGATGCGGCCTAGCAGCGGAGCAGCAGCGCACCTCGGCCTCGCCTCGATCTTTCCCCCGGGATTGCAGGCCATTTATGGGGAATGCAGGCGTCTGTATCCCGATCAGGCGAACCCGCTGCAAGTCACAGCCATTGTGAAGTACTGGTGAGACGTCTGAAGCATTCCTATTTTATGTTGTTGCTTGATATGCACACATAAAAACAAGTTCAGTAAAACTGGATTTTATTCAAAGAACTATTTCAGAACTAGTTTGTACTATTAAAACACTGAGTGGTGATCAAATATAAAATCAAATTTCAGTCAGCAGAAGCATTATTAATAGGTAAATAACAAATTTTCAAGTGTACTTTTCCATCTCAGTGACTCACTTTTTCCTCCCATAATCCTCTTTTCAGGTTAGGGGGTCCAGATCCTCTGGACTACATTAGTATGTACAGAAACTTTGGATGTCCTGGACAAGATGTACCCGAACACTGGCACTATGTCAGCCTGGGTCTAAGTGACTTGTATGGGGACAACAGAGTTCATGAGTAAGAATGAGTGATTATGAGATGAAAGTTTCATTACATGACAATGTTGTTACATTGTTACAATACCCAGCTAGTTTAGTTCAACTTATATTCATATTTACATGATGTATTCACTTGCATGTGTTTCAGCAGTTGAATGAATTTGTTTAGTTTTATGTGAAGAGTTGTGTGGATGTAGGTTGGCAGGGATTGAATTTCAGCTGTATTCTGCTTCTTTATAGATTCACAGGTCAAGAGGGCCCAAGTGGTTTTGGTTTTGAGCTCACGTTTCGCCTGAAGAGAGAAGCAGGAGAGACGGCACCCCCTACCTGGCCAGCTGAGCTCATGCAAGGCTTGGCTCGTTACGTGTTTCAATCAGGTACTGTACCTGCACCCACTCTTTAGGGCAGGGGTGTCAAATACAGTTCCTGGAGGGCCGGAGCCCTGCAGAGTTTAGATGCAACCCTAATTAAACACACCTGATCCAGCTAATCAAGTCCTTCAGGCTTATTTGAAAACTACATGGTTTGTGTGTTGGAGCAGGGTTGGAACAAAACTCTGCAGGGCTGCGGCCCTCCAAGAACTGAGTTTGACACCCCAGCTTTAGGGCTAGGAATTTTATAATTCCTGGGAGCATTCCTTCTGTAATTTCAAAACAATGTAGCAGCTGTTGTTTTCAGCTTTAACAGATTTAAAGTCATTTAATATATGGTATAAATGGTAAAAATGTAGTTTTTCATGATCATTATTTCTCAGCCTGATAGTATGAACCATTTAATGCTTTTAAGCTACACTTTTACTGTCTTACAGTTGTGATAATCAAGGTTGAGTGGGACATGCAAATGTAAAATAAAGCCTTGAAATAAAGTTTCCCTTTGTATAACTGTAATACTATAATATAATCAAGTTAAAAAGTAGTACAGTAGTGTCTCAGGATAAAGAGAAACTGCAAAAAAGACCTTTTTTCCCCATATATTTGCACTTCAGATCAAACCTAAAATCCAGATTTAGTTTTTGCCTGCCAGTTTAATCAAATAAGACCTCCGCATATCCAACTGAGTGATATGAGGTGCAGCATGTGGAATCACACATCTGAATATGTGCAGACTGTATTTAGCAGAATGTGGCTTTCTGCTTCATTTTAGTAGCTTTTTTTTATTTGAAGTACAAACAAACTTTTCTTAGTGTTTTAGTGTGAAAATTGCAGATTTGTCCCAGAGCAGGTATCTATGTCTATACTCTATTGCATGTACTGTATGCAATATATTAAGAGTTGCCAAATTAAAATTATACTTCATTTCAATATGAAATGTTTAAATATTACTCTCTTGAAAGTATACAGTCCTCTCAGATGAATCATTTGCTCTGCAACAGAAAACACATTCTGTAGTGGCGATCACATTTCGTGGCACAGTCCGTTGGACAACAGCGAGTCTAGAATCCAGCATATGCTACTAACGGAGGACCCTCAGATGCAGCCGGTGCAGACCCCCTTTGGTCACGTCAGCTTCCTTCAGGTCAGGCACAACAACCCAGCAGTTTCAGAAAAGTTGTTGACTGTAGGCTAATATAAAATCACATTTATTTCGTTTTCTTATTTGTTTCTTTAGCCTTTGAGATTGGTTTCAGACATGTTTATATAGCTATTTAGGTTCAGCTGAGCCCCACCGTATATTTGAAATGACCTTAAGACATTACATTTATTAACTTTGTCCTCCTATGCATGTGTCTCCTTGTGATTGGTGTAAATTAAGTTTTTCCTACTGTGCTCATCAGATTGTGGGTGTTTGCACAGAGGAGCTGCAGGCAGCGCAGCAGTGGAACGGTCAAGGCATTCTGGACCTGCTGAGAGGAGTGCACATGTGAGTCAGCCATGAGACAGGCCAAGGACATGCTTGTGCTCAATTGGTGGGAAAACTGCGTTAAAGAAACTGCAGGACTGATTTAACCAGCTGAGAAACTAAATTAATGCCCTTGATATATTACTTTGTCTCTGTGGCATTTATGGAGGGGTGAAGTTACAAGTTTGTGTTAAATTTACTGTAAGCAAATGTAAGAATATGTGTGGCATGTACTTGAATGATGTTTCTTTTTCACTAAGTGGGTTAGGAGCTTTCATTTGCACTGAGATGCTTTGCGCTGTTCTTGTTTTTCCATTAATTCTGAATTGGGTCTTGTTCCGTCTGCTGTTTTGTTTGCAGTGCTGGGGGTCCATGGTTAATCACTGACATGAGAAGAGGGGAAACTATATTTGACATTGATCCACACTTGCAAGTAAGGCTTTCTGAAGTTTGCATGTTGTTGAACGGAACATATCGTCCACATGAAAATGCTCGTATTATTTACCCTGATATTGTTGCTAAAGACTTGCTGTTATTTTTTTTGTGTGTGAAAAACAAATTTTGAAAAATGTACATGTTCATCTTTACCGTATGACAACTGATCACGGTTATTTGCTCAAACTCTTCCTTTTAAGATGATTTTAAATAATATTACAGTCTGCTCTTCACACAAATTTAACTTTAGTATTTAAGTAAATTATCAGTATTGATTGATATTGTATATATGTCGGTCGATATTGAATATTACGCTAGTATGAGGTTGGTAAAAATATATATATTTTTTTTTTGGAAAGAAGTGCTCACCCAGACTGTTTACTTTATCATAAATACAGTAAAATAACAGTATATTTTACATGTAAACAGTATATTTTATTCCAAAGCTGAATTTTCTGCATCCTTACTTCAGTCTTCAGTGTCACACGATCCTTCAGAAATCATTCTAAATATGCTGATTTGGTGCTCGAGACATTCTTATTGAAAGTATTCTAAGAAGTATTGATTTTAGACAGATGTTTCAAAGTTATTTTGAAACACTAATTTTATAACACTGTTAAATGTAATCTTTAGCAGATCTCAAAATGAATATCCATTATCAAACTGTACATGACGTTATGTAGTGATGCCTAAATCTATTTTTTTTGTTTTATTTTACTGTTTTTGGTGTTTTATTTATGTAGAGAAAAAAGTTTAGAATTGTAATATCAGCCATTTATTGGTTATTGACCATAACAAACAATAATTGTTTGCTTATCTGTATCAGCCAGAAATTTAATAGTGCAATTTCTAGTGTTTCTTTGAATTATTCCTTTAAATTTAGGTCCTTGTTAACCGTGTTAAGATATTTTTGTGAAATGTATCCAAGCTAAATTTGTCATGTCCTATGAATATTTATCCCCCGCTCTATTTTTTTTTAACACGTCTCTCAAGTAATGAATGATAATCATTCCTGGCGATTAAGGTCATCTGTTATAGCTCATACTGTGATGCTTCAGGAGTGATGGGAAAAGATGGAGTGTAATTAATTCTGTGGCTGTTAAACTCAACACCTCCAACTGCTGTTAGTCCTCTGCCCCCTCTCTCTCTGCGCTGAGACAGACACATGTCCAGCCATGCTGATCTCCTGCTGATTAGTGCGTGTGTTGATTGCTCATCCCAAGCAGGAACGAGTGGATAAGGGCATAGAGGCAGACGGCTCTAACCTGAGCGGGGTCAGTGCCAAATGCGCCTGGGATGACTTGAGCCGACCTCCCGAGGATGAGGACGACAGCAGGAGCATTTGCATTGGGTCACAGCCACGCAGGCTGTCCGACAAAGGTGAGGGGTGCTAAGGACAAGTGCAGCCTGATTTAAAAACAAGACACCAAACGAAATTTTGTATTGGCTGAAATTACTGTGACGTTGTCATGAGAATTTGTGTATTGTTCATATAGACACTGAACAGATTAGAGAAGCCCTGAGGAAAGGACTGGAGATTAACAGCAAGTCTGTCCTGCCTCCCATCAGCAGTCAGAGGCACAGTCACGACCGTCCACAGTAAGTCCTGCCCTTTCATGATAATCAGAGCTTCTGAACTGCGTGATTATACTGGTCAAGCGGAAGTATGGTTTACCCAGTGCTGTGACCTTAATTCTGGAAGTAGCAGGTTGAAGAGTTTGTTTCAGGAGACCAAACTGCTTTGGTTTTCTGTGCCACCTGTTCGGGACAGGATGGCATCAGTATGGTTTATGGGTAGGAGACAAAAGATGTTTGGTGCCAGGGCTGGGCACTATGACTATATATACATAGTGTGAAAAGTGTGTCACCAGTTAGAGATTTTAATGTGTTGTTTATAGCACACAGGGCTGCACAATTAATCACATAAGTGATTGAGATCATGATTATGGGTGCTGTGAATCATGAAAAGCGATGTGGGTCTACTGCCATTGCAATTTTTTGCAGTGGTTGAGCAATGTAACATCACAGACATTTCTGTTGTGCATGTGATTGCGTAGATGTGTAAGTTGGTAGGGCTGGATTGATAGTACTGATTTGTAATCAATCTTCATTTTGAACCGATATCGATATTTCAATTTCAAGATCGATCTGTCAGTTTGTGCTGTTTTCAGTTGATGTTTGCATTAAACAATATATGTAATGTTCAACTCCCATCCACTAACTTGTCATCTCTTCAGATTTAGTACTATATATCATGGAATAATCATGAATTAATATCAGAAAGTATGTTGAAAGAAAATGTACTGAAATGTGTCATGTTTCAGTTGCGGAAAGACGTCTATAAAACAGCTTGTAAACAATGTAATGTTACATTTACCTCAGGAAAGCCGTTTAATCACAGCTTGATAATTTAGCTAGAAAACTTAAGTTTTGGTTACTTTATCTAAAAAATAAATAGCAATTGAATAGTTTGGACTTTTAATTTTAACCTTTAATATTATGGCAATATACCAACTGACACGGTTGTATAGTTTAGTTGAGACTTTTTCCTTGCGAAAACATTGATATGTACTGTACCTGATATAAATCCATTCCAAATGAATCAATATCGAATTGAATTGAGATCAGAATCAAATCAGTTTGTGAAATAAGTGTCAGTATCCACCCCTATAAATTAGTCTGTAAGCCTGTTAATATTATTGCTGAAAACCCATTAGGACTATTTTCAGCATTCATAGATTTCACTTGGTGACACACAAAAATGAATACTTGGACATCCAATGTATACTGCACCCAAACACCCAATGCATACTGCAAGCAATGTGGCAAAACTCTGCAAAATTAACTGATCATGAAAGATATATGTGTGATGCAGTACTGTTATATAAGGCCGCCCACCCCTATTTGGTGCACAGTTAAAATGGCTTTTAAACAGACCTGCAATTTAGTTAGTAATGAATTTCATGAACTTTGGTTGGTTCAACTCAACTGCTATATATATCAAAATCACTATTGATTTGACAGTGACTCCGAAGCCTGTCCAATATGTGGATAATTACCTGCAGGTATTTTTCAGACACAGCCTGTCCCTTCAGTCTTAGTCTTCATGAGTGCTGACTCTTGCCAGCTGGCCTGCTATTGTACAGCAGTGTTACTAGCTCATGAAATTAGCTTCAAGTGCTAATAGTCCGCCAGTACAAATGTGCTTTTGAATTGGGTACTGTATTATGCTATACTGTCCTTAGACCCATGATTATTTGTGCTGTTAGACATTGCCTGTTATCTTTATTATTAGGGCTGTGATGGTAGCAGTTAGCTGGGGTGACTGTTTTAAGCACTCCATCCTCATCTCATTAAACGCTGTGCAATCCAGATCATCTCAGTACATGGTTTGTCTGGGTTAATCTCACTATCCTGTTGTCTGCACCCCCTTGTTTTGCTCACGGCCCCCTGCTACTTGTAGCCCTGCCAGAGATTCAGACATACATCCTGGAGCTCAGCCTGACTGTCTGCTGAAATTGGTTGTGTTGCCTGTTCCAAATAATCGTGATGAATGAGAAACATAATGCTGAAGTGATGTACAATGACAGTTTTCTAATAAAGATCTTCACTTCTGTACATACTTTCTTTATGGAGAGGAAAAGGATTTCAGGCTTCTGCACTGACTGAGAATCATAAAGAATTTAACAGTTCTGGTTCAAATTCCTTTTAACGATTTCATTAACAATTCTTTTAGTACTTGTGATCAAGTCGTTGTGTTGAATTTCAAGTTTGACATGATGAAAGTAATGACTTGCAGTTTCAATAAGTAAGTGGTTAATTTACTTACCCCCTCTGATTGATTCAAACATATTTAATTTTACTAAAAAGAACCAGCTCATAATTAATTAGCTGGGGAATTTGACTACTATGGTCGGCAATATATTTTTCGCACAATAGATTCAACAGCCGTGCAAGTTAAAGAACCATTAACAGAACCAGACATGGTGAAAATGAGTTGAATCCTGTATGCAATTTTATTTACTTATTTATTTGTTCCTATTCTTTAATAAAGCAGTCAAGTTATCATTATGCACACTTAACTGACAAACTTTCAAGACCGCTTAAGGGTGTCATGAATTTATTTGTCAGTTGTTGATCAGTTGCTTGACCTGTGTTTGCCACACTTGCTCCACTGATGCATCTGTCCAACATTTTATGCCTAAAAGGCCTTACAGTAGCAACCGAATTACCCTGAATTACAAATATGTTGATCCATTTAAAAGAGCTATTCCAATCTCTTACAAGAGGGAAAGTTTGCTTTTTTCTAAGTGGCTTTTGGAAAGAATAAAATTGATTTGCCGTTTGGCAGTAGTGGTAAATGCATTCATTCACTTCGCTGTGGTACAAATCTGCCCCTAATTTCTCCATAGACAATCAGTTGGACATTTCCAGACCCAGCAGATATCAAGGTAAGAGCCAACTACGAGTGAAACTGAAACTATTTCTCCAACAAATGGGCTACGGAGACTATTCTTCTTTATTCCACTTTGAAAATGGGTTTTCAGTGCAGTGTCTGCAAGTTACTTTTTGTTACAACAAAATGGAAACAAAACTCTGCACTATTTCTTACTTAAAGTATTTAGACACTTAAGCTACAAATGTATGAATATCATTGCACATCAATATTTGGAACATTTCTGGTATTTAAACTTTAGTGGGTCAGGTTCATAGTTAATGTGATGAACACGGTTACAACGAGGTTATCTAATGCAGTGACTTTTATATAATTCAAATGTGGCACTTGGTCACCCTCATTCTGTTTTTTCCTTATCTTTTCCCCTTTTCTATTATCCCAGGAGCCGTAAGGACAGTCTAGAGAGCGAGAGCTCGGCTGCTATTGTCCCTCATGAGTTGGTGCGAACACGACAGCTGGAAAGCGTGCATCTGAAGTTCAACCAGGAGTCTGGGACTCTTCTCCCACTGTGCCTCAGGTAGGGCAGAACTCTGTTGGGAGTGTACTTGCGTACTTAAAGGCCATTTGCCATACGTTTTCTTGAAATTACCCAGGGTCGGAAATAAACTTTTCTGTTAATTCAATTCAAATTCAGTTCCAGTTAATTTCCAGGGGCATTTTTGTGCTGTCTTTGTCAAATACTGCAGAACGAATGTTTTCAGTGGTGACTGAACACCTCTGACTGGCCATTGGTATAAACTCAACAGAAACCTGTGATATGATATGTGTCAGTGCGTAAAAATACATCGTAACACGTAAAAAAAAAACCTGATGCAACATGAGCAGATCTAAATGTAATACCGCAATCAACATTTTTTTCCATTTTAATATTTGACTTTAATCATGACAGCCTTAAAAGATTAAGTTTAATTGTGTAGGTGCATTTTGCCCCCTTATCTTGAATTTTGGTGGCAGATTTTTTTGTTGAGGCATGAACTTTATGACTATGGGCAAGGATTGTGATTTCACTCAGAAGTGAGAAGTAGAAGTACACATTGTACTAGTGTGCTGATTTGCACTATGTTCATATTACAATATACAGGTGCATCTCAATAAATTAGAATGTCGTGGAAAAGTTCATTTATTTGAGTAATTCAACTCAAATTGTGAAACTTGTGTATTAAATAAATTCAGTGCACACAGACTGAAGTAGTTTAAGTCTTTGGTTCTTTTAATTGTGATGATTTTGGCTCACATTTAACAAAAACCCACCAATTCACTATCTCACCAAATTAGAATACTTCATAAGACCAATAAAAAAAACATTTTTAGTGAATTGTTGGCCTTCTGGAGAGTATGTTCATTTACTGTATATGTACTCAATACTTGGTAGGGGCTCCTTTTGCTTTAATTACTGCCTCAATTCGGCGTGGCATGGAGGTGATCAGTTTGTGGCACTGCTGAGGTGGTATGGAAGCCCAGGTTTCTTTGACAGTGGCCTTCAGCTCATCTGCATTTTTTGGTCTCTTGTTTCTCATTTTCCTCTTGACAATACCCCATAGATTCTCTATGGGGTTCAGGTCTGGTGAGTTTGCTGGCCAGTCAAGCACATCAATACCACGGTCATTTAACCAACTTTTGGTGCTTTTGGCAGTGTGGGCAGGTGCCAAATCCTGCTGGAAAATGAAATCAGCGTCTTTAAAAAGCTGGTCAGCAGAAGGAAGCATGAAGTGCTCCAAAATTTCTTGGTAAACGGGTGCAGTGACTTTGGTTTTCAAAAAACACAATGGACCAACACCAGCAGATGACATTGCACCCCAAATCATCACAGACTGTGGAAACTTAACACTGGACTTCAAGCAACTTGGGCTATGAGCTTCTCCACCCTTCCTCCAGACTCTAGGACCTTGGTTTCCAAATGAAATACAAAACTTGCTCTCATCTGAAAAGAGGACTTTGGACCACTGGGCAACAGTCCAGTTCTTCTTCACCTTAGCCCAGGTAAGACGCCTCTGACGTTGTCTGTGGTTCAGGAGTGGCTTAACAAGAGGAATACGACAACTGTAGCCAAATTCCTTGACACGTCTGTGTGTGGTGGCTCTTGATGCCTTGACCCCAGCCTCAGTCCATTCCTTGTGAAGTTCACCCAAATTCTTGAATCGATTTTGCTTGACAATCCTCATAAGGCTGCGGTTCTCTCTGTTGGTTGTTCATCTTTTTCTTCCACACTTTTTCCTTCCACTCAACTTTCTGTTAACATGCTTGGATACAGCACTCTGTGAACAGCCAGCTTCTTTGGCATTGAATGTTTGTGGCTTTCCATCCTTGTGAAGGGTGTCAATGATTGTCTTCTGGACAACTGTCAGATCAGCAGTCTTCCCCATGATTGTGTAGCCTAGTGAACCAAACTGAGAGACCATTTTGAAGGCTCAGGAAACCTTTGCAGGTGTTTTGAGTTGATTAGCTGATTAGCATGTCACCATATTCTAATTTGTTGAGATAGTGAATTGGTGGGTTTTTGTTAAATGTGAGCCAAAATCATCACAATTAAAAGAACCAAAGACTTAAACTACTTCAGTCTGTGTGCATTGAATTTATTTAATACATGAGTTTCACAATTTTAGTTGAATTACTGAAATGAACTTTTCGCGACATTCTAATTTATTGAGATGCACTTATATTACAGTTTACAAACAAATTGAGCTCACTGAAATGCTAAAAGCTCTGATATTGCTGGCACTGAAAGAGTGGGATATGAGTTTTATGTAATCTCCTTGTTTGGACAGAAACAGACAAGGCTCACAGAGAAGCCTTTGTTTAAAGTCCAAGTGAGAGCAGGGAGAAAGTGAACATCAGGATACTTATAGCTTTAGCCTTTGATATTTACCGCTTGCGTTAACAACACTTATCAATGTCTGTGTAAATGATTAATTCAGCTTTTTTCTTTTTAATCTTTTCTTGTAGAGGTCGTCTGCTTCATGGCCGACATTTCACATATAAAAGCATTAATGGAGACACGGCAATCACCTTCGTATCCACTGGGGTAGAAGGGGCCTTTGCCACAGAAGAGCATCCATATGCTGCTCATGGACCATGGTTACAGGTAACAGACATGCATTACTATTACATCCCAAAAAATGGCCTGGTGGTGAGTAAATTTTCAGGAAATGTTTCATTTTTGGTTGAACGACTTCTTTAAAGTTCAGTGTCGTTCCATGTGTGTGACTTTGTTCTGATCCCCTCACTTTAGATACTACTTACTGAGGAGTTTGTAGAGCAGATGCTAGCTGACGTTCAGGAGTTGAGCACCCGTGAAGTGGTAAGATTTTAGACCTCACATTAAGATATTTCACTGGTTTTGTAAACTTTTAAAACTGGTTTTGTTTTTAACATGCTATATATCTCTTTACCCTCTCACCCAGTCTAAGCTGCCGAAGGAGTACAGCTGGCCCGATAAGAAGCTAAAGATCTCTGTCCTGCCAGACACAGTGTTTGACAGCCCACTGCAATAAGACTGGGAGCACACTGTCCCTGATTACAAACCCACATCTACAGAAAGGAGCTCAACTCTGTGCCTACAGACAGCTGAAGGAAACAGACATTCAGACATTTCCCCCTTTCCCAGAGAGCATCGTAGATGATTGCACATGACACATTTTTTTACATGTACAACATTTTGTATTTTCCGTTATACCACTTGTATTTGCATTGGTCTACCTATTCACTCTTAAAGTGGAAATGAAGCAGTCAGTCAAGTTTACATTATTTAGGAAAATAACTTCAATTTTAATAAAAAATATATAACAAACATGATTAATGTAACCATTTTAAAGAAAAAAGGTTGTTTTGTTATAGCTTTTTGAGCAAGGGCGCTGCCATCTTGCAATACCACCGCGTGTGACGTCACGGGGTTGGTTGGCTTCGATGGCCAGTATAGTAATATAAGCATTTCTTTACATTTTGAGCACACGCTTGTTTTGAAATGGAGCAAGATGACCTTGAAAGCACTGTTGAGTCCATAATAGGTGCAATTGCCTATGCATTTGAGTCGATAAGGCGATGGCACCGAGCAGTATTAGGGGTTGGCGAAGTCGTGAACCTGCTGGTTTGGAGTAAAGTGCGGATCGGAAACAATACTCATTTACGTGGATAACGTTACTCCTCAAGACTGTCATTCCGACATGCTTTTGTGTGCATTTGCTGATGAAGGCGTGAAAGAAAGCTCAATTTGGTACTCATGTGCTGTCCGAGCTGAGCTGTGGTTTTTTGTGTGCGCGGCAGCGCCGGCGCGAACAGAAATGATCTATCACAACGCGTGATATACCGCATTTAAATCTATTTCGTGCTGTCTCATGCTTCAATGGCTTAAAACACTTTAATATTTAAACTGACAAGGCTTAAAATACGTGAGAATGGTAAACTTTGAGGAAGCAGCACTGGCCCGATGGTTCAGATGGTTGATTAGTTAAACACTACGTCCTGTTAACAGCAGGAAAGCTAATTGTATTCGCAGGTGAACATAAAATATGATACATACAACTGGTGAACCAGTCAATGTAATGCATATGTCTGAATGGTCTGAATAACAATAAAATGCGACATGAATGATACTGTGTGAAGCGTTGTTTGTTTACATCAAGTTGCGCCTCGCATAATGAAAACAATGTTTGGGATACAACGATGATCAAAACTTAGCATATAGACAGTTTGATGTTGAATATTCATCCAAATGATGGTGAAAACCAAATTATTTGTGTTAAAATAACATTTGTGTGTTCAAAATGTAAAGAAATGCTTATATTACTATACTGGCCATCGGAGCGAACTAACACCGTGACATCACACGCGGTGGTACTGCAAAATGGCGGCGCCCTTGCTCCAAAAGCTATAACAAAACAACCTTTTTTCTTTAAAATGGTTACATTAATCAGGTTTGTTATATATTTTTTAATCAAAGTGGAAATCACTTTACTAAATAATGTAAACTTCACTGACTGCTTCACTTCCACTTTAAGGAAAAATTGGTGATTGTTTTTTTTTTGTTTTTCTGGTCTGTTTCAAAAAAACACATTTCTTGTTGAACGTTTAGCAGCACGAGACAATGTGCAAGCACTGGTTCCTTTTTCACCTTAGAATGGACTGAAGTTACATTTTAAAAGAAAATTTGCTTTTCTAAATCCTGCTTGTAATGTGAAGGAAAGCATGCTTTTAAGCATGTTTATCAAAAAAAAATCTGGTTTTACTAATTTGCATATTTAAAATACAGCTGTGCCTATTTAAGGTTGATGATATTTCATAAGGTCTTCATTTAGTTGCCAAACAATAGGTGGTTAGTCAGTTCACCACAATACCAAAGCCTGTACAGAATGGATGTTTTCTAAACCTCATGTCAAATGTAAAGTTGAGAAGCATGAAATAGTTCCCTGATCTTTATTTTATTTTTGTTAACTATTTTACTTGTATTGAACTTCATTTCATTTGACTTTATGATTGCATTCCATGTCTCTTTATAGGGAAGCAAACTAACTGGTTCCTGGACGGCAATCTATTTTCTAGAATGTGCATTTGTTATTTTTGGGATGTGTGCTCAATAATATAGGTCAAAGTTTAAAAAAAGAACCTCTATTAGTGCTTTTGAAAAGATGAATTTAATTAGTGTACTGGCATTTTTTTTATATTCTGGAGAATCACTACACTGCCTGTGGTTTTGTTACCCTTAAGTGCATTAAAGTTATTTACATAAATCGGGATGTTTGTGTTGGTTTTGATGACACAACCTGAAAAAATGCCATGTTTTACTTTTGCACATAATCCTTCTTTCACATTAAATGATATAGTATTTTCTGATGACAACCAGGCACAAAATTCCTCATAGAGAACCAGCAATCTGCCTGTGACTGAATTATAAGCTCTGTATTTTGATGCTGTCTCTTTAAGATGTCAATGTAAATGCCCTCTTTGCATGTGGAATAAGTAACAGCATTCTGGTGGGCTGGTGAGATAATAGATGGTACATTCAAACACAGCTGTTCAGTTCTAAAACCCAGAAGAGAATTTGCCTTATGGGTTCTAGTTCCAATATTTACTTGACAATTTAATTTATTTTATTAAACTGAGTATAATGAGGTCAGTGGGTAACATTCAACTCGTTAAGAGACCCTTACTACTGTAAATTACATGCACCAACTCCTCAAACAAATTCTGAACCAGCTGTGTTTTTAAAAATGTAATTTGCTAAATAAATGTTTTTGGTTTTTCCTCTAAATAAATGTAATTGAATGTTCCTGTACTTAAACACTTCTTAAGCCATCGCTATTGAGGAAAAAAATGGCTTATTTACTGGAGAGAAACAGAATTTAAACATTTGACAGCTCACAAAAATAGAGGTGTGTCCCTTTAAATCAAATCCCGCCCCTGCTTAATAACCCCTCCCATTTTTATGTATGAAGTCCGCGCTGATCACGTGATCAGGGAAGGGGGAGTATGTGAACTGTATCCTGAGTTGCAGTCCTGTGCCTGCATTCCTCTCATCTAGGATTAGCTTGAAAGGAAAAAAAAAATCATAAATAATAACAGACGCAGATTGGAATACGGCGCCGAAGCATCTGTTTTCAATCAAGACTAATGTTTTAAAGGACGTGATATCCCTGGTTGATCGCAGAACCGGATCTGCTTGCTTTAAGTGAGCCGTCTATATAAAGGGCATACAAATGAGAGGAAAAGTAAATAGATACGTCGTTTTTAATTCGCGTTAAACAGGAAAACAAGATGGCTGATGAGCGATAACAAGGGCCAAACGATATCGTCTCCTTTAAGAGCAACAAAGGTATCTGGCTTTAATACATTAATATTTTAGGCGAGTTAGCTTCGTCAAAATAAAATACAAGACATTAGGCTCTAAAAAATGAACGCAGTCCGTCTCTGGTAAGTGCGGCCAGGTAAACACAGGCGAAACATGGACAGAGATCAGGTTGTGGATTATTCTATAATGTTTAACCAACACAGATAGCGAGAGAATAGCTCTGATAATGATAAAATCGCTGCTCTTTGTGGTTTAATGCTGCGAGAGCATGTTGGCATGCATGTATACGCGTTGCTCATTCAAAGTCGTGTCACTATAATAGATAAAATAGTCTTTCTAGCTTTACCGGCTGTTGGGGGACAGAAATCCTATCGATATAGTGTTACACGAGCAGCACCGAGGCTCAGGTCTACTTTATTATAATGTCATGTGTCCTGGGCACAAATCAAAAGCGTGATCGACTGCTTCAGTAAATGACTGAAGAGCTGCTTTTGCGAAAGGACGCTTTCAGCGCAACTTGTGGCGTCACCCTTTTCCTGTGTTAAACTGTTTTAAACGACGATACGACATTTACATTAGTATTTAACTGATCTAATCTTGACTGACACTGGATGTTAGACGATGTCGTAGCCTTTAACTAGTAGTTCGAGTTATCTTTCAGCGGATAGTCAGGCATCTGTCACCGAGACATTTAACGCGTGCTCCGTCTGTCTTTGGGGCTTGATTTGGGTGCCGTAATTGAAAATAGACTGATAATTGGTTTGAAACATATTCAAGCTTCTGCGCATTTATCGATTCGTTTTAAGTAACAATTTTTAATATATCGTTATATTAAAAAATATTTTTAATATAACGATATATTTTTATATTTTTTTAGTCATTCATTCTGAAGGGAGTCAATGTTTAGCTTTACAATCAGACAAAGCCCAAAACAAAGACGAAAATATATGTGCCCACAAACAACTTTGCATAAATTAAATTATTATTATCATTACTGTTGTAATAAATAATTAATTACTGCGTATTATGTTTTAGACTATCAAAATCTATTAAAAAATCGGATATAAAGTTCGTAAAACGAACACAATTGTTAAAATGATTTTTCATAATAGCATTTTAAATTAGTTAAGTCATTTTCTGTCGTTTCGCTCTAAAATATTACCATAATTAGTTAGTGTTCTTTTGATTATCATTTGTCGATAGGTTTTTTCTCGTTAAAAAAAGGAGCCCTGAACGTCAGATTCACGCCCGGCTGTGGTATTTGATTGCTGACTAACTTTGCCAGGAGCAGAAACGCTCCCTTGGCATGTTTGGGTCTGATCAGCAGCTGTTTCTCTGGGGCTTCTGTGCTCGTATGGTCTTCATCGACTGAGCTAACACCTGGATCTAAATGAAGGAGTCCCGAGAATGAGCGAAACCTTGTTGGGACGGTGCTAGAACTTGATGTTTGCCTTCCGTGAGCGGATCAACTCAAAACTGGATGTCTGATCAACTGGTTGAGATGGCTGAGAGCTGGCGGAACTGCTTCGAGGAGGAACTCATTTGTCCCATTTGTTTGCATGTGTTCGTGGAGCCCGTGCAGCTGCCGTGCAAACACAACTTCTGCCGGGGCTGCATCAGCGAGGCCTGGGCTAAAGACGCGGCCAACGTGCGCTGCCCTGAGTGCAACCACGCGTACAATCAGAAACCCAACCTGGAGAAAAACATCAAACTGACTAACATTGTAGAGAAGTTCAACGCGCTGAACGTCGAGAAAGCTCCTGCCGTGCTGCATTGCATTCTGTGTAGGCGAGGGCCTCCTCTGCAAGCGCAGAAAGTGTGTCTTCGTTGTAATGCACCGTGTTGCCAGTCTCACATCCAGACGCATCTCCAGCAGCCCTGTCCCGCGCCTGGACACCTCCTGGTGGGGGCTGAGGAGGTGCGGGCCTGGAGCTGCCTGCACCATGATGAGTACAGACTCTATCACTGCGATGCGGAACAGGTGGCGGTCTGCCAGTACTGCTGCTTCTCCAGATGTGCGCCCAACCACGGCCACGCGGTCTGCGACGTGGAAGTGCGACGCAATGACATCAGGGTGAGTGCTTGACCTTCTCTGTAGGGGTGTAACGAGACTCCTCCTGCACCAGGGACTGACTGAGCACACATACTGTGGATTAAGTTAACCCATAACTCGTGTCAGGGTTTACAGCCCTGGTAACTGCGTGACCCCCTGTAGAAATGGTGTATTACCATAATAAACTTTGCTAATATAGAATAATTAATTCAACGGTTCTCGAAATTTCTTTTGAGGGAGATATTTAGTGTGAAAGTGCATTAACTGTGTATATGAAACAGATGTATTTTGGAGTACATTTGAGTGAAACGGATTATTGAAAAGGAAAAAAAATGTAGGGCGGGGTTTAATCATTTGTTGGATGGATGGAGGCAGGTGGATGATTGGAGAGATCCTGCATACCTCATCAAAGAGAGTTCTGTTGTTTCATCAGAAGATGGAGTTATGATCGTTTTTGATTGAAAATTACAAGGATTCTAAATTTGATTCAAAATTATGCATTGGTGAATTATTAACGCAAGATCATAAAGAAGTATTTATACATTTTCAATGAACTTTTCACTTAAAACTGAAACCGAGATTAAAGGTTTCATATAGCAAAACCCGAAAATGAAAATTCAGGGTGTCGTGTTTTCAGTCATTAAGATCTTCGGCAACAAACTGCCTTTCTGTATTTCAGTCAAACAAATTTTACATATTGCTACTCTAGAATAATTTTTGGTCAGAAGTGCATCAACACTGCTGACAGATTTACCTGTTGTAGATAATCCATGTTATGTGCATGAAATAGACACTGCCATTGTCAAAACGCATAATCAGAGAAGTACTAAATAAATGTTACGGTTTGGGCCAATGGTTTCAGCCCTCCAAAACTATTTTGGCCAAAACCATAAATTCATTTTTTGGTGTTTCAGGCAAATATTTTTGGTTTCCGAAATTGCATTACTTATTTAAACAAAATATCAGAAAGTTTCTGAAAGCTGGTTTGACGGACTATTCTTTTAATATAATTATGTTGTAGGAAATTTGTATTTATTTAATAACATTTCATTGTCTGTATTTATTATCCATTTATTCTGTAGCAATAAATAGTAGTAAGAGAAGTACTTTTCTTTAGTAGAAATTAATATATTTACACTGTAACACTGTGAAATATTTTGGCTTAATGAGGAGCTAAATTTAGCCTAATTATTGCAAAAAACCTCAATTAGACAATCAAAGTACTGAGGACTTGAAAGGACTGAACTTTGTCTCCCTAATCAGTTTCATGATTTTTTCATCATGAGCGGACTTATTGGATGGATGGAGTGAGGAGTGAACTCCCTTTCAAAGTCTGAAGCAATCACTTCCTCTTGAAACATTAGTTGTGCTGGAACATGAGTTTTATGCTACCATTCCTAGTTACTTCTGTCATATCCTGAGTCTCTCTGCCCTGTCAGCTGAATGTTAACGCCGGTATAATGAGATTGTCAACACTCCTCAGAGCGAGAAACATCGGGACTTCTGCTTTATTAAGTTAACAGTGACTAATAGCCTAAAAAGTGAGTTAGAGCAAGTGTAAAAACTGTATTGTTCAGTAGCCCTATTGTTCAGGGCAAGTAAAATGGTTATATCTGTTCCCTAAGTTTATCAACTTCGAATGAAAACTTTATTATTCAAGTACTTTGTTGTCTAAAATCAAATTTTAAAGGTAAATTAAGAATAAAAAGTAAATCTATGCTAAGAAGAATTATTATTTTTTTGCTCCAAAGAGGTTTATTCTCAGAGTGCTTGATTTGAAATGTTCACAGCAAATGCCACCTACACATCTTTTCTTCTTTCCTGTGAGACTGATTGCCAAATAGCAGAAAGAAATAATGAGCTTGTCCATAAAACAGGCTTTACAGAGTAGCACTTCACAGTAAAATACTTATCTTGTTTGCTTTATAGATGAGACTATTTACATAGACTTATCATGTTCAACATGTTTTTATATCTCAACATCAAGCTCTTGAATATTGGAAAATTGAATGTCTCATAATCATATACTCGTAAATACATACAGTGGGGTCCAAAAGTCCACTTAAATTGATGTAAATGGAGAAATGTTTCAGATTTCTAGGTAGGTAAATTGATCGTGTTGATCATGTGACTCTTTGTTCAGATGGTCAGATGTTCTTCTTTCATTGAAGCTCTTTGGATCATCTTAAATCATGCTGGACAACATGATCATCAGGTTTTACGAAAACTTAATGTAGCTCGAGTGTGGCTGCCATTAAAGCAAAAGAGAGATACAAAGACGATTAAAAATTCTTGTTCACTTTTCAGTTCAATTTTTACTCAAATTGTCATGCTGATAACAACATTTGTAAAAGGAAAGAAAAAAAATTCTATTTTTATTTCCTGCATTTATTTGTCTTGATCCCCAAAGCTAATTATTAAAGCTCATTTTACCAATCAATTCAACTGTGATGGATATGCTAATGAGAAAATTAGCTGGGATATTCTGCAGTGTAGGAGTGAAAAAACAGGCTGTTCCTTCAGCTGCCTCCCAGAATAATGAACTGTTGTGAGGTGAGCTGCTGCTGGACTTGGCAGGGACGACTTCTGGATGCGTGGAGGAATGCGTTTTAGATGGCCAATGTGTCATGGCTCCTAAAGCAGCCAAGTGTCTGTAAAAGGAGGGGGAAAGAGAGGGAGGAAATGGACACAAGGCTTGCTCTGCCCACAGCTGCTGTTGAAAGACACACACATCCCTCTGTTCTTTCTTTCGCAAGTGCATAAATTTAGAGAGTGTGACTCAAGTGGTCCCACAGTAAAACTGCCTGGCCTTCTTTGCTCCCTCGCCTCTTGTTCAGGAATAGGACGTGGGTTCCAGGCAGACACAGGAAGGGAGTGACCTCAGTTCCCTTTCTGCTCCGTTCCCAATAATCCGCCTCCTGTTCGCAGGATGACATCATGGGAGATCCGATGGAGGATCACCCCGCTATCTCTTTTCCACCTTTTATGACAGGAGTCTGCTTGAAATCTGTTTACTCTTTTGGGGACGATCCAATGACATTCACGCTCCATAATATAACTCCTGTGTTTTAAATATAGGACACAAGCAGTGAGGAATTATGTGTGGATGCCTGGCTCAGCCCACATTTGACCATTTTCTGCAAATTAGTCATGCTCTCAGTTGGACCGGATCATTCGGAATGTAATTGTCCTCCAGATTTTGCTCTAGAAAGACTTGAAAATTGATTGTGGTGTCACTGAATAATTTGAGAGGCCATTCTTATCACACCGCTGCACGCAGGCAAGCCCGGACAGCGTTATATGACTCTCGCAGTCGGCCTTGAGAAACGTTCAGTACAGTCGGATGACTTCAGATGTTTGGAATCACAGTCATATTATTGTGAAAGTGGTGAATACCATTCACTCTTTGCCCCCGTGACATGTAAGTTCTGCATAGGATCACATAAACACGTAATCATTTGGAGAAAAGGGTTCTGGAATGAACTGCAAAAGCAAACCTTGAGTGAAACGAGTCTAGTAGGAAAATAAGGAGGATGTGGACTAGTAAGCAAGCTTGCCTTATCAGCTAGACATGTTGCCGGCAATGTCTTTTGTGATGGTGATTCATCTGGACAAAGCTGCTGCTGCTGCAGATGAATGTACGATGTGATTATGTGGAAGCAGTTTGTACTGTAATATGGTGCTTTGCTTCATCATGCTGGGTGCCATGCCATTTCCCATTGGCATCATGCCTCTGCCAAGATAAACAGACCTCTTTAGTGTTTTTCATGATATTATATAAACTGTTCAGATTTAACAAACAGGTTGAAACAGATGTCTGTTTTTGCAGCAAGGTAACTTCTATCCACCTTTCATGTTTTATTTCTTACTATTGAAATATAATTTATTACAAAAGTAAGATGTGTATCTTTAACTACATCGCGATCGACTGGTAGATCTTTATCACAGTCCCAGTAACGTTAGCTCCCGAAAATAACAAAAAAAATAAATACAAAAATCCATTACATTTCTCCAGTTTTTGTACTGTTTTTCTTTTTGTACTTATTTTATTACTGTTATTCTTGCGAGCTACTGGAACAGTGCTAAAGAAAAATACCGTACATCATGCCTGAGTCTGTAAACAGGAAGTTAACTGAGGCCAGAGACGCTGATGTACTGTAGCAGGCAGAGCAAGCCCACTGTTCACTATGAGCATAATATAGGAAGAAATATATAAATGTAAATGTGTTACTAAAGGAACCTGACTGTCTTCAGAAAAGTTTTGATGACAACTGCATTTTCTCCTCCTCTTACTTTCATATAAAATAGTATTTACAAGCACAGCACTGCTTTGTTTACAGCAGTAACCTGGTAAACGCTTTATCGCTGCTGCTTCATAAGCGCCACCTGCTGTCAGACAGTGAATTTGAGTCTCATTCAGCCCGTCTGCTGTTTTTGTTCATGCAGGTATATTTTATGTAGCATAATTTCACAAAGCTCAAGTCAGGCTTTTCTGTTTTTGCTTTAAGTCTTGAAATTATACAGTCTAATTCAAAAACAACTGCTCATGCAACATGCATGTAGCGTCTTTGTTTGGATCGTGATTAATATGTGCCTAATTTCAAATGTCTACAGTTACAAGGCCAGTTTGCATGTTATAGAGCAAATAGACAATAAATACATTTGCTTAAAAACAAACAAAAAAAAAACATTTCAACCAGTATCGGTATCCAAAAAAAAAAAAAAAAAGGAATCTTAATTGACCATGAAATGAAAGGCCTCAAACTGGAAGTACAATCTGGGCTTTTTTCTTTTTCTATCAATTCTTTATTAGGTAGATTTTGTCTTTCATAAAGGCCGAGGTCAGGTATCTTGGGCTTAAAAAGGTTGGTGACCACTGAACTACATGTTGTATTTTGAGACAGACTAGCTGGATAGTAAAAATTTGCAGTTCAGTAAGCAAATCAGATGTTGATTCAGTAACCACTCTTTCTAATTAAGTGATTTCTTTCAGTGAAGGATTTGTCAGGCCATTGTTAAACTGCTAGCTTGTGATTGTGCGATTCTTTTAAAATGATTAATTCAAATGAATTATAATTTATTATGTGGTAGTGGTGGTGAAACTGAGTACAGAAAACGCTTGTAGAGCATATAGAGCACATCTAAAATTTAGCTTGTTGAATATATAGAGATGCTTTATACATAACGTAATCAATTTCAAGATGAATGATCAAGTGGAAGATACAGTTCTGTCAGCAATACCAAATAAGCTTTTACATAGATTTAGTTATATATTACATAGCATCTCCACTGAGATCATTTAGGCTTTATACAGTAAAGCCCCATTGTTGAATATTATTGTACTACACAACAATAGTTATATTTCACTTTTAGGAGATCAATCTAAATCAGATGTTTTATTTTCTATTAATTATTTCTATTTCTATTTCTATTTAGCAGCCTAGTTCAATTTCAGTTTTTGCAACCTTTTTATGGAACATGATGTTTAAAAATGTGGCTAAATTTAAATAAATTGGTTAATACACTCTAAAAAATGCTGGGTTAAATACAACCCAGCATTGGGTAAAATATGGACAAACCCAGCGATTGGGTTGTTTTGACCCAGCGGTTGGGTTGCTGCCCAGAAGGTTGGGTTAAACATTTTACCCAACTGTTGTTTGTAAACAACCCAATCGCTGGGTTTGTCCATATTTTACCCAGCGCTGGGTTGTATTTAATTCAGCATTTTTTTAGAGTGTAATTAATTGTTTTTCTACAACTAATTGAATATCGGTTCACCAGAGTATGTCAAAATTTTTGTTGAATACAGTCAATGAGATCAAGACCTTTGAAGTGGGACAGGCCATAATCACCATTTAAGAGGGGATGTAGATATTAAATGTGTTCATTATTTAGGTACTTTTCATGATAGGTTAGTTTTATGTTAGATAATGGTTTATGAAACATATCTAATAGTTCTCACTGCAAATACTCTTTCTTATATTACAGAAAGGTCACTGTATTCATGGAAAGTGTCAGTCTGTATGTAGGATGTGTCTATAGTGACCTTTCTTTGAATGGATCTGTACTTTCATCTGTTTTATGAAATCATGCACCATTCATTTTAAAAATATTTTATCCGTGATTATGAATGTGAAGCACACGTGAAGTTTTGTCCATTTATAAGTGAATTGTAAGTTATCACTATGCATTCAGGGCACTGTGCAGTTCGCACATTTCACATTTAGCTGCCAGGATGCCTGACCTTTTGTCTTTGCTGTGAATGTACGTAGGTTGTTTTGAGTCATTTACAAACTGCAGAAATAAATCAACTCAATCCAGCATTTAGCTGTGAAATTCACACACGCCCCTCACACTACCCCACAAAACCAGATTATTCTGGTCTCAGTCTGAGCTCCTATCTTCACCTTTAAAGCTTAAAAAAGCCATCAACAAGCCCATCATCAGGCGTTGCATCGCTGCAATTAAATGGCTCACATTTATCACTGAAACAGTTCATTGTCTTTAGAAGTCTGTAGATTCTTTAGATGCTACCTTCCGTGCTTCCAATCAAAAGAGATTGACAGATCGTATCTGCACATCTGCGTGTTTTGAAACGAGAAGCACTTGCACAGATTTATAATACACGGATACATTCATCTGTACGCCAACAATTGTAACAAATTAAAAACCTTAAATAAAAGGTCCTCTTTTGATTGCTGTTAAGCTAAATGGCACCAGGAGTGCAGTAATTTTCTGTAACTTCCTGCTGGTATGTTGCGTGATGCTTTGGCCATTGTTGAGCTGAAGATGTATAGTTTCCTGTACTCGTAACCATGTGTAATCAGTGACTCAGTCTGATACCACTGTTGACATGGTGCTCAAAATGCCAGTATGTAAGACTAAAGCAATGGTACACTCATCTGTTAAAAACTATTGATCTGTTCCACACCGTAGTGAGCTGTTCTGCTGTCTGCTGCCTGCATAGACAGTTGCCTTTAATGACAGCACGCTAACTGAAATGGAACGCTCTACATGGGCAGCAGCTTTACTCACCACACGAACAGATCTCCTCACGCAAAGCTCAGGAGAGATCAAATTTCAGTTGTCTTTGAATTTGGCATTAACATGCTGCTTAGTGAATGTATATAACAGTTTTATCAGTACTTTTTGGTAATAAATAAATAAAGTAGATTTGTAATCAACATTTCATCTCGGATTTGTTCAGTGAGTGCATTGCATTGAGATGACCTTCTCTGCAAAGGATGATTTCATGGTTTTTGTCAGTAAAACTCAAAATATTTGTAATTTATTGGTAATTCACAAATAACAATATTTTAAAATATAAATAGTTAACATAAATAATTTAATTACACTTTAAAAAACTACTTAATTTTTAAATAAAATAAAAACCAGCTTTAATGAGCTCCCAGATCAGGGATTCACAACATTTTTTTGTTAGCTGAAAATAGTTTTTCGAAGTACCCCTTGAGGTTTTAATTTAATATTTTTAATAATTAACAACACATTCAAATGTTCTCAGTTCTCTGAGGTTGACTATAATTGGTCACGACATGCAGGTAAATAAAATATTTAATCTTGTTTAGTGTTTTGATTGTTCTTTAAAATGATAGGGCTGCACAATTTGGACACAAAAATGTTGTAATTATTTTGTATCATATTGTGATTTGAACTGCCATAAACATTTAATCTCATAAGAAAGCAGCTTGTTGCTGCTGCTGAAACGTGTAGGTGAAAAGAATGTTTTAGTATCAACATTCATTATTGTTTTTAAATTATTATTTTGAACTCTAATTATAAAATAATTAGCATAATAGAAATGTGCTGTAAATTGAAAATAAATACTTGATAATTACAATATCACTATTTTTCGTTATTGCTTTTATTTTTTTAGCTCTTCATTATAAAAAATGGAAAAAAAAATATTGTAACAATGTAATTGATAATTATAACACTTTATTTTACTACAAGTTATAATACTAATATGTCTTTAATTCTTCAATTAATTATGCAAATGTGGAAATAAATTGATCCTGGCACACGTTGCATTACAAGTAGCATGCAGTTTGTGTAAAGCAGCATTTATTGTATACCAAGTTGCTCTGAGACACTGAAAGCAGATCATTAGCTGTAAATTAATACAGCGCATCAGTTTCGAACACTAAATTGCAGCCTTACCTATATTGCAATTTTTATTTTATTTTAATTAATAGTGCAGCCCTATTTATTTATTTTTAATTTTACATTTTTATGATTTAATTAATTATTAGCTTTTCATTAGCTAGGTTTCCATCCAAACATGAAGCAAATCTTTTTAAAATTTGCAAAAAAATTGGGGAAAAAAACTAACGCGAATTAGTTGCATTTCCATCAAGTTGTTTGTGCGGATAATGGTGGTATTGGTAACCATCAGCGGAAACAGCCATTTTGTCATGTGGATTTAATGTTCGCTACGTCAGAATTTTCATTTCCCATTATTCGTATTTACTCTTTTTTCACACTTTTTCGTACATTCGTCAAAAACCACCCAAAGCGATATTTTTTTTGCGAATTAAGGGATTTTTTTTTTTTTTTTAATTGTCTCATCACTCGTTTCTGATGCAATACTTAAAAATGAGCATAAAAAAGGGGTGATGGAAACATAGCTAGTAACAGTCATAAACCCCCTAAGGGGTACAATATCTGGTATATCAATATATAATCTCTGATTGGTGAATCTTGCTTCATAATTGTGGGTAATGTAGTATTTCATTGTTAATTTGCCATTTTAACAGATTTAAAAAGAAAAAAAAAGTTGAAATGTAACTGCCTTGTGAGCTCGGAGCTCATGTCTGATTCTCTATGGAGAAAATGAATGTGACTTTTTCTTCTGCACTGTTGCGCTGTATCAGTGTCCATGGTGACCAGTGACCGCTGTTAACAGTTGACTGTAGAGATGCTGTTTGTTTGCCTGGCACCCATGCAGGGGTTTGCAGGAGCCCGGGTTGCTGTAGGCCTCAAGAATGTCTCCTCTCATGTGACCTATAGATCCTGCAGCGGTCCCGTGCACATCTCACTTTGCTAGGATAACATGACAATCTGTCACTGACACTGAAAGAAGCCCGTGCAAACAAAGAGAGAGATAGCGAGCAAAATGAGAGGCCGAGGCAGCCTTGCCCCCTCACGCTCTGCTTCAAATTTCCACACTTATTAATGTGCACACTCGTGCATGCACAATGTGCGTTATTGTTGTCATGACAGCTGCATTCTCCCTTTGCAGTCAGCCTATTGCATGTTGCATGGACGTTTATGTGATTAAACGACTAAATTGGCTTGTTATTCAGCATCCTGTGGACTTTGGTGTGGTGAGGTGCAGTGTTCTTCTTGTGGGCATGTGAGACCGAGTATAAAGGGGATTATAAAAGCTTCAGCACACTGTCAGGCTTTGATTTGGCTGGGGGATGGGGGAGCTTTGGGGTTAGTGGCTTCCTCTGAATCCAATTTAAAATCTGTCCAGACACCTAATAGCAGGCAGAATCACAAAGAAAACGTGTGTGTGTGTGTGATTCTGATGAATTAGTCTCATTGCCGACATGTTTTGTTTTCCTCATTTGTTTTAATACGATTTTTTTTGGATTTCATAGAGAGGGCCTGTGAGATGCTTGGGTTTGGATTAGATGGGGAATGTATTGTTTTTGTTAGCTTGGGTTTGAATTTAAAATAGAAAATATTTCTAAAAATAGTTCAGTTGTTGCGGTGCATTATGGGACTGCCTTTTCTGCAAATTATGTTTTAACATAATTCTTTCCCTCTAATTTCATATTTTAATCATTATCTTTCAATGAAGATTATGTTTAACAGTGACCTCCCACTTTATTTATTTATTTATTTTCTATTGGCATTTCATAGAATTCTTAAATATTTTTTAAAAACTTCACATATTTTTTAAATAAAATTTAAAAAGCATTTAACAAGTGCATATATCAGCGATTCCCAAAGCTTTTTGTCATCTGAACCCCTTTGACACAGCAAAATATTTTCTTGCAGTACCCCTTGAGATTTTGCCTTAATATTTTAATGATTCAACAATACAGTCACATGTTCAGAGTTCTCTGATGTCGGCTAATAGTCATATGACAAGCAGGTAAACAAATAAAATATTTAATTTCTTTAGTAAGCATTTTGGTTTTTTTTTGTTTTTTTGATTGTTTATCATTTCAGATTATTTATTTACAGTAAAGAGCTGCAAGATTTGGTCCCAAAAATTATTGATTTTCATATTGTGATTTAAACTGCCATAGATAAATGTTTTCCTCATTTGCTGTAATATGATTTATGTATATATACAGTCATGGCCAAAAATATTGGCACCCTTGGTAAATATGATCAAAGAAGGCTGTGAAAATTAATCTGCATTGTTAATCCTTTTGTTCTTTTATTTAAAAAATTCACAAAAATCTAACCTTTCATTTGATAATAAGAATTTAAAATGGGGGGAAATATCATTATGAAATAAATGTTTTTCTCTAATACACATTGGCCACAATTAACGGCACCCTTTTATTCAATACTTTTTGAAACCTCCATTTACCAGTTTAACAGCTCTAAATTTTCTCCTATAATGTCTGATGAGGTTAGAAAACACCTGACAAGAGATCAGAGACCATTCCTTCATCCAGAATCACTCCAGACCCTTTAGATTCCCAGCTCCATGTTGGTGCTTCTTCTCTTCAGTTCACCCCACTCATTTTCTACAGGGTTCAGGTCAGAGGACTGGAATGGCCATAACAGAAGCTTGGTTTTGTGCTCAGTGACCCATTTTTGTGTTGTTTTTGAGGTTTGTATTTGGATTATTGTACGGTTGGAAGATCCAAACATGGCCCATTATAAGATTTCTAACAGAGTCAGTCACTTATTGATTTTTTATCTGTTGGTATTTGATAGAATCCATGATGCCATGTGTCTAAACAAGATGTCCAGGACCTCCAGCAGAAATATAGGCCCACAACATCAAAAATACAGCAGTATATTTCATTGTACACATGGGGTACTTTTTTATCCCTGTGTTCACCAAACCCATCTTGAGTGTTTACTGCTAAAAAGCTCATTTTTTAGTTTCATCTGACCATAGAAGCCAGTCCCATTTGAAGTTCCAGTCGTGTCTGATAACTGAATATGCTGGAGATTGTTTTTGGATGAGCTATGAGAATTTTTCTTGAAACCCTCCCAAACAACATGTGGTGATGTAGGTGCTGTTTGACAATTATTTTTAAGGTTTTGTGACCCCGAGACTCAACTATTTTCTCCAATTCTCCAGCTGTGGTCCTTGGAGAGTCTTTAGCCACTCAAACTCTCCTTCTCACCGTGCATTAGGACGATATAGACACACGTCCTCTTCCAGGCAGATTCATAACATTTTATGTTGATTGGAAATTCTTAATTATTGCCGTGATGGTGGAAATGGGAATTTCCACTGCTCTAGCTCTTTTCTTAAAGCCACTTCACTAATTTGTGAAGCTCAATTAACTTTTGCTGCACATCAGAAATATATTCTTTGGTTTTTCTCATTGTGATGGATGATTAAGGGAATTTGGGCTTTGTTTTCCCTCCTATTTATATTTCTGTGAAACAGGAAGCCATGGCTGGATAATTTCATGTTCATAATCACCCTGGAGTGCTCAAAATTGTGAATATGAATGGGAATATACTTCAGAGATATTTTACTCATAAGAATTTCTAGGGGTACCAATAATTGTGTCCAACGTGTATTTGAGAGAAACATTTATTTCATAATGATATTTCCCCCCATTTTAAATTCTTATTATCCAATGAAAGGTTAGATTTTTGTGATTTTTTTTTTTTAAATAAAAGATCAAAAGGATTAACAATGCAGATTAATTTTCACAGCCTTCTTTTATCATATTTAACAAGGATGCCGATATTTTTGGCCATGACTGTATAGAGAGAGAGACAGAGAGAGAGAGAGAAAGAGAGAGGTGGTGGTGGTGTGGGCGGGGTCTTTGAGATGTTTGGAGTAGATAGAAAGTGCATTGCTTTTTTTTATATTGAGTTTGACTTCAAATGAAAAATATTTCTAAAAATAGTTCATAGTTCAGGTGATCCTTGATCCTGAAGTCGTTCTGTTTTGTTGAGCTTGACAGATCATGAATCTGTGGAAAAAGATTTGATTTGTGTTGTTTTTCCCTCCCTTCAGCATATGTTAATGAAGCAGCAGGATCGCATTGACGATCGAGTGAAAGACATCGAGGAGCAGCTGTATAAGTTGGAGTCTGACAAACTACTGGTGGAGGTAAGGAGATGTTGATGGGAGCATGCACACACACGCTTCTGTCTTCCTCTGTCTATCTGTCTGCATGTCTCTCCCCTCACACTCTACTGCAGCTAATGAATATGTAAGAGGCTGTTTTTGGTATGACATTGGCAGCGTCTGTGCTTAAGCCTTGTGTAGACCTTTTCTCTCTGCAGTTTTATTTTTGCTGTTTAAGGAAAAAGAATTAAACAAGTATGTTGTACTACAAAACAATACTGTCAAGGAGAGGTCTGGTCTAAATCTCCATGTTTTGGATTTGAATCTCTAAATAACTATTAATATTAAAGAGAAGTTTAAAAAACAGGAATAAGTAAGAAAAGAAAAAATAAAATCTAAGGAATCTAATCTAGGAAGCAATCAAATCATAAAGACGTTTCATTCAGTCTGCATACATGAACAGCAAAACAACAGAAGTGCAAGATCACATAACAGAGCTAAGCTGTGCTGGCAAATGTGGAATGTTCTTATATTAAACTATGAAATCAAAATGATCAGAAACAAAATCTGAACTTTTTATGACTGACTCATCTCGACTGACATAATGACCTGCACGTTTTGACATAAATATGAAAGTGTAGTTAATATTAACTAAAACGAAAACGGTAACACTTTACAATAAGGTTCATTAGTTAACATTGGTTAACAACATTAGTTAACGTGAACTAAGAATTAACAGTACTTCAACAGCATTTATTAATCTTAGTTAATGTTAATTTCAGCATTTGCTAATGCATTATTAAAATCTCAACTTTGTTAACATTAGTTAATGAACTAACATGTACTAACAATGAACGACTGTATTTTTATTAACTAACGTTAACAAAGATGAATAAATATTGTAATATATGTACTGATCATTGTTTGTTCATGTTAGTTAATACATTAACTAATGTTAACAAATGACACCTTATTGTAAAGTGTTACCACGAAAACATTTAAAAATACAATATAAATATTACATGAAATACCTGAACTTAAAAAACTCTTACAAATTAGATGCAGTCTTTGTAACTAATTGAATGAGTTGACGTTGAAGTAGTAAAATGACTAAAACATAAGTAAAATAAAGCTAAATTTAATGAGTTTTTTTAAAATGAGCAAGAGCATAAAACAAAATGACTAAAACCTCAACTGAAATTAAAATGAAAACTGAAAATATAAAAACAAAAGCTAATTCAAAATATTAATAAATACTTTGAGTATATAAATAATATTAAAATAGTACTGAAATAGGCACAGAAAAATAGTTAAATCAAATTTCTAAAAAGTAATCAAATAATCAAATTTCTAATTTCTAGACAAATATCTAAGTAAAATGCAGTTTAATGATCAGTAAGGTTAAAAGTTTACCTTTATACAAGCTTTTCTAAAATAAAAAGGTGGTGTGTGGTTCCAGATGTTCTTGTGAAAGTATATGAAGATTCTAAAATATAATTTAGTGCAGATACCCATCTTTTGTGCATCTCACAGACTAATAAACCTTCAGTCAGCTGCGCTACAAACACCATCAAATGCACATTGTTGCTTTCCACCTTTTTTATTCATTCAGAGGATATAAAATAGTTTAATTTGAAGGAAGATTTTGCTTTTAAAGCTTTAGATATTTAGGAATTCAGTTTGGATTATTAATCTCTTTATTGATCTTTGTCTCTGATGTGATCATTTTTCAATACAGTAGGATTATAGATCTATTAAATAAATGTGGATAGCTCATTTTGGGAGAATTGCAATGGAAAGTCCTTTTTAAATCTCAGTCTTTTGATTTCATACTTCAGTAAATTCTGAGACATTGTTGTGATCTCTTCTGAAACTAGAAACCGAAACTAGAATACTGCTGGGGATTTTTCTCAGAGTAAACATCTGAGAAACAGAAAAATTAAACAGATTTAACATAATTAAACAAAACTCTTCATTTACTTTCCATTTAAAACGACAGAAACGTCTAAAAGATATCTTTAGTGTTGTATGCAGTTTCCTTTCTTACAGAGAGCTATTTTTTTAAGTGTTCACAATGAGGGAGACTATAGAAATTCAGTATGCACTCTTGTGTGTGTGTGTTTGTGTGTTGTGCAGGATAAGGTACGGCAGCTGAAGGAGGAGGTGCGTGTGCAGTATCACAAAATGCACCAGCTCTTAGAAGATGACCTGGGGAGAACTCTAGAGGTGCTGGATAAAGCACACTCCAAATACTGCCAGGAGAACTCGACCCAAACCCTCCAGCTCAATGAACGCCGTCAGGAGGCCAAGAAACTGCTGAGCTCTGTCCAAGTTGTGTTTGACAAGGCAGAGGATATTAACATTATGAAGGTGAGGTCGATTCTCACATTCACCCTTCACAGATGCCTTCATCTGCTCGTCCTTCACTGTCTGTGATATCCCACAATCCTGTGTGTGCGGTTTGGAATCTGCTGGGGAAAAATGCTGTCTGATGAAGTGTTTGAAAGAAGTAAATGAATTCATAAATGTCATTTTTGATTAATGTAAACAACGCTTAATTCATAATTCTTTTGTTTTCCACATACGATTCCATGTCTACCAAGAAAAAAGCCATGTAGTCGTTAAATATTGCCTGTTTTTGATTATTAAACATGATGTCATGGTGTCTTGGAAGTGTCTGAAACTAGTTTCTGTCTGACTGATTGGACTGCTCTGGGTTTTGGACGCAGTGAATATTTCCTTGAACACACTCCCATCTGACTTATGCTATAAATCCCCTTGCACTCACCCACATACTCTCATAAACACATAGTGTGAATATGCCTATACCTGTGAGAAATGTTTCCCTGTCTGTGTGTGGTTGTTATCAGCAGATATGCACTTCCAGATTTTTCTGTGTTTACAGACAAAGAGGCAGTCAAGCAGCAGCTTGTAGACTGCAGGGAGATTAATATTCTGTTCTCTTTTGTTTTGCTTTGTAGAACACAAAACCAGTAAAAATACTCATGGACAGGTATGTCGTTTATGATCCAAAGTGCAGTAATGTATATAAATTGAATACTAAATCACATTTTGAATATGTAGTAATCTGGTCATGTTTTTTTACAGATCACAGTCATGCACGGGCAATGTTCTGCCTCCTTACAAAGTGGGTCATCTTAATTCCAAAATATTCCTGTCTGAAGTCTCAAAAAAGGAAAAGAACTTGAGAAAAATACTGGAAGGTAAGTAAAAAATTGAGTGGTTCAGTGACAGTTGGTGGGTCATACCTCTTTTCTAATTGGATCACTGATTCTAGGATAAAACAATGGTAAATGAAAATAAAATTCCACTAGCTATGTAATCATGAAGTTATGATGGTATGTTTTTTGGCACAAATTTATGTCAGTTGGTAGAAGCATGCCAAATTAGACCGGTACCAATGTAGAATTTTTTGCACCTTTTACATTGAAAATTCAGTTCATACATGCATGACTTCACCTCCTTTATGATGAGCATGTTTTAAAAATTCTTAATTAAAATTAATTTAGATCTTTTTGGGGGCATAAAATACAAAATGTTAGGACGATGCAGCAAAACCAACACTGAGAAACGTGCAAGAATAAAAACGGGTCAGTAGTCTTAAATATCAGATAAATTTACCTTTTTATGACAAAGCAAGGTTAGTGCAGGTTGTCATTCTGTGCAACTCCCTAGAAACTTACATATAGTTTTTATAATGCATGATGTGTAAAAATATTTTGGTAACATTTTACAATAAGGTCCCATTAGTTAACATGCATTAACTAACATTAACAACGAGTAATGCATTTGTTACAGTATGTACATTAATTGTTAACGTTAGTTAATAAAATACAGCAGTTCATTGTTAGTTCATGTTAGCTCAGATCCATTAAATAGTATTAAAGGGTTAGTTCACCCAAAAATGAAAATTCTGTCATTAATTACTCATGTACCCTCATGTTGTTCCAAACCCGTAAGACCTTTGTTCATCTTCAGAACAAAAATTAAGATATTTTTTATGAAATCTGAGAGCTCTCAGACCCTCCATAGACAGCAAGGGTCCTTACACAATCAAGGTCCAGAAACGTAGCAAGGAGATCGGTAAGATAATCTATGTGACATCAGGGGTTCAACTAATTTTACAAAGCTACGAGAATACTTTTTGTGCGCAAAAGAAAAAAAAAAAACGACTTTATTCAAATTCGTCTCCTCCGAATTTTGGAGCGCCATTTTGGAGAATATCCACTGAACACTGATGTCACATGGATTATTTTACTGATCTCCTTGCTACGTTTCTGGACCTTGATCTTGTAAGGACCCTTGCTGTCTATGGAGGGTCAGAAAGCTCTCAGATTCCATCAAAAAATATCTTAATTTGTGTTCCGAAGATGAACAGAGGTCTTATGAGTTTGGAACTACATGAGGGTGAGTAATTAATGACAGAATTTTCATTTTTGGGTGAACTATCCCTTTAAGACACAATTTTTGTTTTTAATGATATATTAGTAAATGCTGAAACTAACATGAACTAAGATTAATGAATGCTTCATTGTTTTAGAAGTATTTTTTTTCACATGACATTTGTATTGAAAAAAAGTTTGTCAACCCCATATGAAACCAACATGAATACAAAAAGTACACTGACATGAACTAGATTTTAAATGATTTTTCAGTTTCTTCATCTCTTATTCATCATTGACCATGGAAAACCCTCATCCTCAAAAATCTCAAAAAACAATAAATACTGTTTTAAACTTTTGTATAATAAACAATTTTTGGTTGTCAGTTTGTTTGGTTGTACATTACTTTATGTCCTAGATTATAATCTATGTCCTTAAGCACAGCCATTTGAGATCACTGACTTTGCTTGTAAAAATATTTCTGTTCAACATATTGTTTTTTTCCACAAATCAAACTCTTTGTCCTCGTCCCCTTGTTTCCAGCACCATTCAGTGCTCCCGCGCACTTCCTCCAGAGCGTTTCTGTCCACCCCTCCATTGTGAATACCACCGGGGGTGAGAAACGCAAACACTCCACGGCCTTCCCTGAAAGCAGCACCAGCCTGCTGGAGTCCTCGTCAGGCCCCATGAGCAAACAGCAGTTCCTGGGTCAAGGTTCCAACTCCACAGACGGGCCGACGTCGCAGCCGCCCATGGCTCCCTGTAGCTCCACCCAGCACATTGTAGGCCTCAGTAGTAGCAGTGGTGCCCAGTCTGTCCATCATTCCAGCTCCGTTTTTACTCCCGCCGACTACCCCAACCCCAGCTCATCCCAGCAGGCCATGCTGCCGCAGTACGGCGGCCGTAAGATTCTCATGTGCACGATGGACAACTGCTACTGCTCTAGTGTCCCATCCATATCGAACCACCGCGGCCATCCTCCCTACCCGCGCTCAGGATCTTTCCCTTGGACACAGGATTACACCCACCCTCTGCCCTCCACGCCCTCAATGTCCCAGCCTCTCCAGGGGCTCTCCATGCACGACTGGATCGATGCCTCACAGAGCCATAGGCACCCTGATTTCTATGGACTCTACGGGCAATCTTCCACTAAACCATACGTCACCAGTTAATTTCCACTGCAACTCTGGTTTATTTCCAATAACTCGCCCAAATCCTTAAGGTTCGGTCACATTTGCGAAATTGAAGTGAAATTTTGCGTGCAAAAACAGGTTCATTATCAATAGCATAGAGATGTATGAAGTCTGCTTCAAATCAAGTGAATTTGAGTGACCAACTTGAAAATGAGCGAAACCTGTGGGGAATTTTTTTCGCCCTCGTGCGAAATACCCAATTGCATGGATTCCTATTGGAATGACTGGATTTCGCCTGCGAAATTTTGCCAAACAACGGCAAATGTGACCACACCTTTAGACCTTTTTTGCCCGCCTGCCTTTCGAAATCAGGCTGGTCAACATCACAATCTAAAGGACAGCACTTTTTAGCATGCAATGCAAGCCTCTCGGCTTCAAAACACCGATCTCTTCCAACTTAAGCATTAAAACCTCTTCTGTCCCTGCATAAAACATGATAAGGGAATCTTTCTTTGAGAAATGTGGAGGCGGGACCCAGCTGAGTTTTTAAAATTACAAACAGATTTTGGATAATTGCAGAGGGTTCTGACCCGGAGCAGATAATGATCGCTTGTAAATGGAGTTAGTTTTAACTCCTTTCACCTCCCCTCTTCCTGCCTTTAGGGCATCTGGAATCTGGTTGGTTTTTATGACGTGGTAAAGATTCCTTTTAACATTGTTATTAAACTTCTACAGTTTTATTAATAGTAGATGGGGAATATTGTTATATGAAATAAAGAGGGATAGAATGCGTTTATTATTTTTCATATTTCACCTCTACCGAGCTTAAGTTTCTGCTGAACCGCTCCACAGGTAGCCATGTGACTGGGAAGTCTGATTATGGTTTGACGTGTTACTTACATTCCTTAGAGGCCAGAGGAGCTTATTTTTCTGTTATGTTTACAATTATGTATTAATATTTTTTTCATTAGGTTTCGGTAGGTTGGAAAAGATCAGTACAAAAATTCAATGCAGATTCATTGGAGGCTTCAAAGATGTTCCACCAAGCATGTCATGAGCTACTACTTCTGGATTCTGCTTCCTGTCAGATAATGTTACTTCCTGTATTCAAGCACATGTGAAGCATGTTCAGGATGATTGGTGCCTACACACACCTCTCAGTCTTATAACGGTGTAGATATACTTCCTGATTTAGTCGGTAACAGTGAAGCCCGATGGGGTCTGTGGTCACCGTGAAACACTGATTGTCATGAACATGCTGAAAAACTTCCTGTTTGTGATTGTAGGCATGCAGGAAAGCCTTTCTGTGCACTCAGAACTCCAAGAGACTCAACTGAGTGAGACTAGAGGACAGTTGGTGACATTTTTCACATATTTTATATAAGAAAACTGAATGGACTGCATACATTTGGAGATCAAAATAAATGTGCTTCAAAAATTAAATGCTGGTTTAAACAAAAGTGTATGCAATCTCATTTGTAACTGTGTAATGTAGATTCTTTTTGCTGGAAGTTATGACTCTAAACTACACAGCTTCTCAACCAGGAGGCCTCAGCAAACTTTTAGTCATGACTTAAAATAAGACAAACAAGCATTAAAATAAGTTAAAATGACTAAAATTCAATATATATTTTTTGGAAGAACCAGGGTTACCACTGTCTTGAAAAAACCTGGATATACAAAGGATTTTGTTGTTTTTTTAGACCTGGAAAGGTCATGCAAATTAATAAAATGTTATAAGTCCATGAGCATTTTTGTACACTTTATAAATATAAATTTTTCTACTTATTCCAAACTCTGAAATCTGTTATCAAATAGAAATTGTGAGTAAAAATATATTTATTAGAACCTAATCCTTATCCAGTAAATCACAAACAACTGGAAAAGTCTTGGGGCCCTTGAATACTGTAATGTCAAAAAGGTGACATCTGCAGAAAAAAATAAAAATAAAATCCTTAGACATTAGCATGTGCTTCATAATATTTTCATGCATGAATGAGAATGAAATTCTAATTTAAATCTTGAAATTCTATGTGAGCATACAAAACATCTATCTGTCCATGGCAAACTACATGAATGACATGTTGCTAATTACCATTATTAGGCATAAATAATTGTCACCGCTGTTAAAAAGAAGCATCAAGTACTTGTGTGTGATTACAGGGATTACATATTGTTAGATCTCTGCTGTTGCAGATCCAAAGAAATCCCTTAAATCAAGCATGATTGTGTTCATCTTTGGCTTGGATCATTTGCCTAGACCTTGTTGTTGATTATCAAAACAGGTCTGGAGGTTGTATTTGAAGTGAGATTAATCATTCGTAAGGCAGTTAATCATTTGTTTACGAGATAGCAATGGCATTACGAGCAAGTCCGAAGCGAAACTTCGGCGAAATATGTAGCTTCTTAAAAAAAAAAAGGCCAGACTCTTTTAAATCATTTAAATATAGCAGGCTAATGATTTATGCCAGACTTTCCAGCTCTTCCTCATGGGTCAATGGAAGCATCAGTCACATTTTTCCATTAAAGCATGGTGGGATGGGGGCGCAGGGCTGGGTGGGGTAGAAAGGGGATGGGGGAAGTAATCAGGCTTGAAGAACAGCTCATCATTTATTTATAAAGTGTAACATTCCAGCCCCTCTCCTCCCACAAACCCCATACACTCACCTTTACTGCGCTCTCAGCCCAGCACAGTCAACATTTTGTGACCAATTAGAAATCTGACTGGAGTCTACCCTCTTTTTTCCCCCAGCTTGCTGTGGGTGGACACGCCATATGCTCCGAGAGCTCCACAATGGGTTTGTTTTTCTGAGCTCTGCCGTCCCATGATGCTAATCATGCTGGCTGCTCATGCTGGCTCATTGCAGCCCGTGGGAGGACTGTAGCCTGCCGGAAGGATCGATTGCAAAACACAACAGAGGCTGCTCGGCTCCACTCCTCTATACATGTGATCACATAAGGATGTATTTGAGGCCAGAAGTGAAAAGGAATATAAAAAGCACCCAAAACATAGGGATTTGTCATCTTTGAGTGTGAGAATTTGAGGGTGTGGATGTGTTTGTACAAAGGCTTTGGGGTCTTCTGTGCTGCTGTTCCCTTTGAGGCCATAACAAACCGACCAGCTGTAGTCTAAAGACTCTCTTTTTGTGCAACAGCCATATTTGCTTACTCTTCCTTTGCCATCAATTATTCAATCCTGCCCAGTTATTCAGGGAATGATTTCCTACGAATATGGCTTTGCTGGTGTTTATCACATTTGTGCTTTTGATTTATATTGCTCTGTTTAACATAGTTTGAGAACTGGCTTTAATTTTTTACAAAGAGGTGTTCTAATCTATTTTCTATCACACTGAGGAAAACCAGTGACACCAAAGATGTATCCGAAATCACATACAGTCTATAAGGGTTCTACATTTGGTTTGAATCTTAATTTACAACCAATCGGTGGTGGACAGTAACTAAGTAATTTACTTCGTTACTGTACTTGAGTGCAATTTTCAAGTATCTGTACCTTACTGTAGTATTTTTATTTTGGGAAACTTGAACTTTTACTTCACTACATTCCAAATCATAATATTGTACTTTTTACTCCAATACATTTCATAAAAACATGTTGTTCCTCATCATTTTGAACTGGATATATGATCATGCACTAGCCTACACGACATGATAGCAGTGTCCCATTCGTGAATGAGCTAATTCTTTTAAATTATCCTGTTAAATCGGTTCGCAAATTGCATTGAACAATTAATTTGCAAATTGGATTGAGCTGATTGCAACTGTTCTTGAGTCAACAACTCACTGATTCAAAAGATCAGTCTCCAGTTAACAATTCACTAAATTTACAAGTCTGGCCCAAAACGAGCCAAGAACGGGAGATCCTCGGAGCTTAAGTGCACGCGCGACAGATGGCACGAAAAGTAAGTTACTAATGCTGAATTTTTGCATTCATTATTTTTATATACAAGTATTTTTAGCAGGAGGATAGAGTAGGCTATATAAAATTGCAAAATAAATAAACTCATCGATAATTTTAATACTTTTACTACTTTTTAATAGGCTACTTTTAAAGTTGTCATTGGATGCAAAATTCACTTTTACATGTTGTTTGAACTGAATGGCAGTGTGTGTACACAACCACCCTATAATGATATAATATATATCATTATAGGGTGACCCTAAAATTCACTTTTACATGTTGTTTGAACTGAATGGCAGTGTGTGTACACAACCACCCTATAAATCCACCCAGTGTTTTTTTTTTTTTATTCAGATAAATAATATTCCCTTTCTCAAATCAAGCCATTCTCAGATTCTTGGCTGTGTGATGTCACACAGAGCCAGGCCCCTCCCACGACTGTTGATTGACACTAGCGCCCTGAGTGAGTAGTACTTTTTTTAGTACATTTAAAAATCAAGTACTTTTGTACTTTCACCCAATTAAAATTAAAAAGGAGAACTTAATACTTTTACTGGAGTAATATTTTATATGGGAATCTGTACTTTTCCTCAAGTACTTGATCTCTGTAACCATTAAAATAAATATATGTTCTATATAGTATGAGTATGGTGTTATGAATGAAAATTGCACATACATCTGCCATGTTGTCATGGGGTTGCTTGATTTTCATTCACAGCTCCATTCTTGTGGCCTCATGGAATAGTAAAGTGTCAATTTAATGCGCACTTCAGAATCTCACCAGAAGTAGGTCATTCGTCTACTTTTTGCCTACTGTTGGACAAACTACTCTTTTGGCATGCTGTCTTTCATCTAGTATAGTAGGATAGTAGCTCGAAAGCCATAGTTTTTTATAACAGCAGCAGCTCTGGTCATGTGACTATTTTTTTTTTTTTTTTGCAATGGAAAAGAGATCAGAATACCTCTATGTTTAAAAAAAGCATTGGACTGCATTGTTTTCTAAATAACATTTGAGTTACAATTCCTATCACCCAATGTAATTTCATGAACCAATTCGGAAGGAACCAGAGGCGAGTGTGTGTTTTCTAGATGTGGATTCTGTGGTTACAGAAGGTCATGTGACATGGTTGCATGCATCACAAATGATATATCTGTCTTTTGATAAAATATTTATTGATATTATTTAATTATAAATAAACATGAGTTTATAGAAGTGGCTGCTTACAATAAAGCCACGTAAGTGAGCAGAGAAATCGAGACGTATTTTACCTGACACTGATTCACACACATCATTCGGACAGGATTAGATTTTACTGAAAAACATTAAGTAATTTGCTCTGGAATTTGTACAGAGGATTTGTGAGAAAAACAGACTTGGCAAATTCAGAAGTACATCAAAGTACAAATTTCTCTAACATCCTCCGGGAAAAGTAGCCCCATCCGTTCAAATTTAAAATGTTAATTGCACCACATTTACACACCAAACATTCATCTTGGTGTGAACAGGCCTTGAGAGTACTGAGAGAAGAAAAACATAAATGATGCATAGCACTTTCTCAAAAAATAAAAAAAAAAATAAAAAAAAACAAAAACAAATCTCCAGAAACCTTAGGGGGGATCTGCCTGAGGAGAGCAGGCCGAAGCTGCTGACCAGCGAGTGCCACTAAACTGATTGTGCTTATTTGATCAGATGGTTTTTCCATAAAAAAGGTGAGTAGACCGTTCTTTGCCGCCGTACTGGGTGCATCAGAGTTTATGATACAAATTCAATGCGGTCACATGCATACCTTCAAATGCAGTTTGAGTGTTCAGATCACAAGACGTTGTGGATCCCATTTACACCTTATTTAGTGCTGACCACTTCAGCTGTAAATCTGAGAGATGTTAATACCAGATGTATACAAAGCCTTTGTCTTTTCCTGCTTCCCATTCTCACATTGCTTTTTACACCAATACAGTCCTAGAGTGAGAAAGAAAGACACAGAGGGGGAAGGGATAAAGTTTTCAAGAGATTTACAGAAAAAGGAAACACTGAAAGATGAGACGAAAGAGGGAAGAGGGAAGGCAGCATCTAAACTGGAATGTCTGCCGGTGCCTCACATGCTCAATAATCTATTTACCATGCAGAATTAAGATTTCTGCTATCCAGCACATTGCAGCTCCAATCCCTAAAGCCAGGACGGATAATCCAAAATCCCTCTTAGGTCCTTTGAGGCCAGCCCTGGAGCAACAGAGCAGGAGGGCCTCTGGGTGCTTCGGAGATCTTCTGCACTTCCATTTCAGTGTATTTGGAGGCATTTAAAATGTGTGAACTTGACTCAGTTTTAGTAATCCGAATTCTGAAGCCTGGAACTGAATCACATTTACATATTTTTATTGTTCACACATGCTGAAAATGATAAATGGACACCAGTCACTGTGAAAAACAGAGCAGGACAGGATTTGGGGGAAATGAACAAGAGATGTTTTCAGTTTGTTGTGCTTGGATTGGAAGAGCATGAAAAGGCGAGGAGTTGAAATGAGTAAACCAGTGTCACCAGTGTGTCAAAATAAAAACATTTCTCAATTAACTTAAAAGGGATACATGAAAATGCTGGCATCGTTTACTCATCCTCATGCCGTTCCAAACCACATGCTGCTATTGTTTCCGTGGAAACATTTTGAATGATGAATGTTCACACTGCTTTTATCCATACACTTAGAGTTCATAGTGACCAGAGGCTGTCAAACTCCACAAAGGATCCAAAAAATGCCTAAAAAGAACCATAAAAGTAATTCAGACTTTAGATTCCAAGTGTTCTGTAGTATGATACGGTAGCTTTGTGTGAGGAACAGATCGAAATTTAAGTCATTATTCTCTGATAATCTTTCTCTTTGTAGCAGCTCTCAAATCTCATACATACACTACTGTTCAAAAATATTTTTACAACTCTAGTCTTCAGTGTCACATGGTTCTTCAGAAATCATTTTAATATGCTCATTTGGTGTCCAAGAAACATTTATTATTATACTGAAAACTGTTGTGCTGATTATTTTTTTTTATGGAAACTATGATTTTTTTTTTTCTGTGAATAGAAAGTTTTTACTGAATGTACATTTACTTTTGATCAATTTAATGCATTTTTGCTGAATAAAAGTATTAATAATTTTAAAATATATATACTGACCCTAAATGTTTGAAAGCTAGTGTATTCAAACTGACATGTCACATTTGGCTTCAACACATGCGAACCATTTTCCATGAGAAATCAAATCTAATATAACCATGTCAATTTGCCCTTTTTTTTCAAAATGTGAATTAGATTTCTGAGCAAACAACTTAAATTTCGTTCTGTTCCACATACAAAGCTATCATACAGCTTCAGAAGACATGGAATACAGCGCATGAGTCTGGTTTTATGGTGATTTTATTGTACATTTTGGATAGGGTGACCATACATGCCATTTTTCCCGGATGCGTCTTGGCCAGGATTTCTATATTACCTAAAATATCTAGGTTTTGGCTTTGTTTGCGTGTGCAGACCAATCGGTGTATGACATCAAAGTACCATACAGACGGTTCCTTATGCTTTCAAAACGCTCAAATCGAGGTACTTTGATGTCAAAAACTGATCGGTCTGAGCCGCGCTGCTTTTCCCCCTATGGGTCACCATACTTGGCCACACATCACTTCCCTTTCCCCTTTCCCTTTAAGTCGAACACACATAATATGTACACGTAATTGCATCGCTTTGACCGTAGATCCCATCTTCTCACACACACCATGATTGGTCCATTATGTACAATGCCTGCATGTTATTGGTCAAACTACTTTTCGATCATTACCTTCAGCAAGCATGAAAACAGGAAAACAAAGCCAAAACAAATCCTGGCAAGGATGTGTCTGGGAAAAATGGCATGTATGGTCACCCTAATTTTGGAGCTTGACTATGATGGCCCAGTGGTGCACAACACAACGAAATCTCCACAACACAACACTTAGGACTAATTTCATGTGTTGTGCTAATTTCGCTCTGTTGCGGCTTGTTTCCATTGTGTTGTGCTAATTTCATTGTGTTGTGGCTTGTTTCCGTTGTGTTGTGCTAATTTAGTTGTGTTGTGGTTTGTTTCCATTGTGTTGTGCTAATTTCTTGTTGCAACTTGTTTCTGTTGTGTTGTGGCTTGTTTCTGTTGTGTTGTGCTGCTGACTTTGTTGTGTTGTGGTTTGTTTTCGTTGTGTTGCAACTTGTTTCCATTATGTTGTGCTAATTTTGTGTTGCGCCTTGTTTCTGCTGTGTTGTGCTAATTTTGTTGTGTTGTGGTTCGTTTCCGTTGGGTTGCGCCTTGTTTCCGTTGTGTTGTGCACTACTAGGCCATTGTACTGACAGCTCCTGGTCACAATGCTGTCTTTGAATGGACAGGAGCAAACCAAAATGGTCCTTTTATGCTCCACAAAAGAAACACCATACAGGTTTGGAACGACATGAGGGTGAGTAAATGACAGCATCTTTGTTTCATTACATTTAAGGCTCACACTGTTCCTTTAAGTAACTGAAATTCCTATGTGTGTGTTTTGTTAATTCCAAGGATTTAAAAATCCTGGTTAAATATAACACTAAACTAGGCGTATAGCAGTGTGTCTTACAGGAAACACTGTGCGTCTGTTTGGAGGCTGAATTCCCAGGCTCCAGTGTTAATAATTTGGAGATACTCAGGTAACAAAGAGGCCAGCCAGAGCAGCAGATTTCCCCCTCGTCTCCAGTTACTCATTACAGGAATATGAAACCAGAGGATCTCTGTAGCATTTGCTGGCCTGATGAGCCCTGCGCTGTGTGTGGATGTCTTTGATTAGGCTTTGGAATTAGAAGTGTGATGTGTCATAGAGAGGAGATGGATAAATACGCAGGGCTTTGGGCCTGCTAATACAAGCGGCAGCTGCACAACAGCTGACAGGCTCCCGGCGGAGCAACAGCAGTCTAAAACACACCTTCAGCGAGGCCCCTACACTGAGGCCTGTACACACACACACACACACACGGTTGCCATGGCAACACACAGCTGTCAAGTGCATCAGACCACACCCCAGTGAACAGGCAAATACACACCAACGAGGTGATCTACTGATGAGTTGGCACTCACAACACACACTATATCTGCGTTTCTCGGTCTCTCTTACACAAACAGACATGAGCAAACTCGCCCTCGAGCTCTATAAGGAAAAATGATGACACAGGGGAAGTATTAAGCTATTCAAACAGAAACAGTTAATGTGATCATGTTGTGTAAATGAAAGATGTCATCATCTCAGACGTGGTTAGGCTGAGAATTGTGGCACAGCTCTCTCTTCCCACTTTCCTTACTATTACGGCTACCTATGTGTTGCAATGTTCATTTTGAAATAGCAACTTGTACTGTAAACCTCATAGATTTCTACACATACGTGGTTATGAATCATCAAGCCAGGAGGATTACTAGAAAAGACAACACCAGCTAAAATGGAAATGGGAAATGTCATCAAAGGCATAAGTTAGTAACTGCAAATAAAAAAAAACTTTTAACATCACTGGATGCTTTCCATAGGATTCATGGTTCCTGAATGTAGCAGCACGGAACACAAAATGATGATACTTCCCACCTGAATACTTGACATTTTTCAGAGACAAGTCAGCATGAAATGACAATGTTTCCTTCCCATTTGTAAAGTATATCCATGTAAAATGGCTTCTTAAAAGAAAGAAAATAGGGTGAGACTTAATTTTGAAAAGAAAAGAATTTATAGTAAACACTGGAATATTCCATAAGAATGGTCATTTTAGATTTCAAGGTGACTTTAAAAATGTTTGCTCAAAAAAATTAATTTCTGTTCATTCATGTCGTTCTATACCTGTAAACCTTTATTTCTTCTGTGGAACACAAAATATATTTTTAAATCTAACATTTATTTATATAGCAATTTATACAATACAGATTTTTACAAAGCTGCTTCACATTAATACTGTAAACAGGAAAATAATATAAATGTAAAATTATCAGTTATGAAACAAATTCAATTTAGCAGCTCTTCAGAATGCAATAACGTCATTATTCAACTCAGTTCAATTAAATGTTGTTTCAGTTCAGTTCAATAACTGTCAATGTTTATCAGTTTTAATTTCATCAGAAATTAGTTCAATTCAGATATGAGCACCTCTACATAAGGCAATAATATCATAATTCAGCTCAATGCACTTCAGTTCAATAACACTGTCAGTATTGCAAAGTTAGTGTCATTATCCAGCTCAATTCAGTTCAGATTTTTTTCTCATGCAGTAGTGCCAGTGCAGTTACAGATAATATTATGTATTAATTGTTTGAAAGTCAGTAGGGTCCCGTGTTGTTTTGGACCATTGAAATTAACTATATGGATAAAAACAGTTGAAACCACCTTCTTTAAAATAATAAAATCATACAGATTTGATGATGACAGACTTTTCATCTCTTTAATTTAACAAAATATTGAGATTTAAACAGGTTTGTGGCACGAAAATATTAACTTAAATGTTTTGTGGAATCAGAAGTCTGGGTCGACTTCACCTGCAGCGGTTGCACTTCATCACCATGTCCTTCACAGCCCAGGTGGCCTCTGTGAAGAATTCCAGTTCAGTGTCGTTCAGGGGACAAACTCAAAAACAGCCGATGTCTGTTGCTCACTGATTTGCGAAGGAAGGTGCTGACAGTCCCGGTGCATTGAAGCCCATCCTACGTCTCTTTGTTTTAAGAGTGCAGTCTTTGCTGAGTGCTTGGACTGAAGACTGGGCCAAGCAAGGAGTTGAGTGAATGTATACTCTGAGGAATGAGTTCTTTTGTGAAACCACACCATCTCTGAGTGCTTTGTCTGTCAATCAGGCACTGGATTTCAAAGTAAGCTTATGCATTTCAGTTAACAAGAATAAGGGATCAATATCTATGAGTTATTCCAGAGAAAAGCGGGCAGTGCCTTTACGCATTTATGAAACAGCAGGTCTCTACACATTTAACAGTTCTGACATGACCATAAAGCAGCTGGAGTAGTTGCCATGGCAACATAGGGTTTGCTGGAGGTGTGACATTAGGCCTGCCCTCTGAGGGGGAGGAGAACCTCAGTGGACACAAGGTCAGGGTCATACCACCTGCCCACATCTGCCTCTCTCAACACAGAATGATCCATATAACAATAGATAGAGAAAGAACTATATAGACAAACAGAGAGACAGAGAATCAGACAGACAGACAGACAGACAGATGATAGATAGATAGATAGATAGATGATAGATAGATAGATAGATAGATAGATAGATAGATAGATAGAAATAGTCAGATTGTAGATAGCTAGACAGATAGACAGATAGATAGAAATAGTCAGATTGTAGATAGATAGATAGATAGATAGATAGATAGATAGATAGATAGATAGATAGATAGATAGATAGATAGACAGACAGATGATAGATAGATAGATAGATAGATAGATAGACAGACAGATGATAGATAGATAGATAGATAGATAGAGATAGATAGATAGATAGATAGAAATAGTCAGATTGTAGATAGATAGATAGATAGAAATAGTCAGATTGTAGATAGATAGATAGATAGATAGATAGATATAGATTGTAGATAGATAGATATTGATTGTAGATAGATAGATAGATAGATAGAAATAGTCAGATTGTAGATAGATAGATAGATAGAAATAGTCAGATTGTAGATAGATAGATAGATAAACAGACAGACAGATGATAGATAGATAGATAGATAGATAGACAGATAGATAGATAGATGTCAGAACAGAATTCACAAAAAATAGTAACGTTAGTATTTCTCGTGTGAAAACTAGCCCCGTCTCCTTGTGGTTTTAAGTTATAGTTTTAGCTAGCCACTTTACCATCACCGTAACCGGAAATTACCGTTAGGAAATTAAGTGACCGGAAAATTGGCGCTTTGCTTCCTGGATCGTGCCGACTTCATTTGACGCTGACAGTGTTTCATATGTAGCCTAAATTAAATCGCGCACAGTGGACGTTGCTCACGTCTGGCAAATGCAGGTCTCTTTACATTGAGATTTTAAGATCTTTTAATCTGGACTAAATTTACATTGATTTAAGGCAGATTGATTTAAAAGTGCAATATGTGATTTTCTTCAGAAACATTTTTTTGTTATGCTGGTTGAAAGTCTCTTCACATCCCGATAGCAATCATTAAGTTGTGGTCTAAATGTATTTATATGTAGTTATATACTCTGTGGAAGGCGTAGGACCAAGAAATGTTGTCATTCCGAGCATTTTCATTGACTTTCCTACCTACCTCAAAATGTATTTGCAAACCTCTGCGCACCCGGAGACAGGATACGTCATCAGCGCGTTCACATGGAGCGAGAATGGCAGGCAAATATCAACCTGATCTTCCTTCCTGGTATTGTAGTACTTTTACTAACTGTACTATAAAGTTTTCTCACCAGTGAATGACATATGATGGAGTGTAGTAATGTTGTCTCTGGACGTCTGATCTGTTTGCGTTCATGTGTTCAGGGGGCGTGGCTTTGGACGGCGATTTGCAGGGAGGGTGGGACGTTCGCTTTCAGTGCTATCAGGCAATAGTTAACATTTTCCAAGATCTCCTACTGCACCTTTAAGTGTGCTGTAATATGGGGCCTGAGCAAGCGGTAACCTCCCGGTCTCTGTCTTGAAACCAACATGGAAGTGACTTAACTGCAATTCATCGACTGGCCGCTAGAGGCTGGCTCCAAAAGGGAGTCAGTCCCATAGACTCCCCATGTTAAAATGCCCAACTGTACAGCAGATTTTTTTTTTTTTTTTACAGCCTGGTACAAAAAGTGGTTTTGGTCTATATAGCTAATTTTGCCCTTCATGACAACTGTGAGGGGAGTGATTTTTTATTTTTTATAACTCGTCCGTTTAAATTATATTTAGTCTTAAACTTCTGCATAATTAAGGGCGTGACCACTTGAGTGACAGGTGGATTGCCGCTGCTATCGCCACTGTCGCGCTAGGTGGGCGTGGTTTCAGCAACCAGCTCCACCCACGTCCCGCCTTTTTGCCCATTTTCGATTATCCGGGAGTGATGCACTGCCAAGATGGCGACGGCTGGCTCCGCGCATTTTGAGCTTCAAAAATGCTCTTCAGAAACCTACGGGTGACTTCACGGATACTACATCCATTTTTTTTTTTTTTTTTTTTTACAGTCTATGGGCCTGAGCTGTAGTTCTGACTTAAAGTGATAGTTCACCCAAAAATGACTCACTCTCATGTCTTTCCAAACCCGTAAGACCTTCGTTCATATTCGGAACACAAATTAACATATTTTGGATGAAATCAGAGCTCTCTGACTCTGCATAGACAGCAATGGAACTACCACGTTCAAAGCCCAGAAAGGTAGTAAGGACATCATTAAAATAGTCCATGTGACCAACCGTAATTTTATGAAGCTACGAGAATTCTTTTTGTGTGCAAAGAAAACAAAAATAATGACTTTATTATTGAACAGTTTTTCCTCTTCCATGTCAGACAGTATCAAGACACATTTAGTTCCATTGCTGTCTATGCAGGGTCAGAAAGCTCTCAGATTTCATCCAAACTATCTTAATTTGTGTTCCTAAGATGAACAAAGGTCTTATACGTTTGGAACGACATGAAGGTGAGTAATTAACGACAGAATTTTTTATTTTGGGTGAACTATTTCTTATTTCTATTTTGTTAAATGAGAATGTACAGCCTCTGCAATAATTTTAGTCAATGTGCATATTAATCTCTGCCTGTAAGACATAAAATTACTCATTTGACTTTCTCCATTAAATTTGCACCTTCATACAAACATACAAAAAAGATTTATGGATAAAATTAAAGTGTTGAAAACAAGTAAATGCAAATGATAAATATTTAATTTTCATGTTGTAGACTTTTCTTAAACATTTCTACTTATAAATTCTAATGTATTGTTTTGTAAGGGAGAAAAAAAAGACAATGGTAACAATGAGAAGTATAAGTGTGGTTAACTGAAATAATTTTCTGAAAGCAGGAGTCATTATTCATCAGATCAATTCATCATAACATCCAGCAAACACCCTCCCACATTCCTAAAAACTATTGAGTAAAAAATGCAGGAAATAGACATCTCTTAAAATGGCCTGTTTTAATCTTGTGACACAAAATCACAGAAGAAAAATCCAAAATATTAAGAGGTCATAAATGCCAACTACTTCTGATTGCCTGTTTGTGACAAGAGCATCTATGCCACTGATCTGGTGCTTCAGTCTTCTGACTTTTACAGGAGGCATCATGTGAATATAATGCTCTCAATCTCGTGTCCTCAAAGAAAGAACCTCTCCACTGCCACAGCCAGATGCTTAAGTTTGCTAAACATGTTACAAGCACTCATCCCTCAGTAAAGTGTCTATTTAAGAGCTTGGCTTTCATAACACTTTGGTTCAAGCCAGTCAAATAACAGGCTATGCAAGAAATGTTGTTAAAAAAATCTAACATAGTATAAAACATCTAAAAGAAATAAATCAGAGAAATCCAAGATAGTGAGATAGATTCCAAGATCAAACTGACTAAATTATAATAATAATGCAAAAACACTTATTACACTCACTTCAGTGGTTGATTGTACATTATAAATCAAATTCATACAGAGTATCATTCTACTGCACAATGTTTATGTTATGAGTGATTGTTAGTCAGACTGATGACTGAGGAATTGAGGCAGTGGGTGAGGTGGTTCAGAGAAGAAAAAAGAAAAGCCTCTCTGAACCTCCTCATATAGCTTTCCTGTAGCTCAAATAGTAGAGCATGGCGCTAGCAACGCCAAGATCATGGGTTCGATTCCCAGGGAAAGCAAGAGCTGATCAAATGTAAAAACTGTAACTTGAATGCTATGTAAGTCGCTTTGGATAAAAGCGTCTGCTAAATGCATAAATGTAAATATCCCTTTAACCTGCACGAGCTGGTAGGGAATCCACAAAGTTTGCTTTTTACATTCCCTGAATGGCTGTAGAATATACACTAGGTTCACTGCTTCTTCTTTGCAGTAATGTTCTTGCAGACCCAGTTCATGCCATCCTGAAAGAAGGAAGCACTTTATATGAAAACCAATCTCTGATGGGAAGGTCCAAAACAAATGCACAGGTAAACAAAAGAAGGCTGATGGCTCACCTGAACTCCCTCTCCTGTAAGTGCAGAGCAGGACTGAATTTGCCACACGCGGTCCCGAATAGTGTGCAGCTTCAGTCCCTCTGCAATCTCAGAGGCTGGAGCAGCAGTCAACAGGTCTTGCTTATTGGCAAAGATCAAAACAGGTACGCCACTAAGTTTCTCCTCATCCAGCAGCTCGGCCAACTCCTGCACATCACATGAACCATTCAAAATAGCTCATTCAAATACTTTCAGCATGCATTTGCTTGAACAAATGCATGTCAAGATCAAGTATATGCTTACACATTTCTTTGAAGCAATCTAGAGTTTCACTTCAAATCAGCGTGAAATATCAATGCTGCAGTGAACCGTATTAAGCTGGAAAATGTAGCAAAACCTGAGAAAGTATGAAGTCACATAGTCTGAGAAATATCCTGCAGAGGCTTTGGATGCACACACACAAACAAGACAAGCAATAATAAACAGATGTGCTATATATACCTGCCCTGTTTCCTCAAATCGCTTCCTGTCTGCACTGTCTATGACATAAATCTGAAAAACAAAAACAATGTAAAAAATTATAACATTAAGCAAACAAATATAGGAAATATCTCTTACACAAGAAATATAAATACACTACTGTTCAAATGCTTGGGGTCAGTAGCTTTTAAACTGATTAAAAGTGACAGTAAAAGACATTTATATGTTACAAAAATTTCTTCAAATAAATGCTTTTCTGAAATCAGTAAAGAAAAAAAAGAAATCTGTTTTCAACATTGTTAATAATAAATGTTTCTTGAGCATCAACATATCAGAATGATTTCTGAAGGATCATGTGACACTGAAGACTGAAGAAATGGCTGCTGAAAGTTCAGCTTTGCATCACAACAATAAATTGCATTTTAAATACATTAAAACAGAAAACAATTATTTAAAATTGTAATATTTCATAATAGTTTTTTAACAATTTTTGATCTAATAAATGCAGCATAGGTGAGCATAAGACACTTCTTACTTAAAAAATCCAACCTTAAACTTTTGAACAGTAGTGTATATGAGAATAAATGAACTAAAAACTGACACTTTGTTCAGTGGTCTCCTCATAAACACAAATCTCTCAAGAAACACTTACAAGCACGTCAGTATTTTCAAAGTAGTTTCTCCAGTACGGCCTTATCTTCCTCTGGCCTCCAATGTCCCAGACATTCAGTTTGAAGCCCTGAGACTGCACGCTCTTAATGTTAAAGCCCTGGCAAGGACAGAAGAATTAAAAGCAACTGGGCAAGGAAAGCAGAAGCATTTAAGAGATTACTCTATGAAACAATGATAATAAACTTCACAACTTTTTACAAGGAAATTTGGAATTTCTGCAAAAGAGAGATCATTTCTAGTAGCTACTTTGTGTGTGTTACCTGTGTTGGGGTGATGTGACTAATATCCTCAGAGGCGAGCTGTTTGAGAAGTGTCGTCTTTCCACCATTGTCTAATCCCAGGAGCAGAATACGTACCTCCTGGTCTGGGGCACTCTTTAGTTTTCTAAGAATTGACAACAAACCCTGGAATAAACATAACAGAACCAGATAATTATGTCTCAATAACCAGATTTTAAACGAGACAGCAATGACAATGATACTGGGAGAATCTTTTTCAACCCTAAAAATTTCCTCACAGTCAATAACCTTCTCAAAGACATTATTAAAAAGACAATAAGATAATGTTTTTCAGTTATGTTAAATACAAAATGGAGCACAAAAGATATTAGACAGAACGAAAGTCACCATTCACTGTCATTGTATGAAAAAAAAAAATGCAATGAAATAACGTATTTTCTAAGTTTTTTATTAAAAATCCAAACTCATTATCAAACACACAAAGACATGACTAGAGGCAGATAACTTCTCACCATCTTTCTCCGGGGATCTTCCGAGACGCCGACGAGGGTTACTAGGGGGAGTTAAGTGACGTCACCGGCCGCTGGCGTCATCTTAAAGGAACAGCGATTTTTTTTTTTTTGTATACATATCTCTGGTCAGGTTTCAAAGTCACTATCTGTATCCACCTTATTCTTCAACGCCGAATTACAACGTGCAGTAAAAGGTAAAACTGTTTGCACTACAAACCAGAGTGTTCATAATTAAGATAATACATTAAAATAATATGGTAAGACACACCAATTTGAAATTTTAAGCGGCAAAACCAGTGGTTTTGTACGGCTAAAAATAGCTGGAAGCGGATGAGACCGGAAGCTAGACCCATAGAAATTACAAATGGCCACGCCCATTTTTAAGGGAAGAATAAGGTGGATACGTTAGTCAGGTATGACTACATTACAGCTACTGAACTTTTCCAGCGTTATTGCGCAAGAAAAACATACTACACAACACATTTTGTCACTCTATATGGGGTAAGTTGTCACAATAGAACCTACCATTAAAGAGTCTACTATAGGCTTTTACAAATAATAGAATTATGAAACAAAAACAATCAGAAAAGTTAATAGCAAAAATGTAAAAGGTAAAGTATAAAAATAATGACTGGATGAGTTTAATAACATCGTTTCATTATATAGAACACTCTTATCTGAATGTATACCTTTGTGGTTTTATTGTGATCACATTGCCCTTCTGATTATCAAATGTTCTATATAATTATACTCAAATTATTGAGAATGTTAATACTGTATAATATCATGATAAAATGATAATTTTAGCTGTTTTTTCAGACAGCTGATAAAATTGTATCCAACCGCAATTGTTATAAAGTGTATATAAGAGTTATAAAGTGAGCTTTTTAAAAAAAAAAAAAAAAAAAAAGCAACAATTGCACTGATTCTACTAAAACAACATTTTATTTACAGAATCTGTAAATAAATCTGTAAAAATACAAAAACGGCAACCATGGCAAGTCCTAGACTGATCTCGACATAAAATGCACCATGCAAAACTTCACTCTATCAGTCCTTCAAAAAGGGACTAAGATTTAAAACCCTGATTGCCAAAAAAAAAAAAAAAAGTACAACAAAATTTCAAACAACAAAACAGCATGAGAGGAATATCTGTAGAGAAGAATGCTGGTGTTTTCCCTAAAGGCAGAAGAGTGACAGGCTGTCACTGACAATATCATTTTACAGTATGTTACAGGGATTGTACATCTGGAATCAACCCGGGGCGAAGTGCCTCACTTCAGGGCTCAGTGGGAACAGGACTGTGAATTCTCAGTCCCTGAACTGAGAGTGAATCTGAAGTTTGGTGTTGGCAGTTACTTACGTACACATAAGTAACGGTATTAACTATTAAAACATTTTCAACATGAAGTAAATTTTCATGGAGCTAGCTGTATGGAGGCTTTAACCTTTCTATTTCACATTTGCAACCACATCTGAAAGTACAAAATTCCATTAAATTCTACACCACTCTCCATCACGTCTCATAGTAGAACATTAAGTCTAATACTGTATAAAACGTATAAAGGTCTGGTGTAAACATCTCTAAGCTTTCTGCTTTTTCTTGGCTGGTTTGACTGAGGGCATTTCCTCCTCACTGACATCATCGTCATCATCTTCATCTGATAATTCAGACTCTTCATTCTCTGTGGCTGAAGAATTTATTAGCATCATTCATTTGCAAGAAAAAAGATAAAATAGCTTTAAATGCAATTTTGTGACAAAGAGCTACTGTGTGCTCGCGAAAGAGTGTTTTATTCCTCACCAACTAAATGTAACCCACTGATGGTCACTGGTCCAGTTCCAGATTTCAAGCGTAGTGTGACAGGAGCCATTAACTCAAATTCCCCGAGGCTTACCTGAGTAAAACCAGATGTGAAACTGATTTAAAAATTTCCAATATGTTGGAACACTTATAATGTACAACAGTATAAAAAATAAAATAAAAAAAAAAACACAGAAATGCATAGCATTACCATAGGCAGGCAAGAAATGTTGAGATTAGCTACAGGCACTGATATTTTCTTTCCTTGATGATTCATAGCGGTCACTTCCACCACATTATTCTCCTCTTTGGCTCCATCACCCAGACAAATCTAATGGTTTGAGAGTAAGGGAAATAGTTATGCATTTAAAGGCACTTCATCAAGCTCTCAAATCTCAAAATCACAATGAAATGGAAGAAGTGGCAGATCTTTTCTTGTATATTGTGACATACGTTGGAAAAGAAATAATGTAGGACAGGGACTTTCATCGCTTGTTCACTGGATTTTGAGATGTGGGCACTGCACTCAATGTGGAGGCAGATGAATGTGACATCTACTGCGGTTCAGCAAATTTTCGCACGCAAAATCCAGTCATTTCAATAGGAATCCATTTAATCTGGAATTTCACAGAGCATAAGATTTCCCCATGTAAATTTTGCAACAAATTCAAGTTGGTCACATGGATTTACCGCTTTCACCGGACAATGGACAATTAATAGACTTTCTATGGACAATGGACAATTAATCTTTTTGCCTGCAAAATTTTTATAATCTGCCCACATCTTAAATGATTGGAGAAGTCCTGCATACGTTACCTCTGGCCACATACACACTCTAAGTTTCAGTAGTGTGACAACTGCATTTAAATGTGGGAGTGAGTCCCGTAAATTATTGTTCCATGTGTGTACGGAGCAGCAGTCACTCCCGCATTTGTAACCATAGCAAACATTTTGGACTCTTGCGGGAATTTAGCCGTTTGGTATCTGCCATTTTTTGGCTAAAGACTCATTTTGTCCGTCTATTTTAACTAAACTACAGCTGATAGACATGCTGTGTTTTGACGAGGCTGACTCCAGCTCCTTATTCGCCGAACTATCCGTTCCACCTTAAAAATGTTAGGTGGTTGTTAACCCCTCCCCCTCAGTATATTGGGTATTTATTTTTTTTTTTAAAGGAACAGTTGCTCCAAAAATGGCATGCTGCGGCCAGGAGTTTTTATTGAACAGTCAAAAAATATAGTTCTGTAAAAATGTTTTATTTCAATAAATGGTACACGTGACAAATTCAGGCAGTGTTCTTCTTTTGTATTTAAGCTCCATGCCTTAGTCAATGTCTTTTTAAAGGTAGCACATGCATGGAAAAAGGTAACATTGTTTGCAGAGATGTGATGTTTTGTCATTTTAGATCTTTATTAGAAGTTATCCATTACTGTAAAAGATTAAAGAGATATATATATTAATTCATTGTCTCATGAAATCTTGTATTACTGTATTTTCTGATGTGCTATTGATGAAATGATCCACAGAACATGCATAACTTTATTTTACAAGTTCTCAAAAAACCGAACATGTACAGGGAGGATAAATTCATTCTCTAACGAAATCCTGCATTACAACATTTTCTGATGTTTTATTACATGACCCATAAAACATGCCTTCTGAAGCAACTGTATGTGCTGACAAAGCATTCTAAAGGTGTCATAATTTTATTATTTTTCCAAGTTCAAACAACGAGCACGTAGAGGGCTAGATAAATTCATTCTCTCATCTTGCCATGTCCTCATATTTACAGGCACTTTTAGGCATGTTTGGCCTTAGCTCATAAAGCTAGTAACTTTATGTTAGTGTTATCAAAAGTACTGACCGCGATACCATTCGGTACTGAAATTTTAAAAACGCTAAGATTTGAGCGCTGTTGAGCAGATTCTTACACAGCGCAGATTTATCACTGTGTTCACGCACTCAACAGATGTGACTTTGATTGTTCCCTTTCATAGGTCACTTCAATGCAGCGGTGACGTTACCGTATGGGAACACCCTTTGGTGTGACGAATGTCTGAAGCCCTGTGCCATCCCGCCAATCCTATTAACCAAATAGCGCTTGGCACCGCCTTACGCATGTGTAAGCATAGTATACCTGCGTGCTGCACGCTATTTCGCTCAGATTTCATTTCCTTCAGGAAAGCAAAAGTGAATTTTCGGTGCCCTAGAAAGCATCCCGCGTTCTCGGTGATATTTTCTTTCTCGAGCAGTGTTTAACTTCACGGGCGCGATGAGTCATCGGAGATGTAAGGAGCCGTGTAGCAGGTTTATCACAGCGGGGGACACTCATGATAGGTGCGTTGTGTGCCTGGGCCTGCATCACGTGCAGTCGGCGCTTAGTGGCCTGTCGATATGTCCCCACTGTGACAGCCTGCGACTGAAAGTTCTGCGCTCGAGGGTAGAAGTTTTCTCCGAGGTCGCCCCCGCATCCAACCCCCGCCGTGTCGCTTCTGCGGTTGCCGAGGCGCCGCATGAGGCGATGGCTTGGGGCGACGTGTGCGACCCAGACCGTGAGGATGGTGCTGCGCTGGAATTTTCTCCATTTCGCTCGCTCTCCCCCACTCGAGTGCAAGAGGTTGGCGGAAACTTTGTGGAGCCCGTTGTTTTCACCGACGAGGATCTACGGCCCGCCCCAGAGGCCTACAGTACAATCTCCTTCGGCTGCGGGCTGTATGACGATGACGTTTTGTCCACCGCGGCCTCGAGGACGGAGGATTTACTGGCCAACACATGCGGATCTCTCCCTCCTAGTGGACAGGAGAGACGCAGCTCCCCGTCTTACAGCGAGCTGCTGGACGTGGTCACTCGTGCGGTGGATAAACTGGGGCTGGATTGGGAGGCGGACGCGGCCCAGCCCCAGTCCCAATCTAAGTTGGACGACCTTTTCCTAACTAGTCGTGCACCTGCTCAGCCCCGTAAACCGCTCCCCTTCTTCCAGGACCTCCACGAGGAGGTTTCGAGGTCCTGGAAGCAGCCGTTTTCAGCGCACATCACAAACGCCGCGGCCGCGGATTTCTCCACCATTACTGACATGGCGGGCCGTGGTTATGCAACGATGCCACCGGTGGAAGAGACTTTGGCTGAACATCTCGCGCCAAACTCGGCCGCAGCTTGGAAGTCTCGCCCCCTCCTCCCGTCGAGCCTCATCGGAAAATCTTACTCGGCTGCGGGTCAGGCGGTGGCTACGCTCCACTCAATGGCGGTGCTTCAGGCCTACCAGGCAGACCTATTGAAGGAGCTCGACGAGGGAGAAGGCATCACACCGGAGGCTGTGAAGGAACTGCGGCAGGCCATGGTACTGGCGCTACGTGCCACCAAGCACACCGCCCGAGCAGTCGGCCGTTCGATGGCGGGAACGGTGACGGTTGAGTGCCACCTTCGGCTCAACCTCACCGACATAAAAGAAAAGGACAAATCTTTTCTTATGGACGCCCCAATCTCCAAAGATGGACTGTTTGGAGATTCAGTCACCACGGTGGTGGAGAAATTCAGGGCAGCGAAGCAGCAATCAGCCGCTTTCCGGCAGCTGATTCCGCACAGGCCCAGGGAAATAGAGCGACGTCAGCCACCAGCGGTGCACTCGCGCTCGTCGTCCTCACACCGCCAATGGGGCACCCCACGAGAAGAGCCATCACCTATGGCACCCCCTCGTAAGGATTGGGGTCCTAGGGCTTATCCACCGGCTCGCCAGTGCCAGCGGAAAAGATTAGACCTGAGCTCGACGGTGAAAACCTCTCATCCTCAGGCCCCTAACAGCAGTTCCTGATCCTTCTGCTGTCCTCTTCAGGGGACTGTGCCCTCTACTAGAGAGCGCTGTTGGACCGCTGAAGCGTATCCAACCCTCTCACTGCAGTCCCCAGGCTCAAACATTGACTGTCTCGCCACAGATCGCGCCTCGAGCAGCATTGGAGTGAGCCACCACTCCGAGCGCCCCCTCAGACTATCTGCGTGCTTCAGCCTTCAGGGTTCGAGGGATGGCCCAAGGGTCTGGCAAGAACGGCCCGTTTATGACGGCCCACAAAGCTGCCGCTTCGTTGCCAGCAGCGGGGCCCGATATGAATTCTGCCATAAACACGCTTCAGGATCCTATACAACGAAACACAGAGACCTTGACACATGCACTTCCCGCTCTTACGGACGCCGCGAGTTTTCCGTGCGCGGAAATTCTAACCCATGTGGAGACATTACAGCCGCAGACGGAGGTCTTGAGGCCATTAAAGGATTTTCGGGCCACATGGGAACGCTTGCCCGACATTCCGCAATGGGTATTACGCACAATTTGTTACGGATACACCATTCAGTTTCGAAAAGGCCCGCATCCTTTCCGCGGGATTCTTCCCACGATCGTGAGTTCAAAAGAAACCGCAGTGCTGCGACAAGAGGCATCATCTCTGCTGAGGAAAGGGGCTATAGAAGAAGTACACCCCTCTCAGACGGAGTCAGGTTTTTACAGCTGATATTTTGTTGTGCCAAAAAAAGATGGCGGCTTACGACCAATATTGGATTTACGCAGTTTGAATCTTGCACTCAGAACGAGCATATTCAAGATGTTGACGGTAAAATCTATTGTCTCAGATTCAACCAAACGACTGGTTTGTTACGATCGATCTGAAGGATGGATATTTTCATATTCAGATCATCAAGAGACACAGGAAGTTCCTCAGATTCGCTTTAGAGGGCAAAACGTATCAATACCGTGTTCTTCCTTTCGGATTAGCCCTGCCTCCACGAACCTTCACGAAATGCATGCACGCAGTTCTGGTTCCGTTGCGGCTCCAGGGCGTTCGTGTGCTAAAGTACCTGGACGATCGGCTGGTATTAGCACAATCACAGACTCAAGCACGCTCTCACCGAGATCTCATGCTAAATCATCTAAGCAGCCTGGGCTTGCGCACGAATCTCCAAAAGAGTGTTTTGATCCCTTGCCAACGGATAACCTTTTTGAGGATAGATCTGGATTCTTGCACGATTGTCTCCCCCGCGCGTTCAGTCATTCACGTCATGCCTTCGCCACTTCAAAGCAGGCCGTACAGTGACGGTGAGTTTGTGCCTCAGACTTTTGGGTCTAATGGCAGCAGCGTCCCCTGTAATCCGTCTAGGCTTACTTCACATATGCCCATTTCAATGGTGGACAAAAAGCCAAAGGATTTCTCCCCGTTGTCATCCGCATCGAACGATTTTGGTGACACGGAGGTGTGTTCTGACGTTAAAGACCTGGACATCGTCCAAATTTCTCTGAAAAGGAGTTCGATTGGGGGCCTGTTTTCACGGCGAGACTGTCACGACGGACGCGTCATTAACAGGTTGGAGGGCAAGGATGCCCAGCCCACGGAACATGGACGGCGGCACAGCGAGGGTGGCACATAAACAGATTGGAGCTGCTAGCGGTCTTTCTAGCTCTCCAACATTTTTCAAGACTGCTGAACGGCCGTCATGTGTTAGTCAGGACGGACAACACAACGGTGGTGTTGTATTTGAATCACCAAGGAGGATTACGCTCTCGCCCCCTATGCAGGCTGGCGAGGAACATCTTTCTGTGGACTCAGAACAGGTTTCTGTTGATCCGAGCGGTTCACATCCCGGGGCACCTGAACTTCGGAACGGATATGCTCTCGAGACAGAGCCTGGAGGAAAGGGAATGGAGGCTGCACCCCCAAACGGTGAGCTACATATGGCGAGTGTCTGGAGAAGCAGAAGTGGACTTATTCGCGTCGAGCATGACTATGCATTGCCCGCTATGGTTCTCCCTATCCCCCCCATCGCCCCTGGGACTGGACGCTCTAGCCCACGAATGGCCCAGAACCAGTTTGTATGCCTTTCCTCTGATTCGGCTAATTCCAGTGGTGCTATCCAGAATACGGTCAGACAGAGTGGAGCGACTGCTGCTGGTAGCTCCGTGGTGGCCCACTCAGCTGTGGTTTGCGGAACTGATCAGTCTGTTAGCGGGCTCTCCGTGGGAGATTCCCCTCAGACAGGACATGCTGTCGCAAGCACGGGGAATAATCTGGCACCCACGGCCAGATTTATGGAAACTGTGGGTGTGGCCTCTGAGCGGAGTGAGTTAATATGTCCCGGTCTTTTAGTGGAGGCTACCGAGACTATAATTAATTCTAGAGCGGTTTCTACGAGACGTTTATATGCCTTCAAATGGAAACTGTTTACTACCTGGTGTAGACATCGTGATATGGATCCAGCTTACTGCCCCGTCGCTTCAGTACTGGAGTTTCTTCAAAGCTGTTTATCAGAGGGAGTAACGCCAGCCACTCTTAGTATACGTGGCAGCCATATCCGCTAACCACGCGTACATAGACGCCGTTTCAGTGGGCCGTCATCCCCTGGTATCTCGATTTATGCAGGGTTCACGAAGGCTGCGGCCTTTCCGCCCTGCGCGAGTTCCATCATGGGATCTATCCATTGTAATACAAGGGCTATCAGGACATCCGTTTGAGCGACCAAGGCCTGATTAAGTCGCTTCTAATCCTTTTCGCTTCCAGCAGGTGGTCTTGGAAGCTTTCTCCCCCACAGAGGCGGGGTCAGAAAATCTAAGCCTTTGTCCTGTGAGGGCGCTGAAGAGCTATGTTGATCGTACAGCCCAATGGCGTGAGTCCGACCAGCTGTCTGTTTTGGGAGTAAAAATAAAGGTCGTGCTGTTACAAAGCAACGCATGTCCCATTGGCTGGTTGAGGCTATATCCTTAGCCTATGAGGCGCGCAGGCTCGCTTCGCCTTTAGGAATCCGAGCTCATTCCACAAGGGCGGTGGCTTCGTCGCAAGCCTTCCTTAGTGGATCTTCTATGGATGATATATGTGCTGCGGCAGGATGGTCCTCACTGAGCACTTTTGTCAAACTCTACAGCCTGGATGTGAGGACGGCCCCTGGCTCTGGGGTTCTTTCCGCTTGAGCAGATGCTTTCCTCGGATCCCAGCTATCTCAGGTACGTCAGACGTGATGGTATAGCGTTCCCATACGGTGACGTCCCCGCAGCATTGAAGTGACCAATGAAAGGGAACATCTCGGTTACGTATGTAACCACGGTTCCCTGAATAGGGAATGAGATGCTGCGGTTCAGGCCATTCTGTACTGTTGATAGCGTTTCCTTAGTCCATGAAATCTGAGCGAAATAGCGCGCGGCACGCAGGTATACTATGCTTACGCATGCATAAGGCAGTGCCAAGTACATAAATAAGATGAAGTAATGCTAAACCAAAGCACCACACCTGACAAATTTTTTTTTAATTTTTTTTATTAGTGTTATAAAACATTAACCGTTAAAACAAAAGCACAAATAGCAGCAGCTCAGTTTTTAAAAGTAGCCTACTGCTTGATACACAAGCACCAAACGATTTACTAAAACAGTTTAAAGGTCATTTCACACCCAGTCCAAAATTTTCGCACGTTAAAAAAAATAAATAAAACCTCACGTTGTGTCAATCAGGTTTACACACTGCCTCCGAAACTTTCGTCAGTCATAAAAAAAAAAAAATAAATAAAAAAAATAATAATTCGGATCAGGTTCGAGTTTCTGCATTTTCACATCCGTAGCATGCATTTTGATAGGAAAGGATGAGGAATACGAAAAATCGGAAATACGCTCGCGAAAATTTTGGACTCAATGTGCAATGACCTTAACTGTTAACAAACAGTTTAAGTAGGCTAAATAAGCCAAAGCAAAATATGAAATAACTTTAACTTAAGTAAATAAACACATAGAACTTAGAAAATAGGTATGTCGCCTCAGGGCAGAGGTGCCAGATTTATGTTCTTGTGCACATTTATCGCAACTTACGAAGTTGAACTCGTTCCCATTTTTTTCAGTGACGACTGAGAATTGTTTCCAGATGTCTGACTTCCCTTGCCTTGGTCAAGTAAACAGCCGCTTTAATTTTCTTCTCAACTTAATGTGTTGACTCCATTTCTATTACACACCAAATCCCACCGTTCCCTGCAGGTCTCCCGCGAAATTTTCTGACCGCCCACAGCAAAGGTAAAACCGCCCGCTCCTGCGAGATTTGCGTTGGGTCCCGCGGGAGTACAAACCCAATGCAGCCCTCTAGTGCCAAGCGCTATTTGGTCAATAGGATTGGCGGGATGGTACAGGGCTTCAGACACTCGTCACACTAAAGGGTGTTCCCATACGGTGATGTCACCGCAGCATCTCGTTCCCTATTCAGGGATCCGTGGTTACATACGTAACCGAGATGGCTTCAATGATCAGAGCTTCATGCGCTTCAGCGAGCGCTCACACAGAAACACACGGGAGCATTTGAAAGCCGCAGATCCCTTATATATCTGCACATAGACTGATCAGCTGATAGACGCGGCTTTCAAATGAAAAACAAGCTCTTTTTCTCTTCTTCAAGCTCTCCAAACAAACCAACGCTGACAATACATTTGAATGGGTTTAAGCAAAATAGATGACAGCTTCACTAGACAGGTATTTGCAGCAACTTTTGGTAAACATTACAGCGAATTATGCATTAATTATGTTTACAGTATCATTTTATTCTGGAGAGTGATGGAAAAGCAACACTAATATGGGTTTCTTGTATTTAACCATCAGGTATTGCTTATAATGTGACCAACCATACAGCTCAACTATTTTTCAGTGAAATAAATGTTCTATATTTTAGTTCAATTATATTTATTTAATATTTTGAGGATATTTTTTGGTACTAAATACAATTTGTGCAGTAATTATGGTCCATTAATGACTTAAAATAATAAAAATAATATTTTCTAATATTTCTATTACTTATATTACAATTAATGTAGTAAAAAATAAATATTAGGTTAAAATAGAGAAAAGTGTTTTAAAATCCAATGCAAAGAGGCAAATTAGAGTCATTTTGTGGTCGGAAAAAAATCATTTAATTTGTAATGCCATGGTTTACCCACTAGGTACTACCTCTATGGCTTTTTACTTATATATATATATATGTGTGTGTGTGTGTGTGTATGTATGTGTCTAGAATATTGCAGGTAATACCTGCTTATTTTTAAGATTTTCATTTGAATAATCATTTAGACATGACTAAATACTAGATTTTAAAATGTGAAATTAAAAAAAGTTAATAACTTACATCCTTTTTTAATGATACTCGTATAAATACACAAAATGAACGCAAGCAAATACTGAATTTAACCCCAAGTTTAAAATGGTGCTAAAAAAGGCATTAAACTGCATTCAACAAAAGATTTGTATCCCCTTATATGTATAGTACATACATAAGAATTAATATTGAACCGAGCTTGAATGGTGACCCATACCGAGCCATTCAGGTTAGGAACAACATAGGCGAACCGTTCTTGTAATAAAGTAGTTTACGAACCGTTTTAAGCTCGAGAAAATGTTCCACATCGTCATCTTCATCTGCTTGAAATGTGTAAAATGGAACTTCAGAAGACAACTCACAACCTAAAGCAACCCAAAAATCACAACATTAAATAGGTGTTATTTAATTTAAATGCATAAATGAATGGAATTACTGAAAACGACCACGTTTGAACTATATCTTGATGCACAGTGATCCAGGATTCTTTTGATGAACGTTAAACACCATTGACTACAATTATTACGAGAAAATAGACAACTACCGCTGTCCCACGTGTGTTAGCAAATGTACAACGCATGCAGCGCGCCACTGTTGATCTTACTGAACACATAGCTTTCCAATCGCGAGCGCGAGTCCACTCCACTGTCTGATACTTCGTCCTCCACAAACGACATAACTGTTCACACGTTACTAATATCACTTAAATAGAGGCTATAATAGTCACAGTGCAGGTCGCGTTTTTAAAACACATGTGATGAGTACGCGAAAACTGTCGCAGCAATCAAGACGTCATCAACATGGACACGGAAGCGGGCTAGGTTGTTGTTTTTTTTTTTTTTTTTTTTTTTAATAATTTAGTATTCTGAATTCCATGTCAAATATTAAGAATAAAAAAGATGGGGTTTTGTTTTTGTTAATAGCTATACATTATTACAACACCACAGTGATATTTGTTTTTGTCCTCGTTGATATGGCAGGTTAACATTTATTCATTTTAGCCTAACCTTATTTTATTTAGCCTTTAATAGTTTCATTTCGAAAAAAGTTGATTGTAACTTAAATGGCATAATTTTTATTTTTATATACAGTGGTGGCCAAGATTATTAGAACACTAGTATTTTCAGGAGCTAAAAAATGGTTTTAAGTCAGTTATTTCTCTTTTGCTGTAGTGTGTCAGTAGGAAATATCAGTTTACATTTCCAAACATACATTTTGGCATTAATTGTAATAATCCAGTGAGATTTTTGTTTGCACAAGGAGTCTGAAACAGCCAGTGCTCCACACAGAGATCTGATCTGATCATCATCCAGTCTGTCTGGAATGACATGAAGAAACAGAACAAACTGAGACAGACTAAATCCAGAAGAACTGTGGCAACGTCTCCAAGATGCTTCAAGAAACCTACCTGCAAATCTACCTGAAAAACTATGCGCAAGTGCACCTAGGGCAAAAGCTGCTTTAAACGCAAAGGATGGTCACACCAAATGTTGATTTAATTTAGTTAATAGAAGTTAATTGATAAAGAAAATGTATTTATGACATTATTTTTGACAGCATCCTCATTTTACAGCATTTTTACAGAAGTGCATTAAACTTTTAACAGTACTGTAGCTTTGCAGGTAGGTTTCTTGAAGCATCTATCTATCCGTCCCCCTCCCTTCCAGGAGTATTAATTACATATTCTAGCATGCAATAAAATTTGGATTGTTTAAATTTTTAACAATTTAAACCACCTGCAAAGTTTTCATAAAACCATGACAGAAATAAATAAGAGTGTTTGGAAGGGGCAGCAACTGTGGCCCTAGAGCATTTTTCATTTAACCTACTAACCACAGAAGATATTTTTTTTTTCCTATTTAACATTTTAATAGCCATCTTAATTACATACAACCCTTACAGAAATTACAGCTATATTACATATACATAATCATAATTACGTCAAAGTACAGAAAGGTTTTCATTTAAAAAAAAAAATGCATTGGATATGACCATAAAAAAAAATAAAAATAAAAAAGCCCTTTACATTGGACGATCAAACAAAATAAAATGAAGCAACAAGCTATATAGAGATAAACAATAGCCTTTTTTTGCGTACAAATTTCCCTTAAATGGGGTGGAAAAACTGTCAAAACTGTTGGCCCATCACATGCACAAAACTATTTACATTTTTCTTTAACTCAGGCATTTTAAACATTACATATGGGAATCTGCAGGAGCCTTTTGTGCTCATTTAGTCTTTCAGAATATAGCACAACAATACAGAAAAAGAATAATAATATGAAAAAAAAAAAAATTTAGTTTAAAAAGGGGAGTAAATACAGAATAAACAGTTTCTTTTGTACCTACATTCAGGCAAACAATCCTGGCACTGACATTGCAGAGTGGACTTCAGAGAAACCCAACTTCAAACTGTAGGGATTTTTAAATGTATTGACAAAGAGGCAGACTGTCATTAAAGAACAAGCAAAGTTATTCTCTTCAGGCAACAGAAAAAAAATATATCTCAGGTATTTTAAAGATAATTCACTAATGTACCTTCATTTATTTTCAGTTTTCACTCTAATTTGGGACAGGGCTTTGGTCTTGAGGTTTATGTTACAAATTTTACTGTTTTTTTTTTTTTTTTTGTTATTTTGTAAACACATCAGCATCTCAGAATTATAATGTAACCCTGTTGTGTCTCAGAATTGTACAATTTACCACTTTAAACAAAGGAAGAAGTGTAGGAAATTACTTTTCATTACCCTCAAATATATTCCAGAGGAGGGCAAGGGCCGAAAGGCATTTTTGTACATAATGAAAAACTGTATCGTTAAAAGATACACATGCTAAAGGCTTACACAAAAGTATATCATGCAGTCTTAAAGACAACAGACTTTATGGTTTAACTGTATTTACTTCTGCCTGCTCAAAGTTCAATTTCAGTTTTTTCTTTTCTAAATAATACCCGAGCAGCATACCAAAACTTAAAGGATAGCTTTAGCCTGCTTTGTTCTCCATACGAGAGCTCACAGACACTGTTTGAACCTGGAAAATGTCAGAATTTATTACAATGTCCTGGAAAGCAATAACACAAACCCAGACTATTATGAAGTCCTTCTAGATTATTGCTTTGAACACTGTAAAGCACTGAAATTAACTATTAAAAACAGCAAAAGTGAAGATGTCTCTTTATCAAGTAATGGCAAGTTTTTAGTCTGGAGAATCTAGATGTTAACTTAAACATGCACATATGCTGAACACAAACGGCACCTCGGGCATATCTAAGAGATTTAGTGGGTTCAATGGCACTTGGCCAACTCAAGCGATCAGTCCACCAGAAAAAACTCAAAGTAACTTGTGCGTCCCAAATTACCCTTGCACACTCACTTTCAATCTTCCACCACACACCGGAAAAATGAATGAACAGCACCTAAAATTCTAGAAGTGCATTCGGCATGTGATGTGAATGAAGCCACAGGCCACCAGAGCTGCAATTACAAAACTTGTGATAGTTACATGAACAGGTAGAGTGTTGGGGCCAAAGCTTTGTGCAGTTTCTGGGAGGCTCCTTCTGTATGCTTTTTTCTTCTCGGCGGCTCAGATTCACAAACTCCTCCCCATCATAATAACGTCTTTTGGGAATCCCTCCATTTTGGCCACTTCAAAGCAGCCCAGTTTGCTATAAAAGTCCAACATCCTTTTGTCTATCTGCCGGACCTCACAGAAAGCACCATGTGAGCCTGACAACCGAGGAGGAAAAGATGTGTTTATGAAACAAAGAATTCAAACAAATCACTGCAGCTTTTCATGTCCACTAACATGTCAACATCTGACATTTATGAACTATAAACACTGCTTACTAAAGTCAAAGTAAAGTAAAGTATGATGGGGGGGGGGGGGGTTGTCACATGGAATCTAAAAGCAGCTTTAATGTACAACGTATTAATTAATTACTGTGTAATAACAATGTTATTACTATAGCAATTAATAATGGCATCATGTTAAATAAATACACATGCCACACAACCTAACTTTACCTACCATTGGCTTTCAATGATGAGAGGAGACATCCCATCATGCTTTTGGCAACACTGGGGTCAGTAACCTTTGCGTGAATATCCACTTTAATGAGTGATGGGAAGTTACTGAGGAATGATTCTGGTAAGCCTTCTTCTTCCTCATGGAAACTTAGCATCATTTTCTATAGGGGGAAAAAATGATTAAAGTTGCCATAAACCTGTTCTAAACATAAAATATTTGATACAAGAAAGGCCTCTAAATTATCAACTTGATCAAAATTTCTATATATTTTTTTTTTGGGAAAAATTTTTTGTCTGAAAGTTTAGTAAAATGTTCCATAAAAAGAATAGTTTGATGAGTTTGATGAAGACGACATGACATGCTAACCTCAGCCTCTGACAGGTCCTTCTCTGTGTCTGGCTTGTTGTATTTCTCCTGCATGAATGGAATCCAACTCATCTTGCATTTCTTCACAAAAGGTTTGACATCCACAGTGCCCAGGGCATAACCACAGATACCTTCCTCATCCTCAAGCACAAAGCCATAGTCTGGGCTGTGCGTCAGGAAACCTCCTACTAACCTGCAATGAGGAAGATGATGGTACAAAGTTCACGTTATAAAAAAATAAATAAAACTCACCCATAATACTTTAATGTGACTAAAAGTGAAAGCTCAAACCAAACCTGTCTCCAATAAGGTCCGGTGACTCGTCTGAGAAAGCGATGCCGTCACAGCCCTCAGTGAACATCTCTTTGCAGATCTTGTAGACGGCAGACTGAAGACAGAGAGTGAGAGAGATGCAGTGTGTGAAGGCATCTGACAGCTTTCATTCCACAAAGTACGAGCCCTCTAAGGACTAACAGGTGGACCAGACTGCTGTTTCAGCAGAATGCTTCAGATGTGCCGCAAATAAACCTAAAAGCACAGCTTAAACTGGGACACCTCAGCCGGGAATTCAAGCAGCCAACAGCAATGTTTTATTTAGACAGAGCATCTACACAGTTTTCATACTACAGACAGCTTGCCGTAGACAAGTCATGTCCTCAACATAAAGCACAAAATTAACATCTTGGGGCCGGCTGCACAGCTGTGCACAGGTTACAACTTAGCCTAGTTGCAATGTAAATTCGCATTAAGATACAAATTATGTACTACTAAACGTTTTTGCATTGCACCATTAAACTTATTTGAAATGCAACTCTACTTATAAACTAATTATTTATAAAAGCCTGCAACCAGATGATAAGGTCTAAACAAAACAGCAAATTGATTGAATTGCATCAATAATGCAATGTTCATATTTTACCTAACTTACTTCAATCCTTTAGATATACATTTACACTTTACGTGTTATAAAGCGAAAACATTATGTAAACAAATGACTTGCTGCTCTTCAACACAAACCCAATTCTTTGTATTTAGCATTTATTGCTCCTTATTAATTTAAAGTTTAAAGTAGTTTCTGAATTTTATTTACATTCATTATTTACATATACGCGGTTTACAAAATACCTACTGTGGTATTTCATGCTGAAGTATCAGTGGAAACTTATTTTTAATTATTTACGTGAAGCAAAAGGATCAACCTTAACAGCATAAATCGAAAATCAATGCATTTCAATACAACTCCTGCTTATGAATTAGAAAGCGTTTTTTGGATCATTGGAGGTAAATGGAAAGCTTATGAACTACTAGCTACGTTCTGCCTTAAGAACAAATAGTGCAAGCAAATTAAGTAGGCTACAGTAGGTAGTTACAAACTAGCTATTTACTTGTCCCTAGGCTAGACTTTACGTTTCAAGTGAGAACTTACAAATGGCTGATGCAAACCTTCCCTGGTGACTAGTGTTTCATAAAGTTGCATACACAATTTTGCAAAAATAAAATAAAATGGCTGATATCAGTGGCTTGATGCCCAGCCAAAACCTACCTCATCTTTGGGAAAGTAAGGCCTTATGGTATAGATTTTGGAAGTTGGCATTGGTGGTGGTGGCTGGTAGAAAAGATCATTTGCCCCATCAATTGGCAACAGTCTCTGTGGAGACCAAAGCAAAAGCATTGCAGAGTTTAGTATCTCTCTAGATTTGACCATGTGACTGCACTGCTACTGAAACTTTAGCTGCTGTTTACCTGCTCCAACTGAACAGACCTCACACAATGGAGCTGAACAAGAATGTGCCTAATATCGGCATGGGAATAAATCGCTTCACAAGTAAACTGGCTTCTCTGGTAGGTCAGTGTACAGCAAGAGCACGTAAACATCATACATAAGATACGCACCATTGAAAATCATTTCCACCTTTTTTTCTGAGAGAAACAAAAATGAAACAAAATTGCGCAGGCTTGGTCTGAGAAAGGCTTAACTGGCTAAAGGAGATGCTCCTTTCCCGCTCTTTTTCGCTGCGCAAGATCTTCCTGTAGAGAAAAGGATGAAGCTGGCGCGCAAAGCAAAACTCCATGACCAAATATTTCCAGCTTAAAACATATTTTCCTTGACAGACCATTTAAAATAGCTGAATCATTCTGCGATGTTAAGTATGCCGAGGTTATAGATTAATAATAATTTGTTCATGGAGCTTTGAGCAGGCTCGCTGTCGCACACGCAAGCGCAGTGTTGTGGATGCAGGCGCAGACAAAATGTGACAAAAATTTTTGCGCTGTTTCCTGCAAAGAAACAAGATTTCATAAAATAAAACCTAACCATGCCGCGCTGTCGCAAGCGCAGGGGGAAAAGCAGCATCTCATTTGGGCAGTTGCTGAAAGAAATCCAAATTTAGGCTGGGTTAGAAAACACCATCACCCCAAACGCTGGATCTGACCCATTTCAGTTTACACTTCAGAAAAAAGCCCAAGTGGCTCTCAACACCCCTACGTTTTCTATGCAGCTGCTGACAGCTCACCTTAAACAGACCAACCCATATCGTTTCGCAACCATACGAACATCTAAAACAAATGAAAATATATCTTCGTGTAACATTTTGCTGGTAATTCAATATTGGATACCTGGAACTCTCCTGCTAGACCGCCCCTAAAGGCCCAGGGCTCTTGGTCGCCACTTAAGAACTGTGCTGACGACTGACTACGACACCCTGTTGAGATCAGATCCAAGCGGAGAACATTATGTGAGGGGCTTTCTGGCATAATGAGGGGGAAGGGGTATAGGGTAGAGGTGTCTTATTTCCAAATAACTTCATTAAAAAAAATTAAAAAAATAAAAATGTAGATACTACAATAATGGAACACGCCTCAAGATTAACAACAGTGAAAACTGCAGATATGTTCTGCCTAGGGCTCAAGCAGCTTAAGCTTACAACGACAGAGGGCTTACACGGACTGCAATGCCAGATTTGGGCACACTACTGAAATGATTCATTTTTCACATGATTCTTAGGCCTTTAGAATTAAAGTCGGCATGAAACGGAAGTTGAGGCTGTCTTTTTTTTCTCTACTGTGACGTATATCCGAGTGAAACGGCATCTGAAATGAGAGGGCGGGACTTGATTTCGTCCTTCGAGAATTGATTGGATCGTTGGAAGTTGGGGCGTTACTAACAAAATGGAGGCAGATCTGAAATGCCAGTTTGCAGTTAGTGTGGGGGATTTCTCGCCACTGGATTCACTGCCAACACCCAAGCATGAATAAATGAGTTATTTATTAGGGATGATGACCACGATCAACAGCACAAAACATGCCAAAACAGCGAGAGAGAGAGAGATTGCCTGAATGACTGAGCACGTCCTCCATCAGGTTAAGTCATATTCTTGAAACAAATTAGTTTGCGATGTCCTAAGAGTAATGTTCTCGTAATATCCTAATATCTTTTCAGTGTTTAAGGGTAACGTACTCCCTCATGACTGGTGTCAGTGCTATAAAGTGAAGCATCAGCTTCAGCATTTCCCCTGTCATTTATCCCAGCGTTTACCCCTTACGTCACTAGCTCCGCCCTTGCGCCATCACTCGTGACCAGAAGACTAGAGGAGTCGTTTTGAGGGGGAGGGGAGGTTAACATATTTGATTAAAGATTACGAGGGCAAATGAATTTTAAAAAAAATAATGAAGTGCACGGATAAATTATTTATAATAAACACTACAGTATTCCATCAAAAAATAAGAATATTCAATTTTGATTTCATGTCGACTTTAAGTGAGGTGTGTGATGCAATCTAGGATATGATATCAAGCACTAGCTCTTCAACTAAACAATATTGCTAGTCTGTTTTGAAGAGATGAGGCATTCAAGAATTACTGGCTGTATCGCTTTTACTACATTTTAGACAACCTGTTGTTGGTGATACGTCATCAGTTCGCTCGCTGGTACTAAATAAGCTTCAGCTGTTTAAGCCCTTTGAATTCTAACCTTCATCTGAAGTCACATTTAGACCTATCTGCCTTGTCACATGACTATCAAGCGTTCTTCATCAGCCACCACCGTGGACAATTTCTTTGATCGATTAAAAAAATCATATCATATAATCTTACATGATCGATGGAGCAATTCTGGACCCTTCATGGGCAAGTCACAAAATAAAAACCTAATTCAAAAGTCTGCAACAACTGAATCTTTCCAGTCACTACGCCTGCTTGCTCCTGTAGCAGATAACTAAGATAAAATTGGGTGATTTTCATTGCTGTTGAGCAGACACAATCTCTATAGTGCAACTGGAAATCCAGTTCCAGTTCTAAACAACAGTACTAATGTGAGGGGATGAGGACTCAGCGTCATGTAACAAGACAAATGCAGCGCAGATCCAGGAGACAAAGTTCTCCTGTTTTCAATCAATTTGATCATACTTAAAACACATCCTGTGATGAAATGGCAGGACACACAACACACACAGCATCTGAGGGGAATTTTACCACTTCCTTTGCTTTTTTATTTTATTTTATTTTTTTAATCCAGAAAATTATTCTCTTTGTAACTTAATAGTCTTACTATGGAGGTGTGTTTAGATGACTGAGGCAAGGGTATAAATTTTCCCCTAAGTTGGTGTGGTAAAGCTGGTCTGAGCCATTTCAATTGGGCCTACTGATAGAAACAAAAATCATGTTAGAGCTGCCAAAGAAAAGAATTGGTGGGTTAACACCTAACACTTGAGCTATCGCAGCGCAAATGTGACTTCATCCAAAACCTTTCCTTTCCTGAGACATTGAAAAAAATAATAATTTGGACACATAATGAAAAAGAAAACATATCTATAAAACCCCGAAAAAGAAAAATGATAATCGCAGCACTGTGCATACACCGGGCACTGTCCATCCAACAGCAGTAGAAACTTGTGCTGAGGATTCTTCCATCTGTACATAACGAAGGGAAAAGACAATAGAAGAGCTCATTAGTAACTGATCTCAGCACAACAGCAGTGAGCCGCTGACTGAATGCCATCTGCACTGCTTTGGACAGTGTAGAAATGCTGGCTGAAAATGCACTGGGATTTGGACTGTCCGAGCAAACAGAGGCTAAAAAGCATATTGAGAGGGGACAGTCTCAATAAATAAATCCAAATAAATCTACATTAAAGGAACAGTTAAATTAACATGACGTTTTGTCATCTCAAATAAAGAGAAGCCTTTATGGGTGTTCTAAAAAAACAAGTTTGTTTCAGATTGTATAGAACACCCTCTTTAATGCAGAAGATTATACTTTTGATTTTCCCTTCCATCAGTTAATGACAACTTAGATGTGGCATGCCAGTTTTGGTTGCTGCCTGCTGTGTTGCTTTGTTATAAAGCTGGACAGAAACCTGTGAATGAAATGTGGTTACCAAGGTAACCCAGGCCATGCTGGTGCTATAATTACTCAACCATCTTCCAACAAAAACCTCATTTAGAGCAGAATCCATTACTCTAACTGTACTGTAGTGATGCCCAGAAGCTATATGGATAACAAACACTGGCATTCTCAGTAAGTTACAGGTCTCTCAATAAAATCATCACAAATAAAAGGGCTGGCTAATGACCCAAGCACTTCTCAGATAAGAGACCCTTCAATTCGCTGTTTGCACAACTGTATAATAGGACCATGAGAACTGTGTACAGTTCGCTGTAATGTAGTGTGCGGACCAGACCATACCAGCTCAGTTAGAGTAAAGCATACGCTGAGGTTGTTTGTGGAGCTTCTTCCTATAATGCTCATGATCATCATATATGGTAAAAGAAAATAATATAATAATATACATATATAAAAAGTATTCATTCATGATGCACCAGAATAGCCTTACACAGCCGCCTTGCTTTCCAAGATCGCATGCGCGGTGCGCTAGGGGCTTATTTTCCTTCACGATCACACCCTTGTTTGAAAGAGATTGCAACAGATGTTGCCAAGTTAACGCACAATGATACTGAATGCACAGCAAGCAGCAGGACCCACCCTGGCAACTGTGACCACAGCCGTCCAAATCATTCTACCTGATCAAGAGTGGCCTGAAGGAGAGGCACTGGCTAGCAATGAGGACAGCATCCAGTCAGTAAAAGAAAAAGTCTTTACACATTACGTGAAAATAAGCAAAGAGAAAGCAAGTGTACACTAGACTGAATTTCCATAAATGGCAGACATTGCCCAAGAAATTTCAGTAGCGCAAGTGGAAGCTGTTCATACTGTGAGTGAGAACTAAGGTCTTATACCTGAGTGGAAAAGTGTTAATTTACTCTCAACTCTAAAAATATGCTCTGCCATCTGTTAAGAAATGCATTTTGAGCACCTGAAATCTTAACAGTGTCACTATAAAATGGTGCAGATGATAAAATGTAGTGTAGATGTGTATGTTTTATTAACTGGTGACTATTGAGTGCTGACTCTTTTTGGATTCTACCGAATAATGTTCAAGTATTTCATGGGCTCAGCATGGTTAAAAAGTCTTTAGGAGCAGCAAAGAGATGTCGCCATACCTACCTAACCACTGAACAAATGATTTCACCATTGAGATGATACTCTTTATATCCCAGATATAGGGATACAGGTCATAAAGAATGGTCCTGTTGGCTGAGTTGGAGAGTCTGGTGAACATCTGGATGACGGAGCAGCACATCTCCTCAAATTTTTCCGCTCTGGATTGCCATTCAGCTACCTATGTGAAACATATGAATATCACCTTTATCATATCCACACTATTAAATGTCTCCTGCTTCAACACAGCTCAGCAACAATTGCAAAAACTGTGCAATTACCTACAAAGTGAGTCATAAAGGCACCACCATGTGGTGAAAGTAATTACTGCATTTCCACCATTTTGTGACTAAAGTATATTGAGCAAACATTTTTGTTCATATTTAATTAAATATGGACAAAAACGAGGCCATGACAGATGAAAAGAGTTCATACATCTTGATCAACAAATTTCTATGAATGTTCTTACCATTAAATCATTCAAACCTAATCAGATTGGCAAATGAATCATTCAGATTAATTTGTGAACCAGTTAATTTGCGGATTAGACTCAAATCAACCAACTCTAAAGAATGATTATCTCAAATCAGAGAAGGATGTTTTACCCTACACAAGAGCAAAATTTAGCCTGTTAAATATTTAAGTCTGAACCAGCATTTAAAAGTACATTATAGGAATTGATGAATCTTAAAATTATATTAATGTCCATGACTGTCCAGGCCTAGATAAACACAATTTAAAAAAAGTTATCCATGACCATGGAAGTAGAGAGTTTTTGTTCAGTTTGATGTGAAAAGATTGACACCTAGCTGTACAAAACTACTAATTATTGATCAGATTCATCAAAACCTCATTTTCAAACATGACAATTCTCACCTTCTCTGGATCCTTTGCTTTGGAGTTTACACTAACATAATTGCTATTGGCTCTCAACCAGTTAAACTCTTTCAACATCTGTACTGCTTTAGGACCGTGTTCGTACGGCAGGTAGAAGAGTTCAGCTAGCAGGGTCAGATCCTCCAGAGTAAGTGGCTCAGCAGTAAACAATGGCTTCTCATTGGGTCCTGGAAGAAACACTTCCTTATTAAGCTGATCATCAGTCTGCATCGGTGCAATGTCGCTGCCTGAATCCTCTTGAATGGACATCTCTGGGGACTTGGACTCTGTCAGGCTCTCTTTGTCTGTGTCCATGGGTTTGAGATCTTCTGTCATTTTAGCCTTGACAATCTCTGTGAGGATCTGGTTGACATTTTTCGTGTCCACATCATCGTGTTTCTCCACGACCATCTCCATGGGTTCTTCGTCGGACTCCTTCTTCTCCACCTCCACCTCCACCTCCACCTCCACTTCCTCTTCTTTGCCAAGCACATGTGGTTCATCGCTAAGGGGCACGGTTGGACTCATGATGGGCTGTTGGAAGACTGTAGTCACAGTAGTGGAAGTGCCCAGACTGGGCACAGTGAGTGCAGGAACATCTATAGAAGTGCTTTTAGTTCCACTGTGAGGAACCTGCCGACCTGCAACAAAAGAAAGAAAGATTAATAAAGATAGGTTAAGATAGATGATACCAAATTCAGAACAACGAATATCATGTTACATAATATCACACAAAGAAGAAATAATTACTGTTGTACTGATGAGGCACTCCAAACTCGGTAAGCCATTCAGTGAGAGCCAGCTTGAGCGCAATCTGAGGGCTGTAGAGGATGTCCGTTTCTAGCTCCTCATCACTGCCCTCGTTTTCCAATTTTATCTGGATGGACACAGTGCTGTCTTCACTGTCCGCTAAACACAGAAATGAGAAGCTATGAAGCTACAATCAAACAAGATTAAACACACAAATGTGATATAATGTTGACGAATTAAATTAATCTTGATCAATAATAGGAGCAAAATGTTTCACTTAGTAAAAAATAGCACTCTGCCATAACTTATTTGTTGAACATAAGGAAAAATCCATCCCGGAATATTAGCTGTTCTAGGGACATAAATCCATGTTAAAATATTAACTGCTTTGAGTCAGCATGAAGCAGAAATTGCAGTTGTCTTTTCTACTGTGATGACAGCTTCTCAAATGAGAGAGAGAAAAAAAAAAAGGCCATTTGGATTCGATTGGATCATTGTCGTTTGCTAACTGAAAGATCTGAACAGATATATCTTTTTTTAATTTATTTTTTAACATTTATAACTTATTTTTTGTCCTTACAATGAAAGTATATTGAAATATTATATTATATAAATATATTATATGTTCAACAAAAAAAAAGACAGTCATACAGGTTAGGAATGAAGTGGGAGTAAATGCTCATCCATTTTCATTTTTCGGTGAACTTACCTTTTAATAGAAAAACTTTGCTCATTTTAATAACATAAACATATAAAAACAATCTTTTCATAAAGACATACTTACTCATGACAACATCTTTTCTCACTCCATTCATGTTAGACTTATACCACGTGGCTAATGTGTGAATGGCCACAAAATTAGACTCAAATTCACAGTTAGGGTTGGTGAGGACTCCCTTCAGCCGAGGGATGAGTTCTGTGGACCTGCCTTTATAAGGCCCCAAGAAAAGTCTCTTCTGATCGTAGTCATTAGCATGAATATTGTCCCAGATGACAGGAGCTCTCCTCAGTATCTTTGTGACTTCTTCAATAGATTCAACAGTTATGTCTTTAGAAACTACCTTGGGACCTATCAAACACGGAAAGGCATTTTTAAAATCCACAAGAGAGCGAAATAGTCCCCTCAGTCCCCTCAATGTAAACACAACTCACCTGTCCACAGCACCTCAATACCAGGAAGCAGCTTTTCACCTATTGTGCGCAGGTAAGGCGATTGTGACACATTTGGGTAACAAAATGTTCCACAATACTCTAAGGACACAGAAACAAGAAATAATTATGAGAAGGTATAAAATAGAAACAATACATTACATAGCATTACACAAAGCACCATGGCTAGTTAATAATAATAATCATCTTACCTGTGGGGCAAAATAAAAATATTTCAGGTTCTCCCAAATATTGGAAGATCTCATTGGTGATAGACACTTGAGCATGTGCAAAGGAGCTGAATACCTCCTTGTCAGCTGGACACATGTTATGATCAATGTCATCAAACAGTAAGGCAAAGGACTTGCACCCAAAATGAGAGACCTGCACAAAAGATAGACAGAGACTGAGGATGTAGGTGATAAAACACTGACACCAGCGCAGTATAAGTTTCTGAATAGGTTCATTCTCACCTGGTCTAACTTCCTTTTAAGTGTCGACACTTCCTTCTGATTTGAGAACGTAATGTCCAGGCCAGGGGAAATGGCATAAATGAACTCAATCCCATACTCTTTAGCAGCACTTATTAAAGTTGTGAGTTGTTCTTTAAAAGCAAGAGACATTAGATTCATAAACTTAAGCCGAATAAAGCATAACGACCGGTACCTTTTAAAAAAGCATGAAAAAAAAAATACAAATATATATATCACCTGCTTCCTCAACAGAATACATTTCTCTCCAAAACATTCTGTGTTTGTAGTCATCTTTTGGGGCATACAGATAGGTGTTCAAACCCCATTTCTGCTGCCTGAAACACATCAAATTTAAAATACAAAAATAGTATTAGCAATTACAATAGCATGTATAAACTTGTCTAAAAGAAACGAAATGATATTTAGTGGCAAGTTGAATCAGAAAGGGGCAGGATGTTTGCACGTTTGCACAATACCTCCTGAAAAGCTCTTTCCTTTGTTCCATAGTCCATGGCCGTCCATAGAAGCCTGCGGTGAACAAAATAATAAAAAAACAAATGTTTTTTTTGTTTGTTTTTTTGTTTTCTGACAAACGCAGCATATTCCACAAACAGATGCTACAGTCAATCAACACCTAAGCAATATATATATATAACGTTATATATAAAAAAATGTTTTTCTAGCAATGTAGGTGACTAATTAGACTCATTTTAACGGTTGTATATACTTTACGTTTGACAACATTACGTTGGATTTGTTTAAATTTGCTCACCCTCCACTACACCAGTGATGAATTTCCTGCGGCCTGTTCTCTCAACCCCGATACCGGGCTCGTCCACTGGACACTGCGTATCCGCAACAGCTTCGGTGGGTACTGGATTTGCTTCACTTTCTGGCTGTGTCGACTCGATTATTTTGTCTTTCTGAACCATTTTGAGTTGTACTTAATAATGTCTGTTGGAAGTATTGGTCTAGTCGTCAGCCAAAGGTTTTCTTCTAACTCGCCGCTCGATTCGGTAACGTTACTGGGTTAGTAGGTCACCGAGTCACCGGTAGGGAGCGGAATTCTATCGGATGCAGATTATCTGCACGAACAGACGGTAACGTTAACTGCAGATTTCTTCGTTAAAAAAACACGACAGTCATTCACGTACAGTGCTGAAAGCTTTCTGGACTATATCTGGACTGTCTGCTCGCGCTCGAGCAAGCGAACTGGACCCTTGTTTCAACGATGTCAGATCCGCTAATTAGCATTACCCGATGTTTTCTCTTATAACTTTTGTCGAGTCAACTTTAGATCATGTGCAAATCATAAATTAATGGCGTTTAAGCTTACTGTACATCTGCATCGCGACTTCAAACAGATCTTGTCAATGTAACGCAACGTTCGTCGACACTGTTTAATTTTGCACTCTTCTTCCTGTTTACACTTACTGCGCAGACTCAGAAAACTGGTTTGAACCAGTAAAGGACGGTTTGCGCGAGTCTGAAACCAAATCTCTAGCAAAGCTCTTAAAGGGGCAGCGGGAATATTAGCTCTTGTCCAGCCTGAAAGAGAATGGTGGATGGCAACCTGTTCATTTAATTCATCCTATAATAATTTTGGACACTTTTTTTTTTTAATAGAAATATACGTGTAAATTTATTAGTACATTTATTAGTACAAAGGAACTTTGTTGTGTTTCTGAACAAAATCAGAGACACTGACGTTATCAGAGACTGTTTGCATTAAAAAGATTATAAAGACCAAGTAATTTTTAAGTTGTATGACATTTTCTTTTGTATATTTAACCCAATGTCCTTTTCCTTGTTTATGGTTAGTGTTCTTTGAATAAAGAAGAGAGTAGAACACGACCTATATTAATAATCTTTGATAATTTCTGTGAAACCGGAAGAGAATTGAGATGAACAGCTCTTACGTCCACAGTCTCTGTGCAGACGTGCGCATACTTAAAGTGTGGTTATGAATAATGTTTATTAATAGTACAATAGCAAAGACATTACAATACAGAAATTACAATGATATATTTTTGGATAAAATAGTTCAGCTAGGGTATGTTTAACTATCACATTCAGCGGCCATTGGCCTCTTGCGTATGAAATATCACCCCTCTATGTATCGTGAATGGTTCGTTCCATTGCTTCAGCGCTACTTTCAACGCACATGTTTGAATAATCTGGGAGTCTTCTCCTGACTAAAGGTCCATAAATTTATTTATACGAGACGCATGTCATTTGATTAATTTTAATCTTAAACAGAGACAAAGCAGAAAATGGTTTCTTATTTCCTTGCATCACAGCAGTAAAAAAAAAAAAAAAAAAAAATTATAAAAAAAATTTATATATATATATATTTATTTATTTATTTTTTACTGCTGTGATGCAAGGAAATAAGAAAAGGTATTTACCAAGGAGGTGAATCTCTACAGAAATACATAAGATAATTAACTCGTTTAAATTAATACCATAAAAACATCTCTAAAACTGGTCTTCTCTGTTCCTTAACTCTTTCCATCTACATGCCGGTGTCACCACAGTGGCAAATGTGTCAAGAAGGTTACTGAGCAGCCACAAATGAACATGGTAAGTTAAGAAACCCAAATTCCATAATCTGCATGTTACATATGAATACACGAGACAATTGTATTAAGGTGTGTTACAGTGCAGCATGAATCTTGTCTGAAAAATCACTATCACTGATCTACTCTTTATTTCTGTGCATGGCACTCTCCATCTACAGGCCAAGAGGAACTGGAAGAAGAGTCACAAGACAGGTACTGATCAAGACCACTGCAATGCTCTGCTGATCAGCCTTCAATCCAGCACAATTAGAAAAACAGAGATGATCCAGAACACAGCTGTGCATCTGATTTTCAATCAACCAAAAAGGACCACTGGCTCCCTGCTTCAGATTCATGGCTTTATTGGCCTAATCACCAGCATAGAGAATCATACAGACACCATATTCTCACGCAGCCTAACAGCAACTCGAAAGCACTTTGTTCACACTTATTTAAAATTGACCTATGACATGCAATTCTTCTAAATTTTTCTGTAAAATGAGAACCCCATTTATTTATACACTAATCAATATGTTGCTTATTTGGATGACATTGACAAATGTTATGTGAATGTTGCAAGGGTCTGTTCAAGAGAGAATGACACATTGATTTTAATCTCAGAAGAGACACAAGAAAGAATTTTTATCTCAAGTTTATTTAGGTTGAAATAAATTCAGCATTATAAACCTGTTTTCCCCAACAAAATGTTTACATTCAGTTAATTTTAAAATGTATCCAACATTCAGCAATTCAGATTAAACATTTAAATAAATTTAATCCTTTTAAAAAATTCTATTATTTCATTCCACAGTTTCATTATATTTCATGATCTTTTTTTTTTTTGCACTTTCGATTTTTCTTACAAATCTTCACTTCAATAGAAGGTGTAAACTTGCAGAAACAAACAAAAACACAGAGAAAAACAAAAACAACCAAAAACAGTAATTGAGAGACAACACTGGAAGTGTGGGGCAGCATTTTGCTCAGAGGTAATCGGTCTTCTCTTCTGTGGCTTGACTAATCGTTACCTTTTCAGGTTCTTCTGAGCCTGTTTGAGTAAAGTGTCAAAGTCTAGTGCATCAAATTTGCCTTTTGTAGGCTGTGGATTGTACTCCCGGTTTGAATCTGAAAGAGATTAAAAAGAGACTGTAGCATCTGGAGTCTTTAACAGGAATGTTTTCAAAGATTGTAAATTAGTAATGCACCAAAATTTCACCAACTGGAAATATACAGCAGAAACTTCAACTATTGCCCTAAAGTTACAACATGTAAATATGTCAGCAGTGTTGACTTTAACCAAAAATGATGCTAGAATGGCGATATGTAAAATCCCCCCCCCCCCGTTTCAGGTAAATGAAAATCTCTTTCAGTTTGTTTTAATAAACAATGTCGGTAAAATAGTGCATTACTACTTTAACCCTTAAATGCATACCTCGTGTCTTTAGTGACCCGGGACATTCACTACCCTCTCCCTCTTTCATTTTTTAACGTTAGACATCAACTTTCATAGTATTCCTCAATCTATTTATTATAAACTATATAACAAGAAAAAAATAATAAAATATAAAAGAATGCCTGTTTTTTGATTAATTTTCTAAAAATTGTAAAGGCTCGCTAGAGACCCGAGGTATGTAAATATGTAAGTTTATTTTTCCTGCGCAACTATATTTACACATCTGATGACTCAATACGTGCAATGCACCTTTATTCCTCAAGGTGGCACTGTTTGATACACGATGACATGAGGGTTCACTCATAATTACTGTAGGCAATTATAAAACAAAACAATATCATCAGCAAATATTGAACTGATTTGAATGGTTTTACTGCAGAGCAATTACTGTTTGCAATGAAATATAAATGTCACTGTCTTTTGATGGTGGATGTGGTGAATAAGCTGCCAGTGATCAAAATATTGAATATGAAGTCATTGAAAAACGATAGTTTTGAGAATATGGCTGAGATCGTGAATATGGGCGCTCTGATGATGACAGCGATGGCAAAATCATCTGCTCAAATTGAAATTGAACCCTTCTAAGTTTCAGAAGGTAACGAAATATGCTTTATTTTATTCTTCTGTAATTGTTCTTAAAATATCATGAGAGTTTTTTGCTATTGCAGCAGTTAGAGATGCATCCGTGCTGGATATGTGTGTCCAGGTCACTAAAGACCCGAATATGTAATAAGGAATGGCGAAACATTCATGCATTTAAGGGTTAAATGGATTGAAAGAAAAAAGACATGATGCTAAGCTCACCAAGATCAGCATAACTGGTCTTGCAGAACTGTCTCCTGCCTCCAAAGCACAGGTCAAATGGAAGCTCATTCTGCTCCCTCAGCTTGCTTCCATTTTCAATAGCGTCAAATGCATCCTTCGTGTTGTTGTATGTAACGAAGCCATAGTTGTCCCTGAAAAAACAAGAGTGTTAGCAACATTCTTTTTCTAGTGTAAACAATATACCAAATAAATACAATTGAAAAAAAAAGCCATACCCATTTTCTCTAAAGTGCACAGTGCACTCCTCAATCTTTCCGAAGAATGAGAAGCGCTCCTTCAGCTCTTTACGAGTCATGCTTCCACGAATTCGTCCAACATAAACAACTCTCCGCTCCTCCTACATAACATTTCAATTAAAATGTTAGAAATCACCAAGGTGCTTTTGAGAAAAATCTAAAGACATATTTCTTGATTAAAATACTCACAATTGCTTTCTCCTTGCATCTTTTTGAATCTTCATTGGAATATTGTGAACACTGGTAACCAGATCTCTGATTAGGGCTAACAATAAAATTAAAACATATTAGGATTATTATAGTTAACTAAAACATAACCATAAAAAAACATGTTATTTGAAATAAAATACACAATAACTGAAAATAAAATATAATATAAAAGTAAACTTGATTAAGTGTTCTCATTTTAATTTTAAGTTTTTAACTTGATGTATTAAGTAACTAAAATAAACATTAGGGATGCACCGATACCACTTTTTCCCAGTACTCGCCCGGTACCGATACTTTTATTTTTGGTACTTGCCGATAACAAGTACTGATACTGATATTTTCAATGCATTTGTAAATTTTTAAAATATTGGGTACAGAAACCAAAAGAGTATGTATAATGTTAGTTGGTTAACTTCATAGTCAAATAGATAGTCAAACCAAAATTTATTCAGACACCTTCAACATCTCACATTATCACAGTTTATTCGCTATAGTTTAGAAAATGGTAATAAAATATGACATGAACTCAGTTAAACTGTGTCAGAACAAATTCAGCTTGGATTACAATCAACCAAAAATTAATCAAACAGCTGTATGACAATATTTACACAACTATCAATACTTTGTCAGGCCACTCTGAGCCTTAATGACAGCATGTAGTCTCCTGGGCATGCTGTCAACCAGGTTCATACAAACCTGAACTTCAATGAATAATTTTTGGTCCCAAATTTGTATAAATTTTACTGGTAGTCCACTGTATGAAGAATTTTGGTTATAATATGTCAGTTTACTTTATTTTGCTATCCTCACTTACTTAAATGAACTATAGTGTCCTGCACCCACTAGTAAAAAATATCAAAAATTATATCTGGTGTCTGAATGATATTTGGTTTGACTGTATATCATTCGGTTATTTTCACACTTAATTGTGCCCATTAAAGGGGACCTATTATGCCCCTTTTTACAAGATGTAAAATAAGTCTCTGATGTCCCCAGAGCGTAGATGTGAAGATTTAGCTCAGAATACCCCACAGATAAATTTTTATAACTCGTTAAAATTTCCACTTTTAGGGTATGAGCCCAAACGCCTGATTTTGAGTATGTTGCTTTAAATGCAAATGAGCTGTTGGTCCCGGAGAAGAGGGCGGAGCTTCAAGAGCTCAAGCTCCGGGCATCATTAGCAGTGCTAGCCTTGCAAATAAACATTCCACTACTAGTACAAGCCTGTTAAGGATGCACAACCAACCGAGAGAACCGCAGCCTTATGAGGATTGTCAAGCAAAATTGATTCAAGAATTTGAGTGAACTTCACAAGGAATGGACAGAGGCTGGGGTCAAGGCATCAAGAGCCACCACACACAGACGTGTCAAGGAATTTGGCTACAGTTGTCGTATTCCTCTTGTTAAGCCACTCCTGAACCACAGACAACGTCAGAGGCGTCTTACCTGGGCTAAGGAGAAGAAGAACTGGACTGTTGCCCAGTGGTCCAAAGTCCTCTTTTCAGATGAGAGCAAGTTTTGTATTTCATTTGGAAACCAAGGTTCTAGAGTCTGGAGGAAGGGTGGAGAAGCTCATAGCCCAAGTTGCTTGAAGTCCAGTGTTAAGTTTCCACAGTCTGTGATGATTTGGGGTGCAATGTCATCTGCTGGTGTTGGTCCATTGTGTTTTTTGAAAACCAAAGTCACTGCACCCGTTTACCAAGAAATTTTGGAGCACTTCATGCTTCCTTCTGCTGACCAGCTTTTTAAAGATGCTGATTTCATTTTCCAGCAGGATTTGGCACCTGCCCACACTGCCAAAAGCACCAAAAGTTGGTTAAATAACCATGGTGTTGGTGTGCTTGACTGGCCAGCAAACTCACCAGACCTGAACCCCATAGAGAGGCTATGGGGTATTGTCAAGAGGAAAATGAGAAACAAGAGACCAAAAAATGCAGATGAGCTGAAGGCCACTGTCAAAGAAACCTGGGCTTCCATACCACCTCAGCAGTGCCACAAACTGATCACCTCCACCTCGCACGCACATATTTGTACTGGTGCAGAATGAGAGGGACAAGTACAGCCTAGCGCATTTCACACAGGCTGCTAGTTTCACATTCGCCAGAAAGTCGTGTATGCTTAAGGTTGAAAATAAATTGTTTATAGTGAATGCCCCTATAAACTGTCTTATATTTACGATTTAGTTTTAAGCCAAATGATGCGTGTGCTAAGGGAGCGAACATCAATAAAGATCACACAACAGAAGTGTGCGCGCTCTCTCTCTCCCTACCGTTAAGTAACTTGTGCATTGCTTTACTTACTTGTTTTTGACACATCTGACTGAACTACAAACTATCCAGTGATGTCTGAGAGAAGGGGATATTCACTAATCCACTCAGCGTGCTTTGCTTAGCCCATCAGCTATACAGGCGTTAATACTGAATGTTTAACATTAAATTCATTGCATACATATACTTCGTAGACATCCTTAATCTCTAATAACGCCATTCTGCTGTCTGTTGTTGGTGTTTCTTTGTCTGAATATGGCACTTATCATATGCTGTGTGGTATCGGCGTTTGGTATCGGGGCATTTTAACGAGTACGAGTACAGGAGCTCAGTATCGGACTCAATACCGGTATCGGTGTATCCCTAATATACATGAATGGAAAACAAAAACAAAATCAAATTCAAAACATTAATAAAAACTAATAGTATCTTAAAGATACTACGTAACACTGAAACATGTGGCCACCTTCTATGACTTTTCCAACGCCTATGTCCGATGTCAGAGGAGCGGGATCCGGATCGAGAGCGGCTGCGGCTCCAGGATCCAGAGCGTGAACTTGAATATGAATACCGTCGTTGGCGGGGCGGGGAAAATGACCTGGATCGGGAACGAGACCGAGATGATGAACTGGATCTGCTGCTTGAGTGACGAGACCTGTATCTGTAAAATGTAAAAATACACATTTGGCAAAATCCTCTAGATGTGCTTTCAACATTCCTTTCTAATGATTATAAATGTGTATAACCACATCAAAACTGACCTTTTCCTAGATGGCGAACATGATCTGGAGGAGGACTCTGATTCTGAGCTACTAGAGGATTGGGCTCTATATCTTCGCTTCGAGCGGCCTCTGTCCTGCTGGTACTGTCTGGAGGAACGCTCAGAGTAGTTCACAAATTTCTGCTGGTTGCATTTTGCTTCACCCAGTAAAGAGCCTTCAGCGTCAGGCCTGATTGGAGAGGCGTCCGGAGTCTCCAAGGCAGAGCTATTTAATGTACACCTCCTATCTGCAGAAGGTTGACTAAAGCTGAGATTTCTCTGGGTTCCCTCTGTAACTGAAGGAGTTGTTGAAGCTTTGGAGATGCTGCTCTGGGCTGGCTTGTTGGGCGGCAGCTCAACGGTCTTGATAACAATGCTAGGCTGTTGTTTGACATTCCACCGATTGCCAACTTCATTTTGACAGGGTTCTTTTGGAGGGAGGCAGTAGTCGTGGTCAAGGGAGAAAGGCTGAGTCTGTCCAGTAGTAGTAGGGGTCTGAGGCTTGCTGCGCAGCTTATTTGAAGGTAGTGGTCTTGCCTCTATCTGAATGGCCTTGTTAGGAGTTGGTTTAAGGACCTCTGACTTCTTGGTTTTCCCCAGTAGAGAAACTGGTGCAATAGGTTTCCACATCTGGTGTGGGGGTGTGGCAGGAGGTGTAAGACCTATGGTAAGAGTCATTTGAATGGAGTTTACTTTTATTCAAAGAAATGATAAAGGCTTAAAACGCCAATTTTGATATACAGTGGCTTCAAAATTGATTTGTATTATATAATAAGTCAAACCATGTGCCATTTATTTTAAATGAACAAGCTATATGTACACTACCGTTAAAACATTTAGGGAGAGCAAGATTTTTTTTTCTTTTTCCAATAAATGCTGTTCTTTTGAACTTTCTATTCACCAAATAATCTTCAAAAGTAAAATGTATCATGGTTTCAACAAAAATATTAAGCAGCACGACTGTTTTCAACATTTATTAAAAAAATTATTGTTTTTTGAGCACCAAATCAGCATATTAGAATGTTTACTGAAGGATCATGTGACACTGAAGACTGGAGTAATGGCTGCTGAAAATTCAGCTTTGCCATCACAGGAATACTAAATTTGAAAATATATTAAAAGTAAAGTTATTATAAATTATAATAATTTCATAATACTTTTTGATTGAATGAATAAAAAAAAGATTCATTAAAAGACTTTACAAAACCAAATAGAAAATCTTACAGACACCAAACTTCTGAATAGTAGTGTATGTGTTTGAGTTAAAAAAAAAAACAAAAAACAAAAACATTTACTTTGTAGTTTAGAAGAATAAAATTTTATACTTTTTGCACAAAACATTCATTTATTTAAAAACAAACACACACACACACAATAAAAACACCTTACCTGCTGTGCTTCCCAGGTCATGGTTGCGGGTTTTCTCCACGGCCTTAGTCTCCACCTGCTCATAACTGAATTCAACACTAAAATATAAATAAATACAATCTGCAGTTGCAACAGTGTCAAAAGCACTGAATTACTAATGTTGTTAAAACATCGCTAAGACTAACACAAGCTACGCTTATGTTTGTCTCCATCCACCTTCACATTCCGAAGCCATGATGAGGGACTTCATTTGTTTCGGTAGGTCTTGGTTAAAAGTGGCATATGGCCACACACACAAACACTGAGTTTGGTGCAAGAGCAGCACAAGGGCTGTAGGGTAACTCCATCACTCTGCCTCATGATACTCACCTGGAGTTTCCTACAGCGGCTGCTCTACCACAGACCTCCGGTACACTCTGCTCTTCTTTGGCTGGAAAGAAAAAGTAGGGTTGTGAATGACCAAATACAAGAGGGTAAGATGGGACAGACCCTTAAAATAACTGAAACAATCAGACTGTCCAGCATCTAGCAGAACTCGGCCATAAGCAGCAGAATGTATTGTGATACTCAACAAAAATGCAATGCATTTGCCCACTCAACAACTGAGAAACAGCAGACTAAAGATAAATGCTTGCTTAATGAATACGTCAGTTTTCAACCCCTGCATATCTACAGACAAAGACAGCCAACTGGTTTTAAAATGGTTTTGTTAACAGGGCAAAATTCCAGCAGTTCAATGAGCATGAGCACATAGCAGCTGTTTTCATTGAAGCCACGCCCTCTCTTAAAGGAACAGACCCTATTCTTCAGGTGTGGTGATACAAGCAAAACTGTCTATTATTAATAGCATAGCTGTGTATAAAGCACAGCTCATACAGACATCACTTCAATCAATCAATTATCAGTTGGTCAGCATGGCGAATTCACGTGATCAATTTGAAAATTAGCAAATTCTGTGGGGAAAATTATTTGCCCTCAAGTGACACTACTGATCCAGATCACACATTCCTATTGAAATGACCAAAAATATATTAAATCTGCATAACTTTAGTAATGATATAGTTTTATGTGACTTGTGCAATTGTTGTAAAATACATGTAAAACAATAACCATTCAGGTTAAACACAATATCACTAGGAAAAGGAAACAAACCTTTACCTCATTTGAACTGAACACTATTATTACATCAAGATATGATGGTTTTGTGAGAAGTTTAATCTAACCACTGAGTCATGTTTAATTGTGAACTCTGTACTTGCAATCTGTGCTTGACCTGGCAACATGGACACAAATTCTTACATCCCAGGCATGCCAACTTTTTCCAAACTCAAAATGTTAGCGTGGCCTAGTTGCTTACAAATGAATGGCCTGCATTCTAAAGATGGTAATATGGGTGTACGTTCACTAAAAGGGCACTCGTTTCCAAAGAAAGCTCTGCTGTGCTCAGCATTAGCATCCTTCACATAGTCAGCTTGACTTGTAGCATGACTTTAACAACCCTCATTGGTAAACAAATACTTTCAGAGTAAGAGCTCAGAGATAATATCACTTACATTGAGACTCCTCAAACTGCTCCAGAAGGCTTGTAAGATCAGCAGCTTCAATACCTAAAAGAAGAAGTTTATTATAAACCACTCCACAGAAATTATTACCTAACAACATATGAACAAACGCTCACCAATTTCACTTGTGAAAGACTCAACCAGCTCAACTGTGGTGTTCTTCGGTTTGGGGATCTCAGAGGAAGCCATCATCATCTGCTCTGCCAGTTCAACAACTCTGGCCTGAACTTGAGCCGAGAAAAACGGCTGAGCAGCTATTGGTGCAACATGAGGCTGTGACCGTGAGGCCAGCTTTTTAGAATTAGTTGGCAGGGTGTTTTTGGCTTGATCAGACACAGTGGCCACAACAACCTGCTCGGTCTCTCTCTTTGCAGGCACAGCAGCACTAGGTTTATGAGGGCTAGAGTTTGAGCTCTGAACTTGTGTAGTGATCATCTGAGGCCTTGAGGGAGCTTTGGATGGAGCAGCATTTGGGCTCCCATGTAAACATTCCTTATGACTCTGTGCATTGAGACCTTGAGGGCCTCCAGATGTAGTAGACACTGATAATGAAACAATCCTTTCAGGGGCCACTTCAGCCACATGTCTGATTGGGGAAGAGGTCTCGGTATGAATAGTGTTTTGTGGCACGCTGATGGGAGCAGGTGGTTTCTGGGGTGAGGGGTGGACTGACTGGGGTGAACTTTTAGATGTATCAGAAGGTGGAGGGGTTGGTTTAGAAGTTGCAGGTTTCTTAGAGGAAGCCATCAGTGAAGCCGGTGGGGTGAGCAAGGCTTCAGGCGTTGGGGGAGCAGCGGGGCCTCTCGGGTGCCATGCGGGCATGATTTCAGGTGTTAGGTCTTTTTTAAGAGGAGTATGCAGGGTTTTACGTGGATCTCTGGGGTTAGGGTCTGGCAGGCAGGGTATTGGGGGAAGCTCCTTGGGCGGTTCAGGCAACTTGGGCCATTTAGCGCTGTAATCCTCCGTTTTGTCCACTGGATCTGGTTTCTTCTGCTGGCGGAGAAGACGGTATTGCTGTAAACTGAGAGGTTTGGGCTTAGTTTCATTACGCTGACAAACAGCAGGCTGTTCGCTAACAGGCTCTTCTTTTGAGGGTGGTTCTTCCTCCACAGACTTTTCAAGAGGTTTGTTCTCTGGATGCGAGTCAGTGATCTTTGCTTCAGCTTGAGGGGTTGTGATATATAGGGTCGTCAACTCAGTAGGACGATCAAGTTTAGGGTTTTTAGGCTCTGCAGATGAGAGCACAGGTGAAAAAGTTACCTTTTTCTTCTTTTGTTCTTCCGGGCGTTTCTTCTGTGGCTCTTCTTTAACACTTGAGCTTCTCAAAATTCTCTGTTCAACCAGAGGGGCTTCGAGAAGTTTACTTTTCTTTTTCCCTTTACGTACCTTGACAACCTCTTTCTCCTCCTCCACAGGAGATACTTCAGAAGGAGGTGGGACTTTTTCAGCACTATCTTCAGGCTTTGGTTCTGGCTTGTCTATGCTATTCTCTGGTACTCTTTGTTCACCTTCTGTGGAGTCTGTGTGAGAAAGAGGGATGCTGAGATCTGGGATTGCCAGGATGGGCTCTCCATGCTCTCCTTGATCAACCACTTCTAGCACAAGGCCCCTGTCAGGCAGAAGATGCTCTTGTCCCTCTTCTCCTTCTACACATAATGTCATGCAGTAAGGGTGCATGTGTTTTACTAAATCACTGAGAGTGACAGGCATACTCTCTCCATCCTGCTCTAAAGACACAGGAAGGCACCAGTCAAATTCATCCAGTGATGACAAATCAATATTGGCTATGGGTGTCAAAACACTAGCATCTCCATCTTCCTCCTCTTCTCCTTCACTGTTCTGCTGGGACACTCTTTGCATTCGTGGGAGATTCTATAAAACAAAAACGTAACATGCCTTACATTATGCCTATAACGTTAGGAGTTGAAAGAAGTTTTGGTGGCTTATGGGAACAACACATGGCAGACATTTTCAAACTTGTAATGAGAAGTGCTTATAAACTGGCTGCTGCAAGCAAAAGCTTTATTTCCCCATGCAGTTTTTCACCAAAATACAAGATGGTTCAACATTTCAAAGTCAAGAATTTAATTATATTTTGCAGTCATCATCTTATAGTCAATGACTGTATTATACAGTAAAACACTACAATAGTAAAAATTTAAATATTTTCTTTAAAAAGTATCAAATATTTATTATTGTTGACTTTAATCATATCTCAAATTGTGTAGCCCCAGTTAAATCCGACCATGCTGTCATCTAAAACTAAATTTAATGATACATTATATATTTTGCAGTTTTTCAAAAATTGATGAAGAAAGATTTAAGAACTTAAATACCTTCCCAGGAAATTGTCTTGTCTGAATCATTGACTCTGGAGGAGACCGTGTGAGGAGCATTCTAAGCTAGAGTGGGAAAAAAAGAAAATTGATTGAGATGTTCTACAATATAAAAAGAATAATCTACCCAATGCATTCCTGACATGCTTAGACAGGTGAAGACTCACTGGTGAATGTTCCTGACCCTTCTGCCCTGAGAACAGGTCTGAATCCGGCAGAGTGTCAAAAGGGGACAAGTTTTCATCATCAACATTGCCAAGTATTTCAGTGAGAGCTGTGAGCAGTGTCGCTTCACTTTCCTCATCAATATTACTTTTAACCTGAAACAGATGATCCATTTTATAAATGCCATTGGTGAGTGAAATCAAAACAAGTGACATTCAACAAACTGAAAGCAACTAACAATATAATAATAATGCAATGAACAAGTCTTGCGTTGACAGTCTATAAAAGGCTTTATTTACTTCTCCAGTGGGGCTGTCCTCAAAAATGGACAAAATAGAAGGATCAAGGCAGCTTTGTAAAGCCTCCAGAGCATCTCCACTGCTAAGGCCAGGATACTCCAGACAGCTGGCATTGAAGCTTTCCTGAAGCACCTCCACCTGCAAGAGAAGGAAAAACAGGTTAAAGTTGGCATGAAAAAGAAGCTGTCACTGTATTTTCTTCTCTATTGTGATGTAAATCTTAGTGAAATGACTTTTCGAATGTGGAGCGGACTTGGTTTTGTGCATTTTAAGAACTGTCCATTTTTATGTCATGTAGACTTCCAATGCTCGGTCTTGCTTGAGCCATCAGCAAACCAGACCAATCAACAAAAACATGTAAACTTTAAACTGTAGACACCCATTTCCATTAGTTTACCGGACAGCCTTGCTGATGATAAACAAATTAAGTATTGATATTTATATTTCAGATTAATACTTTGAAAATTATGTATGTGTATAAATCATTGCAAGATGGCGTATGCATAAGGTGAGGCTGTAAACAAGTCCATGTTGCTGAATTTAAAAAAGGACATTGCACAACTGCAAACAAATTTCCCATGAACTTGCAAAGAAAACAACCTAAGGCATAAACGAGCTTTTTAAAATCAAGAAAATTATCATAGTCCTAAATTTGAAATTGTTAAATACGAAAAAATGTAAGCATATCCAGTTAATAAATGCGTTCTTTTAACGTTAAGTTACAACCACGTGTTGCGCACATCCGGTCATCCTGCCGCAATGCATTACTGGGCAAACCCAACACCGGCACAGTTCAAAACACGCCTTTTCTACCACAAATCCTGCGTGTTATTTTCTGAAAAGCGATCAAGATTAAATTATCAGGCCAGTTTGATTATAATAAACCACTTGCGTTTACAACCTAAACATGGGCTGAATGAAAGGCTGGTGTCAGTAAACACACACGGCCCGACACGACTCATACCTGCACCACGTGCTGGACAGCGAATCAACGCTAACAGCAACCAACCACATGGGGCTAACTGTTATTCACAGTCACGACAATGCAAAATACGAAATTAAAAGACAATAAACGCAACCAAACAGAGCAGAAATATTAATTAAAAATGCTAGCATGAAAAATAATGTGTGACAAATATGCCATCTGTTGAAATACCGATCGTAATATGTCATTTTAACTTTATCAGGCCTAATGTAACTTACTAAAACAATTAATTGCCGTTTCTGAGTGAAACGTTGAAGGTAAAATTTACGACCATGCATGAATACAAATGCTGCTAGTTTCATTATTAAAATGAGTGAACCACGTGGGAGTGAGTCACTGGAATATTTAACAAACAACAATAAGAAAGCCATATCTGACCATCAAAAGAACATCTGTATTAGGGAGTCACTAATAAATAATGTCAAAATACATATGCATTAAATAAAAGCCTTCTTCTTTAGATCTGACACATTTAAACAGCCAACCATTCCTGGTTACAGATTACTCATCATATTAAAACCCAAAAACAATGCATTTATGGCTTACAAAATGCAAAACTGCACTTTTTATTTACTTTGATTTCTTTTTAAAAGAGAGAGAAATGACTATGTAGTTGAATCACTGGTCTCAGTAAGTTCATGAGAATGCAGAAGCATGGCAACATCAGCTAACAGGAGCAAACTTGTGCATTCATACCTCGACATGCGACTTCTGTATGGATACGCTGAAAATCTAGCAACACTTGGAAAGTGATAAATGTCTCTTTTCATACGACCATTTCTTAAATAAACTCACATGTGGCAAGGAGAACTGCAAAACCTATCTCACCATCACCATCCACGTGTCACAAAGTCCTGCACATCATCACGTATTTGCATCCAATATTTGACACAGCGTTCAATGTCAGCTGTTTCGTTCTGGCGCAGCGCTATATAAGTATCAATATGTGCTGTTCTTACCTCGTCAAGATTGACCGGTGAGAACATTTGAGTATTACAGGCTTTTAACATCTCCTCGCCTGTTCCCCACCGCGCCGCCATCTTACAACTCAACCGTGTGGAGAGCGTGAATCAATGCAGGCGCAGCAGCCGGCTGCGAGCCACGTGCTGTTTGCGTTCCCTTAGCCCCGCCCCCGCCATGCGTCATCGGCCCTAGCGTTCTCAAGCGGTACAACTTTTTTCTTTTCTTGTTTGTTATTTATCATCTTGTATTATATAAACGTTTGTTCAGAATAATGAAAATGGAGAAGTGTGGTTTGACTCAGTGTATTGTGTTATGTTTTATTCTGAACACAATGTTTACTCACTATATTGGGAAAATATGGGACCCTTTTGAACCATTTTTTTTTTTTTTACAACGTGAGATACCATCAGTTTCAGATTTCTGAAGCATAATGAAGAAACTGTTAAAACGAAATATTTATTGACACCGAAGTTACCATGTGAACCAGTGTCAAATTGCTTTTGCGGGTTATCAAATAGCCTAGAGACATAAAAGATACATTAAAATATATGTAGCATGTATAAAAAAAGAAAAATTATAGAAGCATACATAAACTTTTATTAAAAAAAAAAAGTATTGCAATAGAAAACACACTTCCTTACAAACAACTAACCTATAATCTATATATATATATATATATATATATATATATATATATATATATATATATACACATTGATAGATTATCAATGTTGTAATAAAGTTTGCCTTGTAACGCAATATATGCTACATATTCTGCAAAAATTCAGATCAGAGTATTTTTCAGAGTACAACAGATCTCTTTTTGTCCCTTTGCAGTGACAGAGCTCTGGCCAGCAGATGTCCTCCTCACTGTGCGTTATTGTGAACTCCTCCAAACATTGATGAAGCAGTTTTATGTTAGTATACTACAATGATTTTATCAGTGTAACTTTGAAACATGGCCCATGCTTCATATTTACAGTTAACCTACATGGTAAACACTATAAGGTAAACGCTTCTATAAGGTAAACACTTTATTTATAGATTAACTAATTAACATCTAATTAATACATGACAAAAAGAAGATTATCAAAATTCTGTTTCTCTGTTTATTTTACTAGAATAAGACCCCCACCCTTCTTCTTCTTCTTCTTCTTCTTTTCTTAGTAGTAGTATTAGTATTAGAATTAGTTTGTTGTTTTTTGTTGTTATTTCTGTTTTTTTTTAATCTTTCACTGTAGGCCAATAGAGTTTTGCTCAGTTAAAAAGAATCTGGGTCAGTAATTACTGTTTCTCCCATCACATGTTATGGTTAAACTTTTTCTTTCTAGCTAGTAAATTAGCTAGGGGTGTTCGGTTCCAGGTTTTTCGGAGTCGACTCCGACTCCCACCATAGAATCGACTAGAATCGACTAGAATTGACTCCATTTAGCGTGACTGTCCAAATTAATCCAATTTAGGGGTGACGTTCCCTTTAAATGAGCTATCAACGTTGTTTGCTGTTGCCAACACTTTAATTTCACAGAGGGTAAAGTCACGAAAAACAGCCGTGGTGGAATATTCTCTCAGAATTAAATAAAAGAAGATATGGCGCTAAACGCGTATTGTCTTAAAAAGCATTGATATTAAAAATAAACACAATAGGCCTAAATACAAAAATACATACAAATGTAGGCCTACACTTACTGATTTGTTTATTTCATGTTTATTATGTGTCAGTTTTTAATGATTTAAGGTTAGTTTAATGATTGAATAGCCTATATGGAAAACCGACTGCATTAAACATAGACTAACATTGCATAACATTATACAAAGCTGTTACAGAAGCATGTATAATTACAAACTAAATTTACTATTTCACACCTGTTTAATACACACCTGTTTAATTTTCTGTGCTGTTCGCAGCGATCGTTTCCGCACCGAGTCTATTTTAACTGTGCTGCACGAGCTGAATTAAAGTGACAGGACATTCCTCACGTTAAAAATGTACATGGATTAATACGAAATGTATTAATTGCACCATAAATGCATATAGGCTAATTAAAGTAGTTATAGCTATAGGGGTAAAACAAGGAAAAATAGCCTACACTATAAACATGGTAACCGATGGCACTCGTGGAGTTAAAAAACAAAGTTATTTTTATAACCAGCAGGATTATTTGTAATGTAAATGCAAAAAAAAAAAGCAAAAAGAAAAAAAAAAAAGCACGAGACTTGTTTCTAATTTAAAATTGCGAGAGCCTTTTAACGTAAGAAAAGTAGACTGTATGCTGTTTACATGTTTTGCCACTTGCCTGAGCATCTTAATATATGAACGTTATATATAAATCAGTACAGAAGTACAACGCATTTAGTAATATTGCGCTTAAACCTGAATATGTCTATGAAAGATACCGGTAGTATTACTGTGTGAAAAGATAATCACTATGCTGAGAGAGAGAGAGAAAAAAATGAAACAGCGTTCGAATCTGAAATCAAAATAATGGTGGTAAACAGCCGCAGATCATATCTGAGCACTAAATAAAGCTCACTGAGCCCGTGCTGCTTCTGAACCGCACACGAACCGCACTGCAAACGGATCATCGCTTAATTTCGTTCACTCCTTGCTGAAATACAGCACTCAACTGCCATGCACTGGATTTGAGAATCTGTGAAGACATCAGCGATTTCGGAGTCGACACCGAGAGTCGATTCAGTTCTGGAGTCGACTCCGACTCTAGAGCTATTCAGAGTCGAGGAATCGAGTCTTTTGGAGTCGACTCCTCATCCCTAATATTACCATTTCTTTTCCAGGTAGAAATGCAGTGGGTTCCATTTTTTGCTGTTAGCCACTAGATGGCGCCATTAAACATTAGTTTGTCTTTGGTGTCCACTGCTTACCTTCCCCTTTAGTAAACCACTAATTTAACAAAATGTATATTTTGTTCTTGTCACTCTTCAAGTTTCACTGTTTTTATGTTAACGCTTATGTTACTGAAGCTGCTTCTCAAAGACCCACGTTCAGTTTTTAGATCTAACCTCAGTATTGTGAGATGTAAACAGAATATTCTTGTTTATAATTGTTTTTGTCTCACAGTTCTGACATTATTAGCTGTTAACTTTGTTAGCAATTGCGAGATATAAACTTGCAATTCTGAGAAGATGGTTTTATTGTAAGTTTGAACTGTATGTCACAAAGATCCATAGTTCATAGTGAAATAAAGTGCATAATATTTGGCTGGTCATGTGATCTCAATATATCAGCCCCCATGAGGTGACTCACTTCAGTGTAAAATAAAACAGCTTTTATTAGGCTACTGAGATGAATCAAAAATCAAAATTTATATTTATTTGTAGATGTAAAGTTAAACCTGTTTTTAAATAAAAAAAGAACTAAGAGCACCGTAAAGTATTACAGTCGTAAATTGACTATTATTAATATGGCAAATATAATAATTCAATATATATAATATAATATATATATAAGTTATATATTATTGGTTTGGAAAAGAGATATGACTCCCTGGTAACTATCAATATGTGCGGTATGTCATCTTTTTCTTATACTTTTGGTGTGGCGTGAATTTTGTTCCTCACAGACATTTAAGTGCAGACACCAACGGCCTAATAATGAATTGTTTCAAGAGAATGTCTATATGAGCATTCAAAAGGTCACTGCATCATCTTGAGGGTTTTGTTTACGTAAGCAGTGTTTGTGGGTTGCTTTAGAAAAAAACAAACTGCTCAGCATCTTTCACCCGCAATTATACAGTCTCTTAGTACAGCTGTCTGTCCCACTGTGGGTGGACGGCAGCAATTACGATGAACATTTTCAGGCAGAAGAAAATGCTGCTCTGTGCTGTGCTGTCCTCCTTCTATTCCTCGCAGCTACCCGACTGTACTGAAAATCATTCATCCACTACCACTGTTGCCATGGCAACAAGAGGGGAAATCCATTTCATCAGCCTCTTCGTCACACTCCCTCCTTCCATCCCTTCTCTCTCTCCCTCTCGATCTCATTCCCTCCCTGCCATCATTTTCTTTATCTCTCTGTGCCATCTCTTGTTATTCTTCTTTCTTCCTGTCTTAGTCAGAGGGAGGACAGGCAGCAGAGAATGCAGCACCTTCCTCAATAAACAGAGCACAGCTATATGGCATTAAGCTGTTATAATAGCTGTTTAATAATTCAAATTCTGCTTTATTTTTGGTTGAATCATGCTGTGTCATCTGTTGTATTGACCGCAGTATATCTTTGTGACACTTTTGTACTATGCACTAGCTATTAATCATGTGACACATCTATTGCTCTTTGCACATCTGAATATTTCGCAATGCAGTTTCTATTTAGTTAAGGTATAATTGCAGTTTAATTACAGTGATTACGCTTTTTTGTTCTGTCTTATAACCTTTATAGATTTTCATTATAATAGTTTATATATCTTATAATATTTTATGTGACTAAGTGGACAATCTGCAAAGAGCATATTTCATTACTATATAGATGTACAAGTGACAAATAAACTTTACTTTTTTAAAAGAAACACACTCCCGTTCATAAGTTTATGGTTAGTAAGATTTTTTTTTTCTATTTAAGAAATTAATAAATGTATGCAGGAAGGATATGTTAAATTGACCAATAGACATTTATAATGTTGATAATAATAATAATAAATGTTTCTTGAGCAGCAAATCAGTATGATATAATGATTTCTGAAGGATCATGTGACACTGAGGACTGGAGTAATGATGCTGAAAACTCAGCTTTGACAGCACAGGAATACATTACATTTTAAAATATATTTAAATAGAAAACTATTATTTCACAATATTTCTGTTTTTACTGTATTTTCAATCACATAAATGCACAAAAGAGACTGCTTTCAAATAACTATGCTGGATATTTCTATTTGTCCACTAGGAACATTATAAGCATTCATGTCAAATTCAGCCTTTGTTGAATGCACAAACAAAACATCTGTATAAATGATTGTTTACCATCTTTGTGCAGGGAGCTTGTGTTGAGATCAGGGTGAGAGTGGCTTCACTGACATCCTCATGGTAACCCCATGGGGCAGTGGGGCAGGCCAGCAGCTACTGGAGACACCAGATGGCCTCAAATTAGAATTGAAATCATGCACACTCACACACATACACATACACATATTCTCTCTCAGTCTCAAACGCATCTTAAACTCTAAATAATAATTTGTTATTTCACTGAACGCAGGCTTTCGTGATGATGTTGATGGATTGGAGTATTAATGTAATTATGTTTTAGTGAGTGATCCGAAGGGTTAACTCTGTGAGATGATTCCATTAGTACACATAATGAATCTCTGTAATCAGATCACTGATAAATTAATTCCATTATATTCCTCTAAAGCTGATCGGCCCAACAAATGCTTTACTCTGCTCACAACGGCTGACCAAAAATCACTCCGCTTTTAATTGACATTTTGTTTTTAAATTATTATACCCATCCATCTACTGAAAATTAATCTTTCTTAACGCATGAATCTAAATAATCCTCACAAAAATATTAAGTAGCACAACCTGTTTTCAACATTGATAAATAATAAGAAGAAATGTTTCTTGAACAGTAAATCAGCATATCAGAATGATTTCTTAAGGATCATGTGACACTGAGGACTGGAGTAATGGCTGCTGAAAATTCAGCTTTGCCATCAAAGGAATAAATTACATTTTAAAATGTATTCAAATAGAATACAATTTTTTAAACTGTCATATTTCATAATATTGCCATCTTGCCCAGCAGGCACAAAACAGGCACACAACATCATAAAAGTCGTTGATATTTGGTTAAATTTTGGTTGCGACGTCGGGTGACCAAAATTCAACGTAAATTCAACGTCTAATGTCAATGTTAAATTGATGTCCAATACCGACGTCAGCTGACGTTGAGATTTTGTTGTTTTTAGGTTGTGCAACCAAAATCCAATGTTAAGTCAACGTAAAATTGACGTCAAATATTGACGTCAACCCGATTTTCATTTTCAAACAAAATGCAACGTCTGTCCGACGTCATGTCCAACGTCACCCTGACGTTACATAGACGTCTGGTGCCTGCTGGGTTGGTAAGAGACTTCTTTCAAAAACATTAAATAAACATAATGGCTCCAAACAAAAAAAAGGTTTAAACTAAGAAATAAATGAGTGAGATAAAAAAAAGAGAGAAAAGAATGTGAGATACAGACAAAGTGCAAACCCACAATTATGAAAAATAAACTTCCAATGCAATAAATGAGATATAAAGTTGTGAGATATGAATTTTATTTTATTTTAATTTATTTTATTTTATTTTATTTTATTTTTACTCAGAGGCAAATGCAGGCATCCATATTAAAGAACAGCTCAGACCATTAAGCATTTCCACGCTGGTTTAACCCAGAAAATACTGGTTTGATGCTATTCTAGCTGCAGGGCCAACATGCTCACCGGTGAATAGTCTGATTAACCAGCATTGACTTTGGCTGAATAAGGAAGCCAAGCAGATCAAGCTAGTTAGGAACCCTGGTGACCAGCACAGCAGCATCCCAACGCTGAAGACCAGCATCCAAAACACAACATAACAAGGTGACCTGCAATGCTCAGCTTGCAATTAGCCTATTGGGATCCCAAAGTGCCAAACCTAAGCTCAGTGATCTCAAGAGACGCACCAGACAGAGTAACTGTTTTACTTTCCAAATATAGAATAACAACAGCTACACACACATCTGTAATCCTCTAACACCTTATCACCTCAACCTCCACTGCATCTGTGTGTATGTGTGTGCTTGTTGAGTTGCCAGTTGCAATTCCTTTTTTAATCTTCTGTTGCTCTAATATCATGAGACTGAAGATTAAGCTTTTGATTACAGGAGCTCGGGCTGTGTGTGTGTATGAGTGCACAATGACTCTAAGAGGGAGGGTTTCTCTCTCTCTTTCTTTCTTTTAGACACACATACATATGCTTTGGGGGAGGGGCAGTTGTGGATATTTATCTGTGTTCCTTGTCAGCTCGGTGCAAGAACCTCCATGCTGAACTGCACATGCATGCACAGGAGCCAAAGAGCAGAGAGCAGAAACAACACACTTCTGCACATCAGCACTGACTAAAAGCCATTGAAATGGTTTGAGTGGGGAGGCAGCAGGTAAATGATCTCATTTTTCTTTTTAAACAATGTCTTTGTGAGTGTTTGGGAGCAAGAGGAAGTGGCTTTCAGCTGGCTTCCTGAGCGATTCCACTAGTTGATGGGCGGAGCGAGGGGAAGGCTGTCAGCTGGGGTGGTGTAGCAGGCGGCGAGTGTGTGTGTGTGTGTGTGGGTGCCAGAGTGTCAGAACAAGGAGTGTATGTGTGCTACTGTTACATACAGCTCTTGTGTCATTGAAGATTATAAACACATTG
>CM077242.1:20810000-20987500 GCA_039654775.1 Spinibarbus caldwelli
CCCTGAGCCATCTTTATTGCTGTGTTTATGATATGTTCTTCTGAAGTATGTGTGTAATTTTGTGAAGAATAAGAACATTACTACGCATAAGTGTTTTTGTTCAAAGAGAAAGAATAGGGGGTGGAGAGGCCCTTGAATAGATGTGAATAATATAAAAGCAACCCCAGCACACATCTTATAGTTCACTGTTCAGAGTGGGTGGATCTGGTACTGTCTGCCGTGTGTATTGGTCCGGGTGTGTGTATAAGTATGAACAGCTGTGTGAGACAAAGGTCTTTGTTAAAAGTTGAACTAAATTTCTTCCATTTATTATTTTTCCACTCTTTCCTAAGAAGCATAGCCAAACTTTCATCCTTTTACTCCATTCTAAGAGAAACAGTGAGTGAATGTGTGGACAGAGAGACAGAGAGAGAGATTCTCATGAAGGAGAAAATGACTTCATGCTCTGTTTGTAGACTCAGCCTCTCTGACTAATACTCACACCAGACATCTTTTCTCCACCTTATTTCAGACTACAACTGAAAGTTGTTTGCTGTCGTGTTTTTATATGAGTGTGTGCCTGTGTGTGCTACATTGGGGAAAAAACCCTGACAAAATCTCACTATGTGGACCTCACAATTTGATATATATATTAAACATTAAAACACAACACAAATATATACCTTATAATAAAAATCTACACGTTTACTTTATATAAAAACTAAGAAAGTTTGTAATATGAAGTTGAAGTTTTCAGAGAAACTGAAAATTCTGAATTAGTGATTAATGCGGTATGGCAAGGGAAAAGCCTTGTATTTGTTGATAAGGGGACACCAAGAACTCTGTGTGAGTACATTTTAGTATATACACATGACTTTGTTGAAAGTAGAGAATACAGCCCCGGATGTTTGGAAAATTGTTAACTCTCTGGGAACCTTGGGTGTTGCTCTTGGCTAAGTGGCAGATTCTGCAGGAAGTCATTTGAACCCACTATACACACACAAGCTCCTGTTTCATTAAAAACCACACATCTTGATAATCATGAATGATCTTATCCTTTATCTAAATCAATTTTAATTTAGATTTATAAAGTTTTATGACCTTTTTGAATATTGTATGAAGGTTAGCCTATTGCTAAATTCATAGAGAATTGCCTGTAGCTTTTCTAAGTCATAACACGTGAGGGGAGGCTAGTCTTATGTTTATAAGACTGAATTTTACATGAGAACAGCCTGTTTTTTACAGTCTGATATGGCAGCCGGACACCACAGGAAACCAACAATGGAGCAGTACTTTCTTTTTTTTTACTGACATTTCAGAGTCACAGACATTTCATATTTAAACGTGAAGGGTGGTAGCTTGTGTCAAATTTACGTGGGAGGTTTTTGAGACTGTCTGCAGGATGTGCTGATCGAATCTCTAGTGTGGTAGACGTTAGAAACAGAGTGACAGGCATGGTTTGAGTCTTGAGATCTGGTGTCAGGGTCAATGCCTACTAGGGGACCCCTGAAGTGAAACCAGAAAAGCATTATAAATCTGTCTCTCTTCACTCACACTCAGTGGGAAAAATGGTACTTCATTGTTGTAAAACTCCAAAAGGCAATTCACTGCAGTTTGAATATCCTGTTTCACAAGGAAATGTGCCACATTACAGAAGTAAAATTGGTTGTGAACACAATTAGCCTAACACTGAATGTAATGCTTGTGGTGGGGTTGGCCAAGCAATAGTTGAAAACATTTGAAATCTTACAAAAGCCTGAGATTGTTTTCGGGTCTTATATAGTTAAGGTGGTTTTGCTGGTTTAAGATGTTCTCTCTACCTGGCCAACAGGCAAACTAAGACAAGCAAACCAATTTAAGATGATTTCAATTTGGCATGAAATGGAAATTCATCATACCTATTTTCTAAATGCGATTTACTGATCTCATTGTGACCTTGTAATCCCCCCCTTGTTTTTTGCTTTTGATAATTTCATTCGGATACACATCACAGTACTGAAGAATAATTTATTTTCATTACATCATGGCTCAAATGTTTTTTTCAGCAGGGTTATGGATAAAAATTATGCATGAGTTGAATAAGTTTAAGTATTAGCACCCTGTCATTTATGTGGTATTCACCACCATTAAACATTATAGACCAAAATCATTCATAAATTATTTTCATATGGTTATTTATTAAGATTATATTTTTTTATTTGTTGTCAAGAGACATTAGACAGCTAAACCATTTAGAAAAAATATAAGTAGGCCCTACGCCTTTACACAAGCAGTGAGCTGGTGGCTTTGTCCTGTGAGTAGGTGGATATGTGACTGGTGTTTTATATTAAATTGTGAGGCTACTTCTCTTGTTCCTCATTCCTGCGTTATCATAGTCATTTCACCTTCAGTAAAACTATGTGCGAGAGTTCATTCAGTTCAAAAACAAAGTATTACAGCAATAGGGTGACTCAGTTCCTACCAAATTGTGGTGGACCCTGATGTTGTTTAAATATTTTGGTGGTGCTGTCCACTGAGACAGAAGAGACGTGGAGAGATTAAATGTTGCTGGAACGTTCTGTGTGGACGTGATTCACAATAGTGGAATTCCCTGCTGCTGCAGAGCTGCTCTAGCAAAGTAATTGGCCCATTTATCACATTGACACAGACAGACAGAGAAAGAGAAACGAGGAAGGTGGGGTGGAAATACAGGAAGACCAATATGTACTCTGAAAAGTTCTTTTTAACTCTGCTGTATCTTTACAAAAAAAATCATAGCGATCAACTGAATGTGTTATCATCACACTTAAGTCAGTTGTTCAGTTGTTTTTGTTCTGATAGTGCAGCCTGGGCTTTTGTATAGGAGCATAAGATTAACTTCAGTCAGGTCTGGAATGTTTCTCAGTGCTAACAGTCTGGGAAAGGTGTGACATTCTAAACCCCTCGACCAGCACACACACACACACACGCACACTCACACACACACACACACACACACACACACACTCACACACACACACACACACACACACACGCACACTCACACATGCACACAAAAGGCCTTGAGCTGCAGCCGGGATATAGAACATATGGACTCTAACTGCATGGCTTCCTTTCTCAACAGAGGTTGAAGACACACCAGAGGAGGCCAACAAAACAGGCAGAAGGCAAAAAGAGTCAAAAATAAGGTGAGGATATATGTAAAAAGAGAAAAGGAGAAACAAACGCACTCCTAACACCCACTGTGTGCGGTGCTAAAAAATATTACTAGTCTACAAGTGTAACAGAGCATTACTTGCTATCAGATAGCTGCGCTGATAAGTTTGTGGGTGGGAGTGTGTGAACCATTAGTGGGTTTATCAATGATCATGCCATTTTTCAAATTTTATAGCACTGTGTTTTTTTGCGGTAAGGCCAAGGGCATCCATTTTCACATGTTGCAGTTCTTCTTTAGACTGTTCCATTAAGAGGAAGCTTTTCTGCCCAGGGAGACTCGATATTACACCTTGATTATTCTTGTTGTGTTGCATTATAACAGACTCTTCAAATGGCCCCTGCAGTGGCACTTCCATTTCCCTGCTGGTCTTCCTGCCCCTGTAGAAATGTGGCAGAGTTGGGTAAATGGCACACATATGGCCGTCTCTCTGGGGATGCAGACTAAATGAGCTCCCCCTGTACGTCTTCAAATATATACATGCTGCTTTATAGACCCCTAACAGATTAACAGATCAGTCTTCTGATGGACAAATCAATAGAGATATTGAAAGAGAGTGCCTGAAGTTACAAACAGTGAAGACTGGCTACTGCAGCTGTGATTGGTTCACTTAATTTTCTATGTCATGGACCACCAAATATGATGATCCCCCTACAAGGTACTCTCTTCCTAAAATATAAAGTCAGCCATTTATAATGTGTGAATAACATTTAAACATGGTTTTATAAAGAAAAGTTGACCTAGAATTATATAAATGTCCTTTATATTGTACTTGTATTATACTAAATTAACTCGTTGTTCTGAAGCAAATTATTAATATATAATTTAGAAAACATTTACCTTGTGTTAAATTGACAACAAATCTTGTTTTTTTCCTCCTCAGTAGAGTAATATTATATGTATAATCCTAAAAAGAGACATTTTTAGTCTAATTCTATTTATGGAGTTTTATAGAGAATGGAACATTTTATGGAGTTTTTTTCCTCCACAAAATGATATGCATATATATTTATTTCCGGTTAAAAACTAGAGTTGTTAGTAGAATAAAATACTTGCAATTATTTCCATGATTTCTGACTTCAGACATTTAGTAATATTCAAGAATTTTAAAAGAAATCTCCAAATAATTTAAAGTTAACTTTGTTTCAGGATGCTATTAGAAATATTATTAGCTGTATAATTGAAAAAACTTTTTATTTTGATTTATTGATTTTTATGGAGAATAGATAAATGTATTTTATTAATGAAATGCAATGCAGATATATTTATTTAGTTATAAACTATGACTGTTAACAGAATTATATAGACTTGACTTAAATGAATATTTCACAAAAAAATTTAAATTCTGTCATTAATTACTCATTCTCATGTCGTGCCAAACCCGTAAGACCTTTGTTCATCTTCGGAACACAAATTAAGATATTTTTGATGAAATCCGAGAGCTTTCTGACCCTGCATAGACAGGAAGGATTGTACCACGATCAAGGCACAGAAAGGTAGTAAGAACATCGACAAAATAGTCCATGTGCCATCAATGGTTCAACCGTAATTTTATTTACATGTACATAGTTACTCCTTAAGACTGGTTGCAGTAAAGGGTTAACTGGCGATAGATGTCTCCAGCTCATCACATTCCACACGGACTACATATCAGCAGGCTCCACAGTCTTAAAGTTACTGGCACTATTCTCTTTCCTATCGCTGACATTCTCCTTCAGTCTCCTGTGTCTTAATCCCCGTTCTCTCTGACCCCCTATAAGGTAAAGTTCTGAGCTCCCGGAAGACGAATAGAGACTGCAATCTAAAATGGCTTTTAAACATAGACTCCACCCTGGATTTGTGTCGATGTTCCTTGTCTGGCTGTAAATGTCTCTTTAGGCCTGATTTACAGAGGTAGGCAGTGTGCTGAAGCTGTCCCCTCTCTGAACTCTTCAGATGTATGGGGTCCTCTGTCTAAAGTTGCCTTTGGTGAGCTCCATCCTTGATTTTAGGAGTGGAACATTTCATTGCTGTCAGATCGCTCTGTATCTCAGTTGCCTAGCAACTGAGGTCCATTGCAAAGATGCCTGGGATGGTCACTAGGTTTAATGAAACAGTCTTTGCGACGGATTACCAGGAGCTGAGGATGAAGATGCTGCTCTTTTCAGAAAAACGTTTTTACTGGAGTCGGGTTTCTCATACAAAATGCGTTGTCTTTAACTAAACATAACTGTATTTATTCCCTTGTTTATCTAATGATGTTATTTTCAGTGGCATACAACATGACGCATTAACTGCTGAATCATAATGTAATCATATCAGGAAATAGAATTGTAGATAATATGATCAAAGTGACGACATTATCCATAAACATTTGGATGTCAAGTTACTGATTACATTTGCAGGCTTTGTTGGTTTAAAAGTTAATAGGCCGTGATGAAGTTGTTTCCTTCAGGCCAAGTTGAGTTTCCTCTCATTTTCAATTTCATTAATGACTAAACCTTCAATATTGAATTAGATTCACATTATAAACACTCAAGGGAAGGTGTGTCTTGTGTAGTAGTAATAGAGGAGTAAATATGTGGAGTAAATAACGCTGGATGTTGTTTAAGGATAGGAAGTTTTCGGGTTGGGTTCATTACCTAGAGTGGTTGACCTAGAATGAGGTCAGTATGACAGCTGATAGTCTAGCGACCCCTGCTGTTTGCTCTCAGCAGCAGACCTTTGTGTTTAACCTCGCCGCAGGAGAGCCGGCTGAGATTAAAAACTCTGATACACCACAGACCTTTGAGCTCACAGTCATGACAGGTGTGTCACAGTGTGCCATCAATACCCATATGGCAGAGCCACATGAATATGAAAGAAGCACACACACGCATTTGCTTTTTTATGTCGTGGTGGGGACCATCCATTGATGACTATAGGTTTTATACTAAGCTAATTATATTTTCTACTTCATATTCATCGATTACATTTAAATTAAATTACATATCACTAACTGAACAACTGTGAGGGAAGCAAAAAACAAACAAACAAAAGATTTATATGGCTTTTTTATTTATTTATTTGCTATTAAGCGTGTTGTGGCCTTCTGTGAGAGACTTTAAATTATTATGTAGTTTTTAGAGTCTAAATAGGTCAAAGCAGACAATGTGGTAGGAAGTGAGGTACAGTATCAGTGCTTTTGATGCTGTTCTCCAGCATGGGATGATAGTATGAGGGTGTCCCCACCCTTCCTTTGTCAACCAGATTCAGACCAGTAGCAAACCATGACTAACCAGCCTAAACATTGATCTGTCACTGTACTGCCATAATGCTCTAGAGCAAGGATTTCTGAATTATTAGTTTTATTTATTTATTTATTTATTTGATGGCATTGACCAGCAAATACAATGATCCCCTTCTGAGGGAATCATTGTCTAAGAATATATTAAAATATGCTGTGAAAAAAAAAAAAACCACCATTTACAGTGCTTAACAAATTTATTAGACCACCACCACCCTATGTAAGGTTTTTGCAACAGCTGCCCTAAACTAGCTAACAGTGAATACCAAAACAATTTTTTATGTTTTATTAATGGTTAATCCACCAGTGTGTGTAAGCTCTTTAGTCACAGTAGTGTTTCTAAATCTAAAATATAATTATTGTTGTTATCCATGAATTTCTGAATTTACTGTTTTACAAGAAAAGCAGAAAAAATAGTAAAGCACTTTATTAATTTTTTTATTCAGATGCTTATTTACAGTCAATAGCAACAGATACAGTGTAAAAGAGAATAAAAACAATGCGAGAAGCTGTTATCACACAAGCTGTTATCAAGGCCAAAGGAGGCCATACAAAATATATATATATTTTTGGTTATTATGTGTAGTTGTTTCAGTTTGTTATTTGCTTAATAAATGACAATAACATTTTTTGCTTTAAACACGTTTTTGACAGATTCCTGAAATTCACATACGGTGCTTAACAAATTTATTAGTCTGTATTTATTGACTTTGATTGGGCAAAGACTGAGGTCAGTTTTTTATTTCAATTTATTAAATCAAAAATACAGTAACATTAATTTTAGTAATAAAGTAGCTGTAATATTGTGAAATATTATTTCAATTTAAAATAACCTTTCTATTCGTGTATATTTTAAAATGTACTTATTTAAGAAATTCTTCTTATCTTCTAAAAAAGTTTAAGTCATAGTTATTTAAAAATTTAAATCTTTTGCAACATTATGAATGTTTTTACTGTCACTAGTTTAAAAAAAAAAGAAAGAAAATAAAATTCTTTCTCACCCCAATCTTTCGAATAGTAGTGTAAGTGTAATTTCTGAATGATCTTATGACTTTGAAATCAGAATGAAAATTTGCCCATTTTAACCTGATTTTTATTTTATTTTTATTTATTTATTTATTTTTACATACAGACCACCTAGAACCAATTTACAGAAATGACACCTAAATAATGTTGTCTATGTAGGCCGCTTGAGGCCCACTGGGGGTCCTGAACCCCAGTTTGAAAACCCTTGCATTAGAGAGCGTTACAACTGTTTTTCTCAAACCAAATTGTTGAAAGATAATGCACACTGGCACATAACTAAACACATAGTTCCTCTGTATCAATTTTTTAATTTTTAATCTTTTATAATAATTGATTTCTTAATCTTTTATCCATATATGTCAAGTCAAATTTGCTGAATTTGTTCTTCCATGTGTGTTACAGTGCAGCAGGCCTGAACCGGCAGCCTCATGGCCACCAACAACACTGCTAGCATAGCTCAGGCTCGCAAACTGGTGGAGCAGCTCAAGATGGAGGCCAATATTGACAGGATAAAGGTAAGGAGAATATCAACACATCATTTCATCCAGTTGAAACATATTCACTTGGTTAGGAGTGAAAATGAGTGAGCATTGTTTGGTGACTGTTTGTGATTTCATGAACCAACATCAGGTCTCCAAAGCAGCAGCAGATCTGACATCATACTGCGAAGCCCACGCTAAAGAGGATCCCCTGCTCTCCCCCGTGCCTGCTTCCGAGAACCCCTTCAGGGAGAAGAAGTTCTTCTGTGCCATCCTGTAACCAGCGCTGCCCAGCCATGGACTCGCCTGCTCCCTCTGGGATACACTCATGGACATAAAACATGATCTTTTACAAGGGTTGGAGAGATGCAGTGAATTCTCTCAGCTCTCTATGAGCCCCGATTAAAGCCACTGACTCCACCTAGTGGCCTTGAGATCCAAAGCTGAGCATAGTTACAAGAATCTGTTGAAATTCGGGAGGGAGAGCAGCAAAAAACAGGAGTGACTGTCATTGTAGCAGATCAGCCAGGATGTGTTGTGAAAATATTCAAGTATTCAAAAGTTTTTGTGGTTCTGATGAGGTATTCAAATATTTTTCTTTGTTGATTTTTAGTGGGCTGTGATCTGATCACTGATCTTAGAACCCATGGATTACTCAAGTTGCTATGTTATTTCTTTATTTTCTTTTTAATAATCTTTTTTTGCTATTTGCCTACTATTTAGGTAGCTTTCTGTAGCCATTTGTGGGTACAGCAAAAAAATGTTTCTTTTTTAATTTAATGAATGACAGTTTAGTGAACTTTTGTAATGAATTCACGCTTGGACAAATATTCCTAAAATGAAATACTTATCTTTTAGATGCTGATAAAATTATTCGTCTGTACAGCAAACAAAGTTTCTTTCTTTTTTTGGTCTTAAGCATAGTTCTCTTTTTACTCTTTGTACAAAAACGTTAGCAAGTTGAGCTGTGTTGTGCTATATGTTTTGAATATTTGTGGTGAAATCAATAATAACTGCATGAAGCCTGACAAAGTGCTGTCTTTTTTCTTTCAAACTGTTACCACCAATCAAATTAAATATCCCCTCCCCCAAAAAAACATAAAAAACATATCATCAGTTTTTCTTAAATTGATCAAATGTTTACCTTCTCTATTAATCATGGTTTGTTATTTCTTGCCCATGGAGGAGCCCTTGTTTCATAACAAAGGTTATGATAAGACTATTCTTTCTAAAACAAATAATAATAAAAAAAAATTAAAAAACGATAAAAAATAAATAAATAATATAAATAATATTTATTTATATTGTTTATATTTATATATAAATATTATTTATAATAATGTTTAAATAAATTATATTTATTTATATTTTTAAATAATAATTTAAAAATCAATAATAATAATAATAATAACTACTGTATATATACACTGCTGTTAAAAAGTTTGGGATCAGTAAAATTTTTAATGTTTTTAATGGAGTCTTTTATACATTGGCCGAGAGAGCTCAACGCGCTCCAAATAGATAAAAACACCTGCAAATCAAGAAAACAACTTCATCAATTTGACAACACATGCACTGCAAATGCTCACAACACAAACAAATAAAGAAATGCACTGCAAATACTCACAATACAACCAAACAAAGAAACGCGCTGTAAATAAAATTCTTTATTTAGTTGTGTTGTGAGCATTTGCAGCACTTACTGTCAAATTGATGATGTTTTCTTGATTTGCTGGTGCCTTTTCTATCTGCATGTGTTTTCTGAAGTTGCATCGTGTTGAGCTCTCTCGGCCACTGTACTTTTATGCTCATCAAGGCTAGATTTCTTTGATCAAAAATACAGAAAAAAACTGTAAAATTTTGAAATATTACTGCAATTTCTAACATTGGTTTCCTATTTTAATATACTTTAAAATATAATTTATTTCTGTGATGTACCACTGAATTTTCATCAGCCATTGCTCCAGTCTTCAGTGTCACATGATCCTTCAGAAATCATTCTAATATGCTGATCTATTATCAATGTTGACACTATTATATACTGCTTAATATTTTTTTTCTTTGATTCTTTGATGAGTTAAATAGTCAAAAGTTAAATAGACAAAATATAAACCTTTTATAACAATATAAGTCACTATTGATAAAAGTCAAAAAGTAAACATTATGCAAATACATAAATACACATTGAAAAAATACTACATAAATAAGGACAGCATGACATAAGCACACTCAATCTGAAAATTCCCTTTAATGCTTTTCTCTGCTTTCTCTCATTAATGCATCACTCGGATGTAGGCTATATTTATCCTTGCATCTGATTAATCAGTGATCAGACACATACAGTGACACGGTGACTCAGAGCCTGACCCAGACATCTACACAAACACAAACACAAACACAAGCAAGACGCCTCATTTTTAGGGAAATAACAAGCTCATCGCGTCAGCTTCCTGCGAATGCGTCTGGCGGTGTGTGATGTATTGCCATGGAGACCGCGCTGACGACAGTCTCCTAACACATGCAGGCATGAGAGCCTCACTTCCGTTCTGCACAAAATAAAATCAAATGTCCAGGAGATTGCTTCTCCATGTGTGCCAAACATGACACTTACCGGCGGGGGGTTATTTGTGATGTTTCAGGTGCTTTTCAATAATCAGTCAAATAAATATAATTATAAAGATTTTTACTCACATGAAACACTAAATGTAGACATTATTTATTTATTTATCCTCAGTATTAAAATGTTTTCTTTTAATTATTTACCTAATGCATGTCTTGTGACATGTCTACTGAAGAAACCCTCTTTAGAGCTACTTTATGTGTTTAACAAAATAAATTCTGATTCTGGTTTTAATTCTATTCCCGCAGAAGCACATTCTGTCCTGGGCAGCAGGTGGCAGTATAATCTCACTTACAGTTTCTTGGGTTTAGCCCGATGGAGGTCAATAACATACTTCACTCATGCAGGTGAAGTTAATTCACAATAAAGTCACAAATGAACAATTTAATTCTCCTCAGAGAATGTCAATATATTGCAACCAATATTATTTGGTCTTGAAAGATAGAATAGGCACTTATTTGTAACAATATTCTTTGGTTTAGAATATGATCTGACCAACATTGTGCTGCAGTATTTTTTCAGGGTCTTACAGTTCACTTATTACAAAAAAACTAAAATAAAATAAAAAAAAAGTTTCCCAAGAGTATCCTGAGTTTAAAGCAATAGCTCAATCCAAAATGAATTTTGTGTTTTTCTGAAAATTTGCTCACCCTCAGGCCATTCAGTATGTAGACGAGTTTATTTTGAAATGACTGCTTCTGAAGAATTTGTTTCTTACACACTGCTTTTCACTTCACAACACGTTAATTGATAGACTGGAGTTGGGTTGTGGATTATTGTGTTGTCTTTATCTGCTGTTGGTCTCTCATTCTGATGGCACTGATTCACTGCAGAGGATCCATGGTGAGCAAGTGAAAAAATGCTAAATTTCTCCAAATCTGTTCTGATGAAAAAGCAAATTCATATGGGATGGCCTGATGGCCAAATTCATACTGGGCCACAGCTCCACAGGTAACCAGTTATACATCCATCCTAAACTGGCAACTCCAGGAGAGAGAGGATAATTTTGAGCAATATAGGAAAATGTTCGTATGAGCTGAAGTTTTATGAAAAGACTGAGACTAAACAATATGGGCAATAACAAAAAATGCACGTTATCTTTCTCTCAGTAATCAGTGAGCTGTATGTATGTGTTTGTCTGTAGACACATATGTTTAAGTATGCTGTACATATGCATCTTATGTGCTTAGGTCTTGACATATTGCTTATGTTCCCTGTCAGTGTTTAGCTTTCTGTACATTCTGCCTGCAGAGCTTGTCTGGATCTCTGGCCATAAATTTCATATGTCAGAAAATGTCAACAAATGTCAACAAAATAAGCTTGAAATAGTTCCTTCCTTGAGTATTATCCATGGCAACAGACACAATTAAATGCTAAATAAAGCTGTTTATGTGTGTAAACAAACAAGTAAAAATACATAGGCCTAAGTTTTATCAAGTTAATACCTTTAATGTATGTCTTACGAGTTGGCTGCTTGCTGGTTTTCATAGACAAGAATTGCTTATTTGGTCCTGCACTTGTCTACGTTGTAAACCGCTTTGACAGAATGTTTTTTTACATGATAATTTAATAAAGTCTAAATGGATACAAGAACCTTATCTTCAGAAGTGAAGTAATTGAGGGGATTATGTTGGATTGAACCGAGACATGATAGAGATGTCCATGTCTTCCACACTTCAAATGTGGTCTCTATACTTGGATTGGGACACCTGATGTGAGATTGTGATTACCTGTACATATATAAAGTAAACTGTATTCAGCAAGGACACATAAATTTGATCAAATATAATGTTATAATGTTTATGATGTTAAAAAAGATTTCTATTTCAAATAAATGCTTCCTTTGCATAGACAAAATAAATACTGAGACATTTTTCCAAAATACTACCTTTTTTTTGTTTTAAACAAACAAAGTTATGCAGGTCTGGAACGACATAAGGGTGAGAAATTATGACAGAATTTATTTATTACTATTATTTATTTAACCCAACAGGTGGAATAAATGAAACTGATGTGTGGTCCATATGATGTCCATGCGCTCTCCAGTGGGCAAAAGTGTGAGCTGTGCTGGCTCTAGGACCCGGTGTCCTCTCTTGCGTCTTTTGGCTACTTGATGCTCTCCGGGCTCACGCCTAGGCTATGTGGATTTCATACAAGCCGCTTCAGCCCTCACATAAGCAGTTTAGCCTATACAGACGGATTGTGTGTCTTGGTGACCAGGGGACGCCTGTGGATTATTTCCGCAAAGATTAATAGAAGGCGGCATATCTCACTTGTCAGTAAACTCACGTGCCAGTCTATATGCCTTTGCGCGCGCCCTGGTAGTTTCCGTGAATTTACTGACGCCTCTGGAAGCGTGAGCTCGAGGGGCACAACTTTTCTTATTTCTTTGTCTCAAAGGAGCTGCACTTTGGTTAAACGAAGGTAATTTGTTGTGTATTTTACGTTTTTTTGTTTGGTTTTGTAAATTATCGATAAGTTTCCTGGGGCTGTGAACATTTTGAACATTAAACTTTTATGCATGATTCTTCTTCTGTTTGAACAGTTTTAATTGATCTCCTTTAAAATGTAAAGACACTGTAGGTATGGCTGTTATATTTGCAACAGTTTCAAAATGTAAAACTTTTGAAACACAAGGGCTCGCTGTCTGGCTCCAGTTTATGACCATTAGTGCGCGCTCTGGAAATATGCGTGTGCGCAAACGCAAAACGCTTATTTATATCTCATATAAATAATTTTTAAGACTGACTTGAAGACTGAAATAACTTCTTTGGCAGGGAATAACTCAACAATGAATCGGCTATGGGGTCATTCGCATGGATTTCTAATCTACCTGTTTCTGCTGGCTTTATGGCTTGCATGGTAAGCAATACAAAATACTCTTTTTTTTCTCAAGGGAGCGCGCGGTTTTTTCAAGATAAAGCCCAATAAACGTGTGGATATTATAACCGCTCTCTCCCTCTTTTTTCTTTCAGTGTCAGTCAAAAAGCTTTTTGGTATGATCGTCTCCATTTACAATATTTCCAAAAATAAACAGTACCTATATATTAAAATAGACATAAATAAATAGCCTAGTGTGAAGTATCACATCACCCAAAAAAATCTAATTCTGTCATCATTTACTCACCCTCATGTTGTTCCAAATATGTATGACTTTCTTTCTTCTGTGGAATATAAAATACATTTGGAGAATTGTCGTTTATGTTTTATGTCCATACAATGGAAGTCAATGGTCACCAATACTGTTTGGTTACCAACATTTCTCAAAAAATCTTCCACAGAAGAACATCAGTCATACATGTTTGGAAGGACATGAGGGTGAGTAAATGATGACAGAATTTTCATTTTTACGTGAACTGTCCCTTATATACACAATTAAATCACGATTTAAAGGAATGTTCTGAGTTCAGTGCAGTTAATCTTAATAGACAGCATGTTGAATCTCCACCACAGATAATCATTTTGATAATATTTAAAGCACAAATCATAATTAAGGCAACTTGGAATAAAAGTAAACAAGACAATAGGCAACCAATGCACACAGTTTTTTCCACAAGTATATTTTATATACATATAGGTTGTACATTAGACTAATGTGATAAAATCAACAGAAATTTGAGTAAAATATTTCTGCACACTGACACCACTTGTGTATTACACTAACCCTGATATCTTAATGAGAATTTTTTTTTTTTAAAGTCAATATTTTCATACATACTTATGGTCACAAAATGAATAATTACAAAAAAAGCAAATTATACAAACTTATATGTACATATGCACGCACCTAGAGGGAATCAATTTGCTAAGATGAGGTCTCAGGTGTTTTGGTACAACTGTCATGTTTGTGCTTTTGCCAGATGGTCGTACTCTAACTTAATGGGACAAGGTTTGTAGAGAACAGCTTTCTCTGCATGCAACTCTGTATATGTTTATGTAACAGACTTTTGAGATGCCAGATGTATCTTGTAGTTCTGAGACAGATGTATCCGGGTCAGATGCCTTTAAAAACAACATTACCCTCTTCACACGGATCTTGGACCGACTGCTTGATGGCTACGACAACAGGCTGAGACCTGGTCTTGGAGGTAAGAACGCCTAGGGAACTAGTGCTGTGTTACATTTCCCGAAGTTGATATTACAGTTGTATGCACTTTATGATGTATTAATAAGCAAAATTACTGTGATTGTGTTGTTTCTGTTTAGGAATTTCATAAATAGCACAACAAGAAAAAAAATAATGGCCGAATTCAGTAAAATGTGTCATTATGTGTAAAACATTTAAGTGACTCATTGTTTATGTGCATTGTCACTTTGACCTGATTTTACCACTGATAAACTAATTATAACGAGGTGTTGATGACCTGAGAAATTTCGAGCCATGCCTGACTGAATAAGCCAGCAATCTCATCTCCACTTAACAATCAGCAGCTCCTGCCTGTGTAGTCTGTCAGTGTTAATATGTATTTATGTGGCCCTTGCTATTGTTTGGAAGCTCTGAGCTTGGCAACATAAAAGACATCATGGATCGAGCGACGCCCACCATGAGGCAAATAGATTTCTTGTGAGCGTTTCCTTTTTGAGATTTAGAGAGACTAGCACACAAAAACGCATTCACAGGAGTCAGTGGACATGCGGTCGAGCCAAGAGCCAGAATGAAGGGTTGCCATGGTTCCACTAAAGATAAGCTAAAGTAATAGTGCACTCAGATGTGAAAAAATTGTCATCTTTTTTCACCTCTATGTCATTTGAACCTCAAATTAGTTTCCCTTCATGTGTGAAACACAAAGGAGATCTCAGGCAGAATATCTGAGCTTCCGTTTTCTATCCAGGAAAGTGGATGGTGATTTATCAAGCTTCAAAAAACACAGTCATAAAAGTACACGACTCATCTGCTATATTCCAAGTGTTCAGTAGTTTTATGTGTGGCGCAGGCTGAAATTTAAGTTGTTCACAACCATATAGCACATTATACTTGAGTAAACTTATAGACGAGGAGTTCCTGGTTGATAACATTGTAATTTGGAGTTTCCTTTTGCTGTGTAACATAGATCGAGTAACGGAGGTGAAAACCAATATCTATGTGACCAGTTTTGGACCAGTATCAGATACGGACATGGTAAGACTTCCTCTTCTCACGTCAGATGATTTGTGTGCTGTATAGTGATAGTCAAATAGTATTTATCAAAAATATTTTATATTTTCCTGTTGGTTATCTCACTTTTTCTCCTTTTATACCACATTATCTCTCTCCCTCAATCCTTGTTTTCCATCTGTTGTCTATTCATAGCATTTGGTACCTGCTGCTGGCTAAAAGCTTTTCTCAGTACTCTTCTTTTTTTCCCACTTCACACTGTCTGCTCTCAAATATTTAGAATAGAGAAAGAGATGGAAGAAAAGGGATTTTTCATTCATTCATTCATTCATTCATTCATTATGTATCATCTTTTACTGGCAAGTGGTGTGTTTTCTAAACCCCACTGAACACTCTCACTATCCTGTATAAGAAAAATCTCTGTTCGTAAAGACCGTATTATGTCAGGACGATCATCACACTGGGTATTTCTGTCATGTTTTTTTTTTTTGGGGTGCTCTTGGGAAATCATGATTCTTGAATCTGCAATTTATCTCCAGTTCTCCAGTCACCACCTGTGATGACTAACTTGTCAGACTCTAGCAAGAGATTTGCATTATTTTGTAAATAATATCAAACACAACACTGCTCTATTACTTTGTAGACATTTCCACAGTATTGATTTGTGAAAGTTGTGCATCCTAAATAATGTTTAAATGTACGGTACCATTCAAAAGTAAGGGGTCAGTAAGATAAGTCTCTTACACTCATCAAGGCTGCATTTATTTGATCAAAAACATAATAAAACAGAAATATTATTAACTGTTATTACAAGTTCAAATACCTGTTTTCTATTATTTCAGTATATTATATATTAACATATTTTAATATACTTTAAAATGTAATTTGTTCCTGTGATAGCAAAGCTGAATTTTCAGCATCATTGCAGTCTTCAGTGTCACATGATCTTTTAGAAATCATTTTAATATGCTGATTTGGTGCTCATGTATTTGCTGTTGAAAACAGTCATGTTGTTTAAAATTTTTATGAAAACCGTGGTACATTTTTTTCAGGATTCTTTGATGAATATAAAGTTCAAAAGAACAACATTAAAAATAGAAATCTTTTGTAACATTATAAATGCCTTTACTGTCACTTTTGATTGACTGAACGTGTCCTTGCAGAAATGAAAATATTAATTTCTTTCCACAACAACAACAACAGCAAAAAAAAATCTTACTGACCCCTAACTTTGAAATGGTATTGTAGATATATAAATTATGGCCTATACAGATTACAACGCTACATGTTAACAGCTAAGATGATTGATGCTATAACTTTATACTGCTAAAAACTGAATCCAGACCGTTTACAATGTAATGTCCAGGATAGTTGGATTTCTTGACATCGATTTTAGAAGAAAGTTTGAAATAGAAAAAAATGATTGCTATATTATCAGCTATGATCTGACCAACAGTGAATTTTAGAGGGGGCATGAACTGCCTTTGTTTTCTATACTGTTCTCTGAGGTCCACTTATAATGTAATCAAGATTTGTAGATCAAAAAACATAATTTAGAAGTAATAGGCATTTTCTCTGTCCTGTTTTTAACCCCCCTCATCAGAAAGCTCCGTTTGAATAGGCGTGGAAGATTGTAGACTGAAGTAAAGGCCTACTGCTATGATTGGCTAACAGTTGTATAAGTTTGACAGTACATCCTTCATAGATGAACGCTGCTGCCATTTAGATCAAAAACCCATAAATACTCATATCAAACAATCTGTAAAAAGAGACAAAACAATAATGACCACGTAATAAAAACAGTGATACTTGTGTGTTGCGACATTACTGTCGGATCCAATATAGTTGGCACAGCATCGTCTTTTAGTTTTAATCTTTCTGAAAATCCTGCGTCAAATTGTGCCTTGTTTGTAAACTAATTCTGGGTAAAATTAAGTGAACAAAGGACAAAATTCACGGTGACGTGGTCTGGAACTTCATTAAAAATGGCCTCTCTCGTCATTTACCCACTACATGCGTGAATCGGTGGGCGGGGCTAAACAGGCAGTGATGTAGAAGCAGGCGTTGATCTTCCTTTGCGGAGGCAGTGTTTATTCACACTTTTACGTCATAAATTGGCACATTCCACAAGCTGTCGTTTTGGTAGACTGGCTTCAATATAAGCTAATTTTAGACTAACGAGAGTTTTGAGTTCTGAAACTTACAGAATGTTTTTAATAGCAAAATTATCTCTTATATATCAAAAGATCAAGAGAATTTTGATTTCTCAGTTCATGACCCCTTTAAAAAATTAATAATATTGCTGGAACTGATCCTGATATGGTCACAGATATACTAAATCTTCAGTATTATATCTAGTGTTGTTTCACATAAATCTTGCTTTTTGCCCTCTTTCTTTTGAATGATCAGTCTTTAGCTTTAGTGTTCCACAATTTCATGTTCCTTTGAACATTATAGTGCCTTAAAATAGACATATACTATGGAGGATCACAAAAGCAGGTTATTTTTTTATCAGTCTTACTGTGCCATGTGGACATGATACGACAGAATGGAATTCTTTTTCTTTTCTCAAAAAGAAAAAGAATTTTCTTTTTGAGAAAATTCTTTTTCTCAAAAAGAATTTGTGCCCCCTCAGTTTTCGTAACAAACGTATTTATTTAAACCGTTAATGGATGATTAAGTACCCCCCAGTCAGTGCCCCCTGTCAACAAGCATAAACATATATATGAAAAAAAAAACACCAGCTGCTAAATTAAAATCTGCATTCGCTGGCTGGCACAGAGCCAGAGACACATTTTTAAAGCACTGCGCATTATAACCAATCACATACGATTCTGTTGAGTTTATGAACGCAAGGACCAATCAGAGGCTTTCAGATGAGTCATCACTGAAACACGCTGTTTCGTCACCGCGAACGCTGGCTGACTGAATTTTCTGGCTAATTCTCTCATCAGAAACAACAAAGTGAAGATGTACGAATGTAAGTAAGATATTAATTTCACAGTGTAAACAGCTTTAGAGATTATTATGGGAGTTTTTGAGAGTGCTTGAACTCGCTGGACTGAAGTGAAAATCTTCTTTGATAATATAAACGTTCTTTGCTCTCTTTTTGTGAAAAGAAAGTGTTATAGGCTAATTAACGTACAATGTTTTTATTAAATTCACATTAAATACAAAGTCAATCTTATTAAAAATATTTTATGGTATGACACCCATATCTGGTACTTAAGTAAAAAGACAGATTTTTATGCAAAGTTAATAGATTACACTATTAGGCTACTTTGCTCATCGCCCATTATAGATCAACTAACACAATCTATAAAGGTGCAAAATGCATTTACTTACACATATTTGAGAATCGAGATATTTCATGATATATTTTGGGAATATTTCGAATAAAAATAAAAAATTTATAAAACCCCTGCTGAAAAAAACAATAGACACCATTACAAAATTAGTAATGGTTTTACTGGTTATAATGGGACTTGTACTGGTTTTACTGGAAACTGTAATGGACCCTGTTGGTCTATACTGGTAATTGGTTGCCTTCTATAGGTGGCTTGTTAAAACCAATAAATCGTAATGGAATATGTCCCAAAACACACTACAGAAAACCATTTTTAATGGTTTTAATGATTAAAAGTTGATGGTTTGTAATGTTTGTAATGGTATTTGTAGTGGAAACCAATAAAATTTTCTGTGATAGTTTTATTGTTTGTTTTTTTTTCATTATGGACATAAGCCTATATCAGTTATACAGTGGTATTGTGGCTGCATGAGAGCCCCACCGCTTGACTTGTGCCCCCTCAAAAATAATGAGTGCATGATGCCCCTGACACTACAATACAAAATTATTTGTCAAATAACTGAAACATGATTAAACATTCATTTTATTTGAAATGGTTATAGATTACTTCTAGAGATTGCAGTGATACATGACATGGTGAAAAATGACTGAATGAATAATACTTAAAGTAGGTTAAGATGAATTTTAAAATTGCGCCCCCTAAAAGCACAAGTGGCCCCTGTCTGGCACTCCCAGTTACTGTGGTCTAGAACTGCCCCTGCTTTCCATCCTCCCCTCCTTGCTGAACGTGTTCGAAAGTGAAAGTGAAATCGGAAAAAATAGCGCGCATACAAAAGCCATTGCACGCTTTCACGAGCGTCAGCAACTGCATGCGATCACGGATTGCATTAACCCAAGCCCCAACTCCCTGCCCTCCTCCAACCCCCCTCCCCCGTTCAGCGTAATTTGGTGATGTTGCAAGATGTTAGCAAGAATATCAAATGACCAGGCAAGCTTTCCTCAAAGTTGGTTCGAGATGAAGGTTTTAGATTTTATAACAGTACTGGAATTAACTTAGTATGGGCCCATAATAGGTTTGTTCCTACAGTATGATTGTGACATTGTGAAAGCTGATGGAGGATAGATGGAAGAATGAGAAGGAAATGAAGCATTACAGATGGGCTCTGTGAGTGCTGGGGAGCCCTGGCGCTCCAGTGACAGCATGTACTGTCACACAATATTATCTTTCCTGTATGAGTGTGGGAGTGAATAAGTATTATCTCTTACGTACATAAGATTGTGTTTTTCTGTCTCTGTGCTGCCATGGAAACTGGATGCCCGCCTTCACCCCGGGGGTCGGTGCATGGCAGCGCAGTGCCTGAGGGATTGGGATATAATGCAGTGATGTGAAGCGCTTCTGACACTTTGCCACGTTCTATTACTATAGAGAGGAAGATGAAACACACATTATACACAGACAATGAACATATTGAGTGAACTGAAAAGTTGCTGGCACTTTCTGAGGGAGCCCATTCAGTCTTACTTTTAATACTTACCTTTTAGCTGTCTTTGAAAGGTTTACAGTGACATCCAAAGTCTGAGACCACATTGAATATCTGAGATTTAAAATCAACCTGTACATACCTGTACACACAAATACCATCTATTGTCTATTTTGTATATTGTGAATATTTTCTTTAAATATTTTTGTATATTGTTATTCCCTATTTACTTATTCTATTTTTATTGTTTTTATTATCTGCGTCTTGTCTGTCAATGTCATTCTGTTGTTGTGCCGTGGAAGCTTCTGTCACAAAAACAAATTCCTCACTCTTTCTGATTCTGATTCTGATTAAATCTAAACGATATGCCAATAAAGCAAAAAAGTAAGACAAATAAATACTACGATATCCTAAAATATACACTACTATATAAAGATTTAGTGTCAGTAAGATTTTTTCCCTCTTATGGTCACTATTTGATCAAAAATAGAGTAAAAACAGTAATATTGTGAAATATTGTTATTTATTTCCGTTATTTCATTATCACATGATCCCTCAGAAATCATTCTAATATGCTGATTTTCTGCACAAGAAACATTTTTTATTATTGTGAATGTTGAAAACAACTTAATATTTTTGTGGAAACTTTGATACATTTTTATCAGGATTCTTTGATGAATAGAAAGCTAAAAAAATAGAAATCTTTTGTAACATTATAAATGCCTGTACTGTCTCTTTTGATCAATTAAATGTATCGATGATGAATGAAATCTTTGTTTTAATAAATTAAACTCTGATAACTGATAACATATTTTTTTAATAAAACATACAATTGAAATAGACTTACAGCAGCATTTAGACTTTGGATCCCACATTGAATGAAAACATATTTTCTGTGTCAGGTACTATATATATTGTCTGATGCACATATCAGCACTGAAGAATGTTTTGCACTCTTGCACTCTTATCTCCCCTGGTATGTCACTCCGTTCTCAGGAATACACAGTGGATGTGTTCTTCCGTCAGCACTGGACAGACGAGCGGCTGAAGTTTAACGGGCCAATGAACATCCTGCGTCTCAACAACCTGATGGCCAGTAAAATCTGGACTCCAGACACTTTCTTTCACAACGGCAAGAAATCTGTGGCTCACAACATGACCATGCCTAACAAACTACTGCGGATTATGGAGAACGGCACTCTACTGTACACCATGAGGTACCCCTGTACTAGAGTCACCAAAATAATTACATGATATGCTGATTAATTCATCAAACTATTCACAATCAATCACATATATCAATATTTGTTAAGAAAAGTCCCCATAATCAAGATAATAGAAAGACATTACAAAAAGTGGCTTTAGAAGTCAAAATATTGTTTTATTTCCACTTCAATAAACATAAACGCCTAAAAAATGCATTAAAATCTTAAGATCGAAAACCAGTTCTACACTACCGTTCAAACCTTTGGAGTCAGTAAATTAATCGCAGTTAATCGCATCCAAAAGTTTGTGTTTGTATAATATATGTGTGTGTACTGTGTATTTATTATGTATATTATACACACACATATATACATAATATGTATTATATATAAATATAAATGTTTTATATATAAATATAACATATTTTTCTTAAATGTATACATGCATGTATGTGTATTTGTATACACATAATAAATATACACAGTACACACACATGTATTATGTACACACAAACTTTTATTTTGGGTTCCATTAATCGCAATTTATTGTTTGACAGTCCTATATGTTTTTTTAGTTTTTTTTTTTGACATCTGTTATGCTTATCACGGTTGAATTTATTTGATCAAAAATACAATAAAACAATATTGTGAAATATTATAATTTAAAATAACTTTCTATTTTAATATATTTTAAAATGTAAATTATTTATTTGAATTTGCAGAAGATATCACTCATTTATTTGAAATAGACATTTTTGTAACATTATAAATGTCTTTACTGTCACATTGGATCAATTTAATGCATCCTTGCTGAATGGAAGTATTTATTTCTTCAAAAAAATCTTATATATCGTATAATTAATGGTAAGCTTGAATTGCTCTAATGGGAAAATTCCTTTTTATACATTTTATGATTTTTATAACTAAATGTACTAAATTAATGAATTAAATTGACAGCCCTAGTACGAACATAATTTTGAGGGGTGACTGCTGTATAATGTGTGTATTTGTGCAGGTTGACAGTGCAAGCTGAATGCCCAATGCATCTTGAGGACTTTCCAATGGACTTCCATTCATGTCCGCTTAAATTTGGCAGCTGTAAGCAAAAATGCTAATCATTTACTTTATTTCCCATGATGCTTAGTGTCTGTCTATTCTTTGGGTTGTATTAAAATATATTGTGTTTGTGTGTAGATGCTTACACTCTGACAGAGGTGACGTATGTTTGGACACGTGATGCCACCTTATCGGTGGAAGTAGCTCCAGATGGATCTAGACTTAACCAGTATGACTTAACGGGACAGACTGTTGGCAAGGAAACCATCAAGTCCAGTACTGGTAAGACATTCGCAAGCAGTCACAAAATGATCTGGATCTATATGCTCCTATCCGTCGTTCTTCCATCTCTCATGTTTCTTTCCTGCTGTGTAGGTGAATATACAGTGATGACTGCCCATTTCCATCTGAAGAGGAAGATTGGGTACTTTGTGATCCAGACGTACCTGCCTTGCATAATGACCGTCATCTTATCCCAAGTCTCTTTTTGGCTCAACCGAGAGTCTGTCCCCGCACGTACAGTTTTTGGTGGGTGAGCATGTGTTGTGTAATCAGAACATAATGTGGAAAGGTTTTTAATTCAGTTTACTACGGCACATATTTATTTGTTGGCTGTGTGCATCTTTTCGATGAAAAATCAATTTAGCATGCTGATTTTGTTATTCTGATTAAATTACTGATGCAGTCATGGATAAAGCTGATGTAGAACGTGTACATTTTTTGATTTTCTCTGGCAATTTCAATTTCCTTCTGAACTCTAGGGATGAATTTGAAATGGCTGCGAGCAAAGGCAAACAGCTATAAAAATTGGCCTCCGTGTGTATTTCTGTGTTTTTGTAGGCGAAACATTTGCCCAGTTATGTGCATGAATGTGTGTATTTTTGTTCATTCAGAGGAAGTCTTGGCATCCAAAAACACATTTAAATTAAACACAGACTCGCAGGGGGAATTTGCTAAGAATGAAACACTGATAGTGTCTTTTATTCACACGCTTTGTTATTTTAGTGGCCAATTCACTAAAGGAATTATGCAAATGAGGTAAACACTCATGAATTGCTGAACGGAATTTGCGCAGCACAATTCTACATCTTGTATCACTGCTCAGTTGCAGGGGGGATGCAGTAAACTACCTGTGTATGGTACACTTTACTGGGACTGTACAACATCACTCCACCACTGTGATCCAGGCACCTCCTGTAAATTGGCTCTTTAAAATGCTGGTTATATGATCATTTGGTCATCATTTGATTAGTTAATGCTGCCATGATGAAAAAAAAAAAAAAAAAACACAACAGCAAAACTGAATTATGCATGGTTTAAAATAACTTTTCTATTTTAATGTACTTTAAAATGTAATTTATTGAAAGAGCCATTATCCATTTATTTGAAATTAAAATCGTACATAACATTTGATCGATTTAATGCATTCTTGCTAAATGAAAGTATTAATTTCTTTTAAAAAATTCTTACGGACAACAAACTTTTATTTTATAGTATAATAACATTACATAATATTACACATAATTCATACAAATTATTACTATATTATAGTCATAATGAATAGGTTAAAAACAGTGGGAAGATGGTTTAGATGTCTTTCTAAACTTAGCACTTTATGGTTACTGAAAGAGGTTCGAGCTGGTTCTTGTAACGAGTGAACTCAATTTTTTCAAGTTTTTCCCCAAATCATTCTGACGTAATGGTATGTATTGCATTTAAACAGATCTTCAGAGTAAAAAGTAATTTTTTTATAATTATAAAAGTCAATTTATCATTATTTTTATTTTCCTTGCAGATGCACTCCTGTATAAAATCACCCCAGTCATTCTAGAATGATTAACTTTTTCCAAACAAAGCTATTCAAATCATTTAGTGAAAATTCTTTTATCAACCTGAAAGAAATGTCTTGAGTCGACTGAAAAGATAAAAGTGAGATAAAGAAAAGAGTAGCATTTTTGTGCAAAAGTGAGATAAAGAAAAGAGTAGCATTTTTGTGCATTTTCCTATGTTTTCTCCCTAATATCTCTTATAATGATTAATATATTTGGATTGATTTATTTTCCCGGAGGATGCAAAAATTCATTAAAATTGTTTACAAAAAAACAGATCATCTATATATAAAATGAGGACAGGAGGTCCACTTAGGGCGTATGACTGACTGCTGAAATGAACACAATTTCATCAGCCCAGGGCATTTGTGATTACACGTGTGCATCTGTGCTGTCTCTTCCACAAATGAGTGAACGGCATAAATTCTGGTAATTATCTGCAGTGAGGCATGCTGCACTAATGCGGTATATACAGTTCTCACTGTCTTATTTTTTGTTGTTGTTTTTGTTGATATTTTTCTCTAGGTGTGACTACAGTGCTAACGATGACCACTCTGAGTATCAGCGCTCGAAACTCTTTACCAAAGGTGGCCTACGCCACAGCCATGGACTGGTTCATCGCTGTGTGCTATGCGTTTGTTTTCTCTGCTCTCATCGAGTTTGCCACAGTAAACTACTTCACCAAGCGCGGCTGGGCCTGGGATGGCAAGAGCATTGTCAATGATAAGGTAACCATGACGACACAGACTAGGCTTTGATTTTGGAGTGGAGCACATCTGGCAGCTTTGATTATTGTCATTGAGAAGAGGGGTTATTTAGATGAGGGAAACCAACAATGTTAATTCAACACAGTTAAAGGAAAAATTCACCCAAAAAATGAAAATTTGCTGAAAATGTACTCACCCTCAGGCCATCCAAGATGTAGATGAGTTCATTCATCTGAACAGATTTGGAGAAATATAGCATTACATCACTTGCCCACCAATGGATCCTCTGCAGTGAATGGGTGCCGTCAGAAAGAGCGTCCAAACAGCTGATAAAAACATCACAATAATCCACACAACTCCTGTCACTTCTGATCAAAATACCAGTCCATAATCCATAATGACATTTCCTCCAGTAAAAAAGTCCACTTTCTGTTGTCCTCTCACATCAAACCCAAATTTGTTTAGAACAGTTTTCGCTTGTAAACGGTGTTTGATCTATGCATATTTCTCTCCTGATTCACACGAGACAACTTTTTCACCGGAGAAAGCAATATTATGGACAGAGGACTAGCTTTAACCGGAAGCAATGGTTTGAAGTTAAAAATGATGGATTTATTACAAACGTAACTTTTCACTTCACAAGATGTTAATTGATGGATTGGAGTGGTGATGTCACGGTGCACACAAGGGAAGCGAGGAGACGAGAGGTAAACTTCAAAATAACAGTCTTTAATCCAAAAACGGAGTACACACGGTAGGACAGCGACACACAGGAACAGGACATTGATGTTAATACCAGATGCTAGACTCAGGGAAACACAGGGCTTAAATAATCAACCTAAACGAGATAATTAATAAACATAGCTGGTAACAAATGAACTAATAAAGACAGGAACAGGAAAATAAACAAATATGGGCATACAAGAGGGAAAACTAAGTCAAGGGGAGCACGAGACAGAAAACTACAACACAAGACAGGACACAGGTCTGACAGGTGGAATACTTGTGAATTATTGTGATGTTTTCATGACTCTCATTCTGGCGGCACCCATTCACTGCAGAGCATCCACTGGTGAGCAAGTGATGTAACGTTACATTTCTCCAAATCTGTTCTGATGAAGAAATAAACTCATCTATATCTTGTATGGCCTGAGGGTGAGTACATTTTCTGCAAATTTTCCTTTTTGAGTGAACTGTACCTTTAAACTCCCATCATTTTGAACGCTGGCATTGTGTGTTTCTTTTTTAATCCTATTATAACATTTAGCTTAATATCATTGACTGATCATGTAGCATTGTGTTAACAAATTTCTTCTGACTTCAGAAAAAGGAGACGTCCGTTATTAAAAAGAATAACGCATATGCAGTCGCTGTGGCAAACTACGCGCCCCACATTGCAAAGGACTCAGCTCTGCCCACTGTCTCAAAGAGCGCCACAGCGGAGCCCAGTAAAGCTCAGCCAGTGGCTAAAGAGGCACTGAAGACCTTCAACAGCGTCAGCAAGATTGACCGTATGTCCCGCATCATCTTTCCAGTGCTTTTTGGCAGTTTTAACCTGGTTTATTGGGCCACGTATCTCAACAGAGAGCCTGGTGGTAAGAACATGGTGCCCTCCCAGTGAGCCATTAGCTAATGCACATACAATCATTCCTCTATACTACAAAATTATGATAGCAGTTTTTGTACAAATTCTTCAGTGTACTTTTGACGTGTCTGTATGGCAGCATTCTGAAATGAATACTTTTTACAGCCTCCTTACAATCTTACCACTGCCAGGACAATTCAAAGAGCATCTTATCATACTTTAACGGGATAAATTAACTTATTTCCACAGCTTTATTTTTGTATGTCGTTGTGTGATTTCTTAGTATTTAACTGATTTTTCCTTGCCTTTTTATGCAGTGTTTACTGGCATTTTCATATAGACCTCTGTTTTTTATTTAACTACATTTGTGTATTATACATTTATAAAATATCAACCTCCGTTTAAACAAAGTGTTTATGTCAATGTCAGTATTTTGGCTAAATTATGAATTAAGCTCACAGGTATTATGCATTAACGACATACTGTTTAAAATGAAAACACATACATTCTAAATGTGATAGCTGTTGTTTTGTTATAACTGCACTACAGTATCTGTAAGACAGATCACTGCACCTTTATATTGACTGATGTAGCATTTCAAGTTCAAATTAAATATGGCACTTTATTTTCTGATTGCATATTAGCTTTCACGCACATCACGCAGCTGTGCATCTAATTCTCAGCCATAAGCAATGCACCATCAATGAAAGCGCACACCCACACATGATTTAAAGGTAAATGATTCAATGAGTTTGTTTGAAGCACCACAGTGCTTTGTATTGTTGTGGACACTTTGATCCATGAGCACAGTCTCAAGTGGAATTAGCGCTACATTTGAGCCACTGCTGTTTCTTTGGTTCACAGTGAATGGAAAATGCTGCTGAGATTTTCCCAAATAGTTTGGGCAGATTTACATTTTTAATTTGCTTGGGTTGAAATGAGAGCAATATGTTGGTCTTCTGTATATGTTACTCAAACGGTGACGCTTCTAAGGTCAAGGCCACTGATACTCGCATTAGCTTAATGTTGCAACAGTGACATGATGTTGTTTATATGGTATTTTCAATATATGTCTATTGTAGCTTCATGATTAATGCAGATAATGGTTGTAATGGGCTTCTCAGTATGATATATTCGCCTAATGATGCTATGAAAATGGGAATCAAAATGTACTGTTCGCTCAATATATCATCTGTCAAACATTTTCAGAGTTTTCATTACTAAATCAACAATCTTGACAAGTGTAAACGCTTGAATGAACTACTGTGGGCTTACTTTTAACAGCTTTTCAGTTTGCCATACTGTTCTCAGTTTTCTGCCTGGGCAAAGAGACAGCTCCCCTGTTGACTGAAATAAAGTGTTGTCAAAGCCAACATGGCTCAGTTACTCTCTTTTTGTGTGGGTGATCATGTTTGTACACCCGTCCTTTTGCACTGTGCACCTCAAAAATGTCAAGGTCCTAATTGCTAAAAAAAACCCCTCAGCTTCACAACTAAACAGCACAAACCAGTTATTTTAGTGTCATTGAAATCCTTTTGTAAATTGTAGATTTTGAATTAATTTTAGTTTGTTTTTATATATTCTGTTTTTCATATTAAATTAAAGGTGTCAGTAATTTTGTTGTGTTTTGTAATTTTTATTATATATATATATATATATATATATATATATATATATATATATATTATTTATATATGTCTATAGTTTTTATTCATTTTTATTTCAGGTTCTCAGTTTCTGTTTTTTGGTACATAAAGTTAAAGGAATAATTCAGCCAAAAATGATCATTTGCTGAAAATACACTCACTTTCAGGCCATCCAAGATGTAGATGAGTTTGTTTCTTCATCAGAACTGCAGTGAATGGGTGCCGTCAGAATGAGAGTTTAAACAGCTGAGGAAAACATCACAATAATCCAGAAGTAATCCACATGACTCAAGTCCATCAATTAATGTCTTGTGAAGTGAAAAGCTGCATGTTTGTAAGAAACAAATCCATCATCTAAGTGTTAAACCATCGTTTCTGGACAAAATAATAACCTTTATTTTTAAGAGTGTATTTGTTTAGAACTGTTTTGGACTTTTTGGGGTTTTAAACAGTGCTTGATCCGTGCATATTTTTCTCCTTATTGGAAAAGACGACTTTTTCTCTGGAAAAAGCAATATGGATAGAGTATTACTATTTTGAAGCAACAGTTTGAAGCTAAAAACGTCTTGATAACAGGCTTGTTTTTTGTTATTTGATGGAATGGAGTCGCATGGATTACTTGATTACTTGTGTTTGAAGTCTGATTCTGATGGCACCCATTCACTATAGAGGATCCATCCACAGTACATCTTAAACTATTCTTTTAAACTAAAAACAGAGAATCTGGCCGAAATAAAATAAGTTTAAGGGGTTTTCAGTTAACATTCATTTTAGTCAAAAAAAAAAAAAAAAAAGTAACAGAAATGCTTTTATGGTTTTAATTTAGTTAACTATAATAACCTTGGCACAAACCTAACTGCAGTCTAAATTTCACTCAGTGGAATGGCATTGCGAGCTGACGTAGTGCTATACACATTGATAAGTTTTCCATGTGCCAGCTGCTTCTTTTATTTACCTGCTCTTAAAAGCCTACATCTGGTTCAATCCACTAGACTCCCAATCCATATTGTCTTTCTGCATTTCATTGCCTTTTTCATCCATCTCTCCATTCTGTCTGAGAGCTTTTTATGTAGCTGACTCTGCTTTGACTAACCAGCAGAATTTGAGATTAGCAGCGTTGAATGGAGAACCGGGAATCTGAGCACATTTATCTAAGATCTTGCTTTAATAGCATAACGGCGGCACTCCTAGCTCATTTCTTTTGGTTATGGAATCGGTATCTGCCTGAATGAGATACAGCTATCAATGCCCACACAAGGCTAAACAGAGAAAGACAGCACTCCATTAACCTCCCCTCACTCCTTTGCACCTTCTGGAAAAGCATATCTTTGGGTACAAACAAGCAGCTGTCAGAACAGATGTGTCCACTTGTGCGCACAATCATCGCACACACAAACTTGACCAGAGGGTAGACTCAAAATCTAAGCTGGATTTCATTTATTAGCCCCTTTTAAGTTGGAACTGATGCTGACTCCTTGTCAGGTGGCATTAAAAAAGCGTTCTGCCTTAAGCGACGTCTGTGAGGATGTCGTGAGGGTTTATCGGATGTGAAAGATCACAGAGGCAGAGCATCCAACCAAGTGTGTACTTGCTTGTATCTGGTAACAGGCTGAAGCCATTTGAAGCCTTCACAAACCCTGCCTAACATTTACAATGGATTCCTCAGCTAACAATGCACGTTGTGATGAAAGAGAAACAATATGAGAACATAACTAAATCATTTATTCTTCCAAATAAAGGGAACTAATATGGTATTTACTTCACCTCTGGCACCTGTTAAGAATGTTTGAACATCTCTGATATGTATGCAAAGCTGTTGCTCCAAATTGTAATTAATTGTTTAATGAGAGTGTATTTCATTGTTTCCTAATTGCATTCCTCCTCTCCAACAGACTAACAATGTCACAGCGCTTTCCTTTCAAGATTTGATTTGTTGTCGCTTATGATAAATGAACAATCAGAGAGAACAAACAACACGGTGGAATTAATGGCCGTTCAATGGAATATATTGCAGCTATTGTTTTATTTAGTGCACGGACATGCTCTCTTTACAGTACTTTGCTTTAACATTGTTTCCTATATTTGAAATAAAATAAAATGAAATAAAATTTCAGTTAGTTGCCAAGGCAACATTTCTACATTTAAACATTTTTGTGTACATTTTTAAAATGTATTATTTTTCAATCAAATATTTGACTTTATTTTTATTACAGAAAACAATTTTTAATACTGGTAATTCAATGGGAATATAGTTATTGCTTTATTTAGCACATGGACATGCTCTCTTTACAGTACTTTACTGTAATCTTTAATGCATGTAATCATTTACCTAAACAATTTAACAATGTTTTGTATTTTAATTAAAATAAAATATATGTTAAAAAAGTTTAAAAACATAAACAAAAATGATGAAATGCAGAACTGCTGCCTTGATCAGTTTAAGCTAAAGTACTAAAATTGCTACTAAAACTAAAATATTTAAAACTAAAATAAAAGTAAGTTAATGCTAAATATAAATTTAAAATAAATAAATAAATAACATAAATAAATAAATAAATAAATAAATAAAGGCAAAAGGGTGCAACAAAATTACCAAAATCTGATTATCAAAATGAAAACAGATTAAAATCTAATTCAACATAAGAATAAATACTATAATGCAGTAGTAATACTAAAATAACACTGATATATGGCATTAAAAAATTTGTCACAAGACACTATGAAATTAATGCATAGGAGGTTACCACAGGAGCAGACAGAAAATCAGATTTCATCTGTGCCCATGTTTATGCATGCATGTTCATGTGTGCGCTGAAAAAAAAAATGACAGAGATAAAAGGTTGCTAGATGGCAGATAAAAAATTGGGGAAAGCGGGGAGAAATGGGGTTGGGATTCCTCTACTTGAGGACAACTCTGCTTGAGTTGCCTGGCAACAGAGGAGACATGCACAGGCCTTTGATGTTTAAAGTGTGTGACAGAACTTGACTGTTTGTTCTCTGTATTTACGTAGTATGTGTACTATATACAGGTGCATCTCAATAAATTAGAATGTCGTGGAAAAGTTCATTTATTTCAGTAATTCAATTCAAATTGTGAAACTTGTGTATTAAATAAATTCAATACACACAGACTGAAGTAGTTTAAGTCTTTGGTTCTTTTAATTGTGATGATTTTGGCTCACATTTAACAAAAAGCCACCAATTCACTATCTCAACAAATTAGAATATGGTGACATGCCAATCAGCTAATCAACTCAAAAAACCTGCAAAGGTTTCCTGAGCCTTCAAAATGGTCTCTCAGTTTGGTTCACTAGGCTACACAATCATGGAGAAGACTGCTGATCTGACAGTTGTCCAGAAGACAATCATTGACACCCTTCACAAGGAGGGTAAGCCACAAACATTCATTGCCAAAGAAGCTGGCTGTTCACAGAGTGCTGTATCCAAGCATGTTAACAGAAAGTTGAGTGGAAGGAAAAAGTGTGGAAGAAAAAGATGCACAACCAACCGAGAGAACCGCAGCCTTATGAGGATTGTCAAGCAAAATCGATTCAAAAATTTGGGTGAACTTCACAAGGAATGGACTGAGGCTGGGGTCAAGGCATCAAGAGCCACCACACACAGACGTGTCAAGGAATTTGGCTACAGTTGTCGTATTCCTCTTGTTAAGCCACTCCTGAACCACAGACAACGTCAGAGGCGTCTTACCTGGGCTAAGGAGAAGAAGAACTGGACTGTTGCCCAGTGGTCCAAAGTCCTCTTTTCAGATGAGAGCAAGTTTTGTATTTCATTTGGAAACCAAGGTCCTAGAGTCTGGTGGAAGGGTGGAGAAGCTCATAGCCCAAGTTGCTTGAAGTCCAGTGTTAAGTTTCCACAGTCTGTGATGATTTGGGGTGCAATGTCATCTGCTGGTGTTGGTCCATTGTGTTTTTTGAAAACCAAAGTCACTGCACCCGTTTACCAAGAAATTTTGGAGCACTTCATGCTTCCTTCTGCTGACCAGCTTTTTAAAGATGCTGATTTCATTTTCCAGCAGGATTTGGCACCTGCCCACACTGCCAAAAGCACCAAAAGTTGGTTAAATGACCATGGTGTTGGTGTGCTTGACTGGCCAGCAAACTCACCAGACCTGAACCCCAAAGAGAATCTATGGGGTATTGTCAAGAGGAAAATGAGAAACAAGAGACCAAAAAATGCAGATGAGCTGAAGGCCACTGTCAAAGAAACCTGGGCTTCCATACCACCTCAGCAGTGCCACAAACTGATCACCTCCATGCCACGCCGAATTGAGGCAGTAATTAAAGCAAAAGGAGCCCCTACCAAGTATTAAGTACATATACAGTAAATGAACATACTCTCCAGAAGGCCAACAATTCACTAAAAATGTTTTTTTATTGGTCTTATGAAGTATTCTAATTTGTTGAGATAGTGAATTGGTGGGTTTTTGTTAAATGTGAGCCAAAATCATCACAATTAAAAGAACCAAAGACTTAAACTACTTCAGTCTGTGTGCACTGAATTTATTTAATACACGAGTTTCACAATTTGAGTTGAATTACTGAAATAAATTAACTTTTCCACGACATTCTAATTTATAGAGATGCACCTGTATATAGTGTTTTAGGAAAATTTGTGCATGCTATTATAGCAGATAAATATAATTTATTATTGTATTAAAACGTTATAACACTACAAATATTAAGTTTTTTTTTTAAAAGTAGATTACACTAAAGATCATTAAAAACTAATTTACACAGATGATATACGAGTATTTCAAACATTAAAAATCCTGATTAGGTTTTTGTGCTTGTAAAAGACCTCATCATACTGTTATTAAAATGTGTATATGTGTGTGTGTGTAGTCCAGCAGAGAATATCTCGGGCACGTCTCAGGCCCTCATCATTTTGTCTCACGATGTTAATGGCTGACAAAATAATAGAGATTTTTTCCCATTCCTTTCATTTGTGTCAGAGCATCAGAGCACATCTGAATACAAAGTACTTCACCATGAAGAAAGGCTGCAACAGAGCACTGGCATTTATACTGAAATCATTACAGCATTTTAAATGTTTTGTGAGAAATGTATAATCAAATATAAATCGAAACATATCCAACATATCATTATAGAAGAATATTACTATGAACTGAATTCATATGATGTTCTGATACACATCTGATATTTCAAACTTTTGAATGACTTTTTGAATGATGTTATTCAAGGAATGATGGCAAAGAGAGGAAATTGTCTTGAGGATGAGGAGTCTGGAAAGTGTCTATTTCTGCTCTTCTTGCTGCATGGAGCTCTCCATGGTGCTGACAATAATGGAGTATAAAGCTGAATGAACAGTCAGTTAGCCTATATATCAGGAGGTGAATGTCTTCCAGATCACGAAGCCATATATGGCCATGAATATTGCAAAGGTGTCTTAAAATGGAGCAGCAATGGCTGTGTGTTGTAAAGGTCTGATGCTTTGAAATTTGGTCATCTGCCATGTATTGTACACCATATGCACTTGGAGGGTCAAAATGACATTTAGGATTTAATGGTTTTTAGTGGATTTGATCTTTTTCAGCATTATGAAATAATCTAAGAATTTGATAAATGTTTCAGTCATGTTCATTTATTCACTGCAGATCTGCTTGCAAAATCAAACACACCTGAACCAGCTAATTAAGTTCTTCAGGAACACTTGAAAATTACAAACAGGTGTGTTGGAAGAGGAAGGCAGATCTCTAAGAACAAGCGCTCCTATGCTGTGTCTGAAAGCTGAAAAATGCTGCCTGCGCAGGTAGCACACGGAGGCCGGATGGCAACAAGGCACGTCTGCATCCAATGATCCTTTTACATCCGGTCTACTGAAGTACCATCATCTGATCGATTTTTTCTGAAGGCAGCATAGATGTATCTTTCGCTGCCTATAATATCCCACAATCCTGTGCGTTCGATTACTTCTGACAGTTGAGCTAATAAAGACAGCATCTGAAAGTTGCAGTTGGTGGTGAGTTTGCATGTAAATGACTAACTTTTACCACTTTAAGTTAGTTTTGTGTGTGAGAAATTAGTATTGTAGTAATTAAATGTTTGCTTGATCACCAAAGCTCTCTCTGTTGTGGTGTAGTAGTTCATTAAACCGTCATACTGCCTCAGAAGTCCATTCAAATTCAGTTTTGTGAGGTACCTTTGTGTGCAAATGCTGCCTGCAAAGCCACCGCCTGATAAAGGCAGAGAGGCATCAAGTCAGCTTTCAGACGCAGCTCTAAATGCAAACACGTTTACACAGTCTAATTGGAAACATTTAAACTTTTATCCATTGTTTTTATACAAATACTTCAACTGTCACAATACAGAAGGAGACCATTAAAACGAGCAACAGGTAAGACACATGGTGTTTATTAGAAAACAGGAATTGGGTGCAGATGGAGAGTAGCAGGTAAGCATCAACTTTACTGGAGATATTGTCAGCTTAGCTTAATTGGGGAGCTAACCAGCTCTTTTCTTCTTTTCACAGGTGTCCAAGGACGAGGCAGAGAACGGGATCTGCAGGTAAGTGTTCAACAGAAGGAGAGTCAGGTAAGTCTGTGGTTATGACTTTAAGAGCAGACAAAGTGAGGAGTGAAGGTGGCTTTATTCTGGTCTTGATTACGTGGCGACAGGTGCGGGGAATAGGAGCTCAGGTGACTGTGATCATGCAGGATGAGTGCTGGGACCTGACAGCAACCAAACCCACTCCCTAATGTACACATTTTTACAATAAAAAAAAACATTATTTTTTTAATAGTTTTTACCAGTGTGCATATTCCCAAAAGGAGGTCCTGTCAGATTTAGCTCACTTTACAAATTTGTTCTCAAAATATGGTTAAGCAGGCACACACACACACACTTGTTTCGCTATCCTTGTGGGGATTTCCATAGGCATAATGGTTTTTCTACTGTACAGACCGTATATTCTATTGCCCTACACCAACCCTACACCTAAATTTAGCCCTCACAGGAGACTTTCTGCATTTTTACTTTCTCAAAAAAACTCATTCTGTATGATTTATGAGCTTTTGTACCCCTGGGGACTTCAATTTAGGTCCCCACCGTGACACGAGTCCCCATGAGTCTGTGTATTCAGGTTTAAGTCCCCACCAGAATATATAAACCAAACCACACACACACACACACACACACACAGACACACACACACAGACACACACACACACACACACACACACGAGTATTTGTGTTTTAGAAGGACACTCCATAGAAAATATTTATACTGTAAAAACTTTAAATTCTATATATCCTCTAAACCTAACCCTTACAGAAAACATTCAGAAAACATAATTTTGTATGATGTATAAGCTGTTTCTTCATGGGGACCAGATTTATGGCCCCAAAACATCATAAATTTCAGGTTTTACAATCATTGTGGGGACATCTGATAAGAATATAAAAAAGTAAGATAAGTTTCCAATACAAAATTTGAAACTAACAAACCAAATTCTGATTCTTCCTCTCCAATTAATTATTTAAAAAGGCATTATTTTTTACATATAGGCTAAGAGTAGGCTACACGCTTCAGCTGCGTTTCAGAAACCACAAAAAACATCATAAAAGCTCGCGAAAAGAAATCGCGTCAGAAGGTTACCATAGCAACAGTACAGCGTTGTTCCGTACATTGTAGGCCAAGGGCCTAGGCTATATTTACATGATCACTTTATCATACATTATTAAATGATTAAAATTGTTATAAACAACAACAACAAAACCTTAGTGGACTGTTTGGCATCTTTAAGATTAGTCACCCTGTTTAATGGCAAAACACCAATTTGGTTAAACAAGACTGACTGACAGAAATTCCTTTAAAAAGCTCATCCATACACACCATCAAAAACAACATTGCATGATATAAATTTATCTTCTTTATAAATTCTATGGTCACAGTTGGCTACTTTGCCCATCTTGGTGCAACGCCATTGGAAATGTCGCATTTGTCACTTTATTAGTCCCAAACAGCAGCACAACTAAGTAAAGGTCTGATAAATCACAGCTTGATGTAAAGTCTCTGAGGTGGAGCAGTCAGCTCTTTTGTCCACAGGCGGTTTCTAATAATTCGCGGCACATCGAGCGCGTCTCACTCAGCAGATCACTGGATGAACGCAGCGGTGCCGCAATCAGCGAAATCCCGCATTCACCATTCACATCCACACCGCGTCTGCTGCCTCACACACACACTACAGGCTCAAGCTATGTGCATTTGTCTAGACAGCAACTGACAGCATATGCTGACGCTTTCAACCACCGTGTTAAGAGTCGCTCAAAGGTTTGATGGTCTTTAAGCTCTAATTCATTTGGTTTGGTTATAAACCGAGCTTTCGCAGGATGGTTCTGCTGCATCGCCGCCGGAGGAAAGAGACGCTGGTTTGGCTGTTGCCGGGTCTGCTTGGAGTCTGGTAAGTTTTCGCTTCATAGGGGGCTAAAGAAACAAGGGGTGCAATCAATGTGACTACTAAAATAGCCCTTGACCGAAACACACACTTGGACAGTCCACGACGCGAACAGCTGGCGTGATTCTGTAACGCGAAGTGCTGCAGAACGATTTACTTTCACGTTTTTCTTGTAGTACATCTAATTTTTCAGCTTAACCATTTCCACCTATAACTGTCAATCACGACACGTGCTGTTGTCTGTACACTTAAAACATCAGAGATAATAATACAGATTTTGCTCAGGGCATTCGTGTTGATGTCGTCTTGTCTTTGTAGCGTGGACGTGCAATGTCTCCAGTCTCCAAACAACCTTGAGGACACTTTAGACAGCAATCAGCTACAATTCATCAAACAGCACTGCTTACATACATTACTCACACACTGTTAGATTTTGCATAATCACATAGATTAAAAGGGGTGGCCTATTTCACAATTTCTCCGTTGTAAATGTTATGCATAAGTTGTAGTCCACATTAACACTTATGTTGGCTCGCGCTACTTTGCTTTATCTATTTTTCCCCCAGCTCATTCAAAGGGTAGCCTATGTACATATGTAAATGCTTAATAGAATATACATATTCTACTTGGTTTGCAATTTTCTCATTTACTTACATCATGTAAATTATGTAATTGGCATTAACCATTTCTAAATGTCTCATCTATGCCCAAAAACACTTTTTTCCCTCTTATTCAGGCATTTGTTTGTCTTCTGTGTATTCATCATGGTTATTAGCTCTTGCCTCTGAGGCCCACAAAGGTCATTCAGAGGCTACTGTTGTGTCCAGACAATATAAACTGCATTTGAAGAAAATATTCAGTCTGTATTTTCCAATGACAGTCTGCTTTTCAACCGCTCAGCGCTGTGCCTACGGGGATCAATAACCTACATTCTCTCCACCCACCTGGGTCTCATCCACAGGGATGCTTCATATTGATTTTTCTGTCTTTCATTATTTGCATATGTATGGGAATGTACCATTTAGATTTCTTGTTTATAGACAAAACTAAAATATATAACCACATTTACCAGTCTGTCTGGATACTTTTTTTTTTTGAAGATACATTTTCAGATCATTCAGATGTGAACTCATTTTAATGTTTTATTGTGTCACATCCAGATAAATGACAGTACACTTCATTATTGAGCAAGTATAATTTTGCTGTAATTGGCTGTCTACTATTTAAACTTTTTTTTTATCCTCAAAATAACAGACATTAAATAAATTTGAATCTTGGGACCCACTTTATATTATTATGTACTAACATTTAAATTAATAATTTGATACAATTCACTTATTGTGTACATGTTTTTACATCATACTTACAATTAAAAATACCTGCAGCAATTACATCTGTAATTAATTAATATTTATAATTATACTGCTGACCCTTTATCCCACCCTTAACCGTATCTCATCTCAATAACAGCAAACGTGTTTTGCAAAGCAGAATGAACATAATAAATACACTGTACCTGACAATTGTTGTACATAGTGGCTAAAGACACCTAATATAAAGTAGAACCGAATCTTGTTTTGTATATTTTGCAAATTACCCAAGAGGCGGTCTTTTGCGCTGTTAGCAGCTTTAATGTGCAACACCTTCATTTCTCCAAAGCAAAAGTTGTGACATCAGAGGAGACTGAGTCTAGACTGAGTGGGAATGGCACACATTTTCGTTAGAAGTGATACCCGATATGTCTGTTCCTACAGATAATGCTCCAGAGAATAAATTTAGAAGCTCTTACGCCATATACTGAGTGCGAGAGGGAGTTACGGGTGATCATTTAAACCCCTCACCTTCAGCTGTTCCCTCCCTCCACTGCCAGAACACATCTTCATTAATCACTGCATGCTTTTATTAGAACCTCCTCTTTGTATCTCCAGCACTGCGCTCATTTAAAAGACTCCTCTCTCCTGCTGTCAAGGCAGCCCATACATTAACAGTCACTGATGACTTCTTTTATCTGTTCTTCCTGTAAAACTCATCATACGAATTCTTTCTTTCTCCCTCTGTCTGTCAAATTTAGCTCTCTAAACCAGTCACTCGCTCTTTAGAGTTTAAGCTCCTAATATAAACTGACTCGTCTTTTAACTACTCTCAATTTGAAATCTAATATTGCTCTGTTATTTACCTCACTGCTGTCTGTCTACTCATATTGCCTCTATTTGTTTCTGTTTTTATGACAGCATGGCATTTGGCCCGAGCAAAGCAGAGGAGGAAGATTACGAGGATGTCCCCATAAATAAAACTTGGGTTTTATCACCAAAGGTCTACGAGAGCGACGTCACCCTTATCCTGAACAAATTACTGCAAGGTTACGACAACAAACTGAGACCAGATATCGGAGGCAAGTCCAATTTTTTTGAAAAGGTTGAATGTTTACATCCAGGATCTGTGCATAAAAATTGCCTGCAGATATGACCCTGAACATAGTGTTACAGCTTATGGGTAACTGAAATATGTTAATAATTATAAGATAATGCCATCATTATTATGAAGCCGCATGAAGAGGAACACACTGTGACAATTAAACCCTCCAAGCAATTCAAAGTTTCTCTGTAATCATCATTTTTACTTTACCATCAGCATTATTGCAGTGTTAAATGAAGAAGTGCTAGGCTTTAGGATTTTGCTGATGTTTTTCTTTACGCTAGGTCACTTTATTCTCAGTACATCAGTGTTCTGGAAGCGACGCAGCTGACTAGAGTTCAGTTATTTAAGAGGATTTATCTCAGTGGTGTTTGGGTACAATAGACCCAAATCACTATTGATCTTCTTTCTTTATCTGTTTCATGTGTCTGAGATAGAGGGAGAGTGTGTAAGTATGAGCAGTACTCAGTTAATCAGATCGCAGAGCAATTGCTGAGGGATTGCAGGTCAACTTAGCGAGTTTTTGTGATTTGTCACGTCTCTGTGACAGGAATATTTTTGAAACCGCAAGGATGAGGATTCAGGGAGTTCTGAGTAATTTGTGTGGCTGTTATGGGAAACATGCATTGGTTTGCGTCCCATTTTCACTTCTGGAATGAGATGCATTTCTGAGTGAAACAGGATATTCAGTGAGAAATATGATTGTATCTACTGATTGGGAAATTGAATGGATGGTTACATACCAAGATGAAGCCAGACTGAATGTGACTTTGCTAAAAATAGCTGGCTGTTGGTTTTGCTATTGGCTATTGTTAAAATTATTCAATAGCAAACCCTGTGTGATGCAGAAAGAAAAAGGAAAAGAAGAATAGTAAATGATTAAAGCTTATGAAAAAAGACTTTTCTATGGAAGCCCATTTCTGCCTCAGAATTATGTGAGATAGCCTATATAAACTTGCATCTGCAAAATATAAATTCACAATTCTGAGAAGAAAAGTCCAAATTGTGAGATATAAACTCGCAACTGCAAGAAAAAAGTCAAAATCGTGAGATAAAATGTCTTAATTACCTTTTTATTTTTTATTTCGTGGCAGAAACAAAAACACAGAATTATGAGACGTAAATTTAAAATTCAGTGAAAAATGCCAGAATAGTCAGATTTAATCTTGAAACTGCAAGGATTTTTCCAATATTTTTCCATGTTTTTCCTATAACATGAAAAAGGTGCATTAATTATCTATGGTCAGTTTTGATTTTATGAATATAATAGAACATCAACCTTTTCTGAAATGGGTGCTAAATACAGACTGTATATAATATACATTTTTATTAAATCACTCACTGTGTTATTGTATTGGTTTGATATTACAACTGTATATGTATACATATTTCTTTTTTATTTGATTGTTATGATTAATAATTCTTGCAATTTGAATATTTGAAATTGTATTCTAGTGAGACCGATTGTGATTGAGACGGCAGTGTACGTGAACAGCATAGGTCCAGTAGATCCCATCAATATGGTGAGCAGAAATGTACAATAACACATTATGTTCAGAGCTGTAAATAAAACACAACCGTTTAGATCCATTTCATGACCATCATATCCACTGTCACAACCAACAGCCACACAATTTCACAGTTACAAAAGCAACCGTAAGGCTTTTATGGCTAGACCTCTCATTGTTAGGTGTTTTTTTTTTAGGAGTACACCATAGACATCTTCTTTGCTCAGACGTGGTACGACAGCAGGCTCAAATTCAACAGCTCAATGAAAGTCCTCATGCTCAACAGCAACATGGTCGGAAAAATCTGGATCCCTGACACCTTTTTCCGCAACTCGCGCAAATCTGACGCCCACTGGATCACAACACCCAATCGCCTTCTGCGGCTCTGGAGCAATGGACGAGTGATGTATACTCTAAGGTGTGTCCATTAAGAGCCGAGTGAATGTTTGTACGACAGAATTACATGTGCTCGTATTCCTGTCCCGTAGCATTTGCTTTCGTACCAAATGACACCCGCTGTCCGTTGCAGCACATGTTTAAGCCATTACATCTGATTCACATTTATTTATGTCAGGGACTGTTAAATCAGACTGTGTGTGTTCATAATACAAATATCAAAGCCTGCACAAATGCACTACGTCTTAAATGTCACAATCAACATTTTTTTGTTTGTTTTGCTATTGTCTATGATTCTTTTTGTTAGGTTGACTATTAATGCGGAATGCTACCTTAAGCTGCATAACTTTCCCATGGATGAACATTCGTGCCCTCTGGAGTTTTCAAGCTGTAGGTGTTAAATTCTTATGTCAATCTGTCACTCAGCCTCAGTCCTGTCCTGAACGCTGCCGGGCAGCCAATCCCCATACATTGCCTCTGTCAACCAACCATGCATTGCCAATATTGGCCAACTAAACCTTAACATTGCAGAAGGTCTGCACCAACTACCATCCTCTAACCTTGCAATGAGTGAGGACAGACATCATCCTTCTCCAGCTCTCTCTCCATCCCCTCTCTCCTCTTCTCAGTCTGTGTGACCCCTCCATCCGTTATTAGCATCATGCCTCAGCTTCTCATGTGTCATCATCCTCTGTGGGCACAGGAAGGGCATGCTGCGCTTCAGTCTAACAGAGTGCTGCTGTGTGAAGCCTCAGTGCCATTCTGCCATCACTGTAACTTCTTATTTACATACCGAGACAAAAGGTCACATGTAATCTGGTGGATGTGATTTTTTTTTTTTTTTTTTTTTTTTTCCATTTTCAGATGGGTATCCAAAGAATGAGATCCAGTATAGATGGCAGCGTCGTTCGGTTGAGGTTGCAGACCAAAGATACTGGAGGCTTTACCAATTTGCCTTTGTGGGTCTACGAAACACTTCTGATGTGGCACACACTCAGTCTGGTATGAAAAAAAAAAAATACACAAATAATAATAGCAGACAATAATTTCAGTAATTAATAATAACAACAACAAATGAGCAGATATTATTATTATTATTATTATTATTATTATTATTAATATAAAAAAGTTAAACGTTAATAATACATGAGCAGTTAATAATAATAATAATAATAATAATACATTAGCGCTATTGTTATTATTAATCTTCCTTTTGATATTATTAATAGTAGATTTTGAGTTATTTTTATTATTACAACGATGACTACTACTACTACTAATGATAATACCATTGTCACGGGTTGTCAAGGCGAGGAGCAAGAAGGAGGCAGATATCCAAAATAAACAGTCTTTAATGACACGACGGAGAAAATGCAGGACAACACAACCACTTAGAACAACGTTCAGACAGGACAAAGAAACTAGGAACTGAACACTCTTTAAATACACCAACTAAACGAGGGGACTAACCAGTAAATTAACAAGGAACAGGTGGCTAATTAATAACAAGGACAGGAACCAAACCAAATAAGGACAAACAGGAAACTGAACAGGAACATGCATGTGACAACCATGAAGATTAATAATAACAGTATATTTATATATAATAATCAAAATAACATTAATAATAAATGAGCAGATATTATAATTAATTGTCTTGTTGTTATTATTATGAATAATAGATTGGGAGTTATTATTATAATTGCTACTTAACATTAATAATAATAGCAGATTATAATAGCATAATAGTAGATCATAATAAATTGGCTGTTGTTATTAATAAAAATGAATGATAATAGTAGATGAGTGGTTGTTATTGCTATTATTACTATTTTATTGTTATTTATTAATAGTGTATTTGGAGTCACTGATTATATTTTGATAATTAAGTTGCATTTTGATCATTAAGTTGCTTAATTGCTGTCAAAAAAGTGTTTAAAATGCCTTGATGTCTTGTATTAATAGGGGATTATGTGGTTATGACCATTTTCTTTGACCTGAGCCGGAGAATGGGCTACTTCACCATCCAGACCTACATCCCCTGCAGCATGATTGTGGTTTTGTCCTGGGTCTCTTTCTGGATTAACAAGGATGCTGTGCCTGCCAGAACATCTTTAGGTAATTTAAAAAGCTTCTGAATTACTACAAACCAATAGGAACAACAATAGCATTTCATTATATTATGTGAATGCATTACAGAAGAGCATGTGATAATGAAAAGGAAATGCTTCAGTGGGGGTGCTCAGTTACTGTGCATCTTGATTGGCTTAGGTATCACAACTGTGCTCACCATGACAACCCTAAGCACCATATCGAGGAAGTCCTTGCCAAAGGTGTCGTACGTGACAGCCATGGATCTGTTTGTGTCTGTCTGCTTCATCTTCACCTTTGCTGCTCTTATGGAATACGGGACTCTGCATTATTTCACAAGCAATCGACAGAACAAGAAGACCAAATCAAGCCATGCACAGGTGAATGAACTTCATTCTGGTATTAAAGGGCCAGTTCACCTAAAAAACAAGATTCTTTCATTTACTCAGATTCGTGTCATTCGAAACGAGTATAACCTTCTGTGGAAAACAAAATAAGAAATTCTGTGCTCTGTTGGATATAAGTACAGTGAATGGGAATCAGCACTTTTATGCTTCTAAAAGGATCAAATACACCATAAAATATCATAAAAGCAGTCCATGTGACTAGTGTGTTACATTCCAGGTTTGTGAAGAGACCGAATCTATGTGATTCATAAGCAAATCATACAGGCCACTTATGAGAATTGGATGAACCAAAGATCCCATTCAAAAGCTACTTCTACATGCTAAGGAAAATGTCAGGATTACCACATAATTCTGGCCTGCTTCTAACACAAAGCTATCATATCAACCACTTTTCTGACACCTGTATTGTGATTTTGCTATTTACTTTCATTATATTGAAAAAATGGCCTGGATATTCTTTAAAAATATATGTAATAAATAATATAAAGTCACATGAGGATGATTAAATAATGACAAAATGTTAAGCTTTATGTTGCTTAGAACACAGAACAAGTAAGCACCTAGCTGATCAATGATATGTAAAATTAATTTGCTTACTGCAAAGGTTACTAACTTCTTCACAGCTCAGTTTAGAATAGGCCACATTGTACTTTTGTTTGCAGTTAATTGAGTGTGCTGTGCAGCAGCTCTGGCATTTGCTATTGTACTGCACACTGTTTTAGCAATGAAGCGGTAGTGACCTTGCTGTTCCTCTGTGTAGAAACCCAGCATGGTTAACATCAGACCAGGGACATCTCTGCTGCAGATGAACAATATTGCTTCCTACCACGAGGATGACGATTATGCATATGAATGTCTGGATGGAAAAGACTGCACCAGTTTCTTCTGCTGCTTTGATGATTGTCGCTCCGGAGCTTGGCGTGAGAACAGAATGCATGTCCACGTCTCCAAAATCGACTCCTATTCCCGAATATTCTTCCCAACCGCCTTTGGCCTCTTCAACCTTGTCTACTGGATTGGATATCTGTATCTTTAAAGATGTTGGGCAAGATGTTGGGACTCGGTTCTAGTAATATTTGCAAGTCATCTGTAAATTCTCCATCTGCTAAATCTGGCAGCATAAACTGTTGAGAGAAGGGGACGTGTGAGGCTTGATTTGGATGTAATAGTACTTAATGTATCTTTAATTGTACTAGGTATTTAAATTTATTGAAGGATCTGAATCTTGGAAGGATGATTACTGTGATTCTGCATTGATGCCAACTGAATATTACCAGCGATCTCGGTTTTTGAGAAGGAAATGTTTGTTTTTTCATCAGTTACGGATGCCATATCAAACCTTGCCTAGTTTAAAATTATCTCTTAAAAACACCAAACCACCTGCATTTTTTTTAATTGCTATATTAGCATCATGTTAGCATCACTATTGCAACTATGATAAAACTTCAGGTTAGTATCTCTCTGGCTGAAGCAAAATATTATTATTTGCAAGGAAAAGTAGACATATTAGTCACTTCTGAAACTAATTTTTCAAGATAAAAGAAAACAGCTAGCTACATGACAGAAAATTAATATTTACATATTAATCTCTCAGAATGTTTTCATTTCAAACTTAAAATAGCTACATTTCTGTGTGAATTACCATGTACTAAACGAACCAAAGCATAGATATCTGAAGGTTACGTGAAAAGAATTTTGTTCAGCTCAAGAATTACCCAGAAGCCATTTACTTGGAATTAGCCTATAATGATACTGTGAAATGTTTTTGACTTGAACTAATAAGCTGTCTCTGCAATAGATGACACAATGAAATGCCAATGTGCCCAAGATAAAAGGGTTCACATGTAATTTTTTATATATCAAACAAAAGGAATAGAGCAGCCTTTACAATTCACAAATGTTCAGTGTCCTTTAGTACAAATTAGAATTCATCACTCTCTTCCGTATTCAAGACAGCATTTTGTCTCTCCTCGCGAATGGCTAGATTTTTGTCAGCGTAATTGCATGACTCATCTGAGCTCCTACGGCTAATCAACCCATATTTGGAAACGGGTCTGATGGACTTTCTTCAGCAGAAGAGCTCTAGACAGACCCGTCGCACACAGTCTCAAAACTACGACATCTGAAAATGAACAGTCTTCATAACACACACCATGGATGCCTTCTATATCGGTAATCGTCTAAATCAAAAGGCCATTTAATATTTATTTGCCTTACATTAGGTTAAATCTGATCTCAGAATCCTATTCGATTTGAGAAACAGATGAACAGAGTGTGCGAGCAAGAGTGCCATGTCACTCTCAAAACATCTGTCCACAAAATATACAAGTGTTTTTCTCAGTCTCCTGTTGTGCTTTTGGCTGTTGCTTGTTTTATTTCATGCTTCCATGTGGTTTGTCTTTTGCTGGTTGTTATCTTGATCATAAACTGCTCTGTTGTCTCCCTTTCTGAACATCTGTTATGTACTGTGTTGTGCCATGTAGCTTAATATATTCTGTACTGTTATCTTTTTTATTGTCAGCCTCACAGTTTCAGACTCATGCAACAACCAAATGATAGTACAAATAAAAAATATTCTTGTCATAATCTATTTATATGTAAAAAGATATATAGATTATCTTTTGATAAACATCATCTGTTTCAGACCTTTAATAATACAGATCAGTGACCTTCATGTATCTGTGTGAGTGTGTGCATGTCTGTCTGTATGTGAATGTGTATTCAAAGCAGACTCCGCCTCTCACCGTACATCTTCGCTCTGCTCTCGACTCGTTCTAGGTGTTGTTGTCGTGTCTTCTGTAAGTGCTAGCCTTCATGCTTTTAACGTGTTCATATGTTTTTGTAGCTCTGAACACTGTGAGTAATAAAACAGTGCTTGCAAAACATTAATAAAATTCTACGCTCTCTCAAACCCGTGGTGGAAAAACTGGTGATTTCACATCTTATCAAAATCCCAAAGTGCTGGATAAAAAGGATGAATGTATTTTCCCTCAGGCGGATATTCTTATTATAATGCTTTGTTAATATCGCAATTAGTTTTATAATTATTGCCACAGGTGAATGAGCAACAGCATTTTCATACACATAAATTAAATTTCAGTCATTTATGGATCTTAATTGTTATTTCACACATGAATGAGGAATATGAGTTACTCTATCTTAGGGACAACATGAGTAAACACTTCATACATGATACATCCACAAAATCAAACATTTAAAGTGATTTAAAGGGATAGTTCACCCAAAAATGAAAATGATGCCATCTTTTACTCACCCTTGTGTCTGTATGACTTTCTTTCATCCGTAAAACAAAAGGAGGAATTCAATACATTCCACAAATGTTTCTTTGTGTGTTCTATGGAACAAAGAAATTCGTACAGAATGGCATAAGGGTGAATAAATGATGACAATATTTTCATTTTTGGGTGAACTACACCATTAAAGCAAAAATGAAAATATGCTGAGAATATATTCACCCGTAGGTCATCCAAGATGTAGATGAGTTTGTTTCTTCATCAAAACAGATTTGGAGAAATTTAGCATTAGATCACTTGCTCATCAATGAATCCTCTGCAGTGAATGGGTGCTGTTAGAATGTGAGTCTAAACAGCTGATAAAAACATCCCAATAAAGTAATCTCCAGTCCATCATTTAATATCTTGCTAAGTGAAAAGCTGTATGTTTGTAAAAAATAAATCTATCGAGATGTTTTTAACTTCAAACTGTTGCTTCCAGCTAAAATAGCAGCCCAGACAGCAAGCAACCATTGAAAAAATGTTAAATAAGGCAATGTTGATACATCAGTGCTAGCTGCATTGAACTAATGTTACAAAGTGATGTTGGTTCCATATGACTTTTGCACCTGTGATTAATGTTGAAACAAGATTGAGATTTCAGCAGAAAATCAATGAAAATGTCATTGAATCAGTGTCATAAAGTAATGTTGGTTCAATATCACTTTTGCACCTGCAATTAATCTTGAAACAATGGTGACATTTCAACAAAAAATCAATGAAAATGTCATTGAATCAACGATTTGAAGTGATGTTGGTTTATTTATATAAACATATATATAAACATTGGTTTTTCACTTTTGTTAAAACATTTAAAATACAACTGAAATGTCAACATAAAATACTGCTACTCATCTGATGTACGGAGTTAATATCAAAACAACATTTAAATTTTTTGATAATTTCAGAGTTTGGGGAAAACGTTTTCAAACACAAATCACACCTTTTTCAGCAGTTGAATCAATATATTTTATTTGACAGCTTAACACAGTCAATGACAAAAAAAATTTAAAAAATTAAAAATAAAAAATTCTTAAAAAAAAAAAAAAAAAGTGGGGCAAAAAGGACAAAAGCAAAAAAAGCAAAAAGGACAAAATTCCAACCTTTAAAAACAACATTACTTTCAGAAGTCTGATGTCATTATAACAACTGTTCCCACGGTTCAAGTTTTGAAAAGGCTTGTATCACTGTACTGCCTCTTTTCCTTTGGGTTCTCCTAAATCTGAAAAAAGAAAGCATGATGTTACTTAAGAGCTAGTCAATTCTGTTGTCATATTCAAGAATGTTAATATGCTAAACGCACTATGATTCACTTTTTTAAATTACACCAAATCACTTGCTAACTAAGCCTAGGTGTGTTCGACTTGAAGCGGCGCTGCGCTGCGCAGTGCAAAATGATCACCTTATGACATCAAAGTACCGCGAGAGTGATTCGAAAACATAAGGATCCATCTGCTCTTTTATTGCTCTCGCGGTACTTTGATCTCACACACTGATCATTCTGCGCAGCGCCGCTTCAAGTCGAACACACCTATAGTTAGTTCAATGTCACTGTCTTTACCCATGTGTGCTGTTAACTTCCATCAAAATGTCAATGTTGATCCAACATTCATCAAACATTGAAATATCAGTCTCAACCAAAATAATGGTTTGGATCAAAATTCAACATTGTATCAATGTCACCATGCTATCTGGGAGTCCTCTATCCATAATGCTGCTTTCTCCAGTGAAAAAAATGCATTATCTGAATCAGAGCAGAAATACGCTCAAGATCAAGCACTGTTAACTAGCAAAACATTTAAAACAGTTTAAAGGTGGGGTAAGTGATTTCTGGTAGCCAATGTTAACATTTGAAATCATCAAAACAAACACACCCCTACCCCAAAAGGGTCTTGCCCCTATTTTGATAGCTCCACCCCACACATACATACGGCAATGTTTAGTTCTGTGAAACAAAGCAAAAAAATGTTACTCACCTATCGAGAAGAAACATTACATTACATTACATTACATTACAATTACATTACATACTGATAAATGTAAATGTATAGCTTGTAAATGTAAATGTATAGTATAGCTTGAATGCACTGTAAGTCGCTTTGGATAAAAGCGTCTGCTAAATGCATAAATGTAAAATGTAAATGTAAATGAAACAAAGCAACCTCGGCGTCCGATCATCCGATCGCAGGCCTTCCGCTCCTTGAGTTCTCTCCAGCGCTGGAAAACTGATCCGATATTTACACGGGTCCTACTTCTTGCCTTATCGTAACACCGTGTCTACACTGGACAAAATACTATAGAATTCATTATAATCAGTGATGCTGTCTACACTGGATGCCGCGCCGCGACACGTCAAATCCCCGACAGTAAACTGCTGCCGCGTTCTATTTATGACATATTAACACAAATTTCAAATGATTTTCAACTGTCACTTTGTAGCGTCCAGTGTAGACAGACCGCGACAGGACAACTGTCGTGTCCGGTGTAGACAAGGTGTAAGCCTTCTTTTGTTCTGCAGACATTTTCCTCTTTTGTTTTTTATCCGCAATCTCTATCTTTCTATCGTCACTCGTCTCGGCTAATGTCCGTCATGTGCACTGATGAGCGCTCTCTCCTCTGCATCATGAGTAGACACGCCCCTTACTGCTGATTGGCTACAAGTTTGTTTTGGCACTGGGCCCCAGAGCCGTTGAGAAAGGGTACGCTGTTCTGTGTCAGCCGCGTCACAAGGAAACGCTGTTTTCATTCAAATCAAAGCGTAAACAAACGTAGAAGACGTATCCGTGAGGTGCGGCTGACACAGAACAGCGTACGCAGTTTGCATCCAGCGGATACTCTCCAAAATAGCGCTACGCTGACACAGAGGAGACGAATTGTTCAATAAAGTCTTTTTTTTTTCTTTGCACATAAAAAGTATTCTTGTTGCTTCATAACGTTATGGTTGAACCACTGATGGCAGATGGACTATTCTGACGATGTTTTTTTATACTTTTCTGTGCCTTGACAGTCTTAATTATTTGGCAGTCAATGGGACAGTCACAAGCCTCCCGGTTTTCATCTAAAATATCTTAAATTGTGTTCCAAAGACGAACAAAGCTTTTACGGGTTTGGAACGACATGGGGGTAAGTGATTAATGACAAAATTTTCATTTTGGGGTGGAGTATTCCTTTAATTGATGGATAGGAGTCATGTTGTGGATTTTTGTGATGTTTTCATCAGCTGTTTGGACTCTCATTCTGACGGCACCCATTCACTGCAGAGGATCCACTAGTCAGAAAGTGATGTACGTAATGCTACATTTCTCCAAATCTGTTCAGATGAAGAAACAAATTCATCTATGTCTTAGATGATCTGAGGGTGAGTTTTCATTCGTGGGTGAACTATTCCTTTAAATTAAGTTCTGGAGCGCATAAATATACACCTCCTTTACTGAGTGATTGTTTGTGAAATTTCTACTTCACCCACATTTGCTAACATGTGTGTATTAGACCCATGACTCAAATGTCACAAAAATAGAAAGCCTTTATTTGTGGGAGGCTTTTCTCTCTCCCACCCTAACTTCACTCCCTCTTCTCTTTTCTTTAAGTTCACTCCCTTCTTGACAGTTTAAACACTCTATATACTTTCCTTCCATTCCCAGGTAGCCATTACAGGCCTCTGTGATTATCATACTTTAGAAATCTGCTGTTTAACTGTATGGAAAAAGAATACAAGCCCGCCATCTCAAGGATAGACAGTGGGCTGAAGGATGAAGACACAACTAAAAGATAATTTTTCCTGAGCGTTTGAAACAACACAGACCATTTTCAGTCAGATCTCTTCTCTATATGCTCGGTTGTGAAGTACTATTCTTATCACTGCACTGCGAGACGGTTTTGGTTTAATAGTGTTGCTCTTCCCTGCTTGCTGAGTAATTGTTTTGTAGCCTCTCTACTTATCAAATGCAGCGTTAGGACTGAATGATGTGCTGCCTTGTGTACAGTACTGCAAATGACTGAAAATGAAAAGGTACACAGAACACAAATATGAGAAAAATATCCTTGAAGAAAAGAAAAATGTTGCAGCTGAGTGGGATATTTACATAAGAACTTCACAAATCAATATCTCCTTGCAGCAACAGTAGTTAAAGCAGCATGAATAAACCAGCTTGAACAAGGTGTTGTTCAGTACATACTGCAGATGGTCAGGTTATGAATTTTTCATATCTCAAACTGTCCTGTAGTCGCTTAAAAGGATGTGCTTGTTTCTACCATACATGAGGTCATAAATTCATTCTCAATCTAAGCAAATGTTCACCAATATTTTATGAAAAAAATCATAGATGGAGAATATTTGTATAAAAATAACGCGCGTTCTCTATGTGAACCTTGTTTAAACGTCAGTAAATCCATTGAAAACTTACCACTTTTTATTTTAAGTGATATTTAGGTCCTGCAGGACCTGCACGTATCTGTCCACACCCACTAGGTACACACAAAGCAATTTGAAAAAAATCTGATTGGATTGAATTCTGAACTTTTCGCCACTATTTGTAGGCTACTATATACAATACTATAGCTACTGTACTATTGTAGGCTACTATACAGAAAAATGGCAAATAGATAGAATCAGGACTAGAAAGCATTCCAAAATGCATAAAATAGAAAAACACAGAATTAACAAAAAAGATAAAGCAAGAGAAACGTATTTATTTCAAGATCTTTTGTGCCAGCAGAGAAGGGTTTGCTGAACCTGATAGTTTGCCTCTACCTTATTGTAAGTAAGTAAATAAATAAATAAGCAAATGCATGTCATTGGATGGCTAAAATAGTAATTCTACTGATGCAAATAGAAATTATACTGATTCAGCTGTGTGCAAGGAGGGACGTTTTCTTTGTCAGTTGCTGAGAGGTCTGAGGCTTTGGAGGCCTCTGAGAGTCTGATCACTAGCCTCGCTGGCCAAATTTTCAAATCACAGAGACGATGGAACATCAAAGAAGCAAAACTTTAACTTTCAATAAAATGTTTCAAACCATGCAAAGCAAATCTCAGGAGTCCTTACCACCAACACAAGCATGAAGTGAGACTGTTTATGTGATAGGTCTCCCTTGATGAAAGCTTTGTTTGGCTGAATTCTTGCCCCCACACATCTGTGCGCCTATTGCACACACACTGAGCTCTGTAGGTGGGCTTTCCCTTTCCACTTTACTCCGCTCATCATTTTGAAGATGGTACACAGAAACGCTTGATGAGAGGGAAGAAAAGTGCAGTTTTAACAGTTGTGACAGAAGATCAGATAAGCGGAGCGATGCAGACTAATGAAGGAGAAGATGAGAAGGATGTTATTTAGGGAATAACTAATCATACCATGCCAAGTCTGTTTTAATGGGAGATTGTAATTGATAAGTAGCTATACCTCTGCTGCTTTTTGTCCAATATATGGACCTAACAACAATTTTCTGTTGTTTGCAAGTATATGTTGCAAGTGCTTATTAATGTTTATGTTTGTTTATGCACATTCACCCCAATGTGAATCTCATTCATTTTCATGAGGGCAAGCAGCGCTCACTTTAGTGAGTACAGGCCTAGAGCTTTACAATAAAGGTGATATGTGATCTATGTTATGTTGTACTAGCACAGAGCATAAAACACACTTGTAATAAAATATTTGTTAACCTTAATGCTAGCACATAAACATAGCTGTATTTCCTATAATCTTTGCTGAATCCCACAAATAATCATGCTACTGGCGGGAGTTTGCAGTAAAATTGCTGGGGACTTTACCTGCTGAAATCTGGATATTTATATTGGCAAAGAAGTTAAATAAAAGTGTAATACAGTTTGGAATAATTAAAATTTCACCAAGGCTGTATTTATTTGATCAGAAATACAGTAAAAGAGTAGTATTATGAAAAGTTAATATAATTTAAAATAACTGTTATCTAACAGCTTATGTATTTTAAAATGTAATTTATTACTGTGATGGTAAGGCTGAATTTTCAGTATCACATGATCTTTCAGAAATCATTCTAATTTGTGATTTGGTGCTCAGTTATGACTAATTATTACTTCTGCTCAAATACTAATAATGTTTCCTATCTTTCAATGTTTTTGCTGCTTAACATTTTTGTGGAAACTGTGATACATTCTTTGATGAATAGAAAGTTCAAAAGAGCAGATTTTATTTGAAAAAAGATCTTTTGTAACATTGTAAATGTCTTTACTCTCACTTGATCAATTTAATGAATCCTTGCTGAATAAAAGTGTTTTTATTCCTTATTTTTATTAAAAAAGCAACAACTTACTGAACCCAAACTTTGGATGGTAGTGTATCATGGTTTCCACAAAAAATATTGTACAGCACAGCTATTCAACACTGATAATAATCAGAAATATCAAAAATATTTCTTAAGCACCAAATCAGCATATTAGAATGATTTCATAAGGATCAAGTGACACCGAAGACTGGAGTAATGATGCTGAGAATTCAGCTTTTGCAGTCACATAAATAAATTACATTTTAAAATACATAAAAACAGAAAACTACTTATTTTACTATTTATTTACTATTATTTACTATTTATTATTATTATCATTTACTATTTATTTTAAATAGAAATAATATTTCACAACATTTTAGTGTTTTTGCTGATCAGATAAAAGCAGCCTTGATGAGCATAAAAGACTGCTTTCAAAAAACTTTTGACCGGTAGTGTATGAGATATTTAATTTGTTTAAAGCTAGCTACTCTACTACGGTAAGTGAATATTTAACATGTACAGTATAATTATTCCAATAGCTTCATATTCTTACTAAAATATAGTATGATATGAATATTATGTAAGCATATGCACCTAATAGTGTAAACCATGCACACATTTCACCAGCACAGTCTACACACTCACCGCTTCTCATGCACACTTCCCATGTCACAACAGCAGCTCTCATCAGAGCACTTCACTTTCAGAGCAGCCTGTAAAATCATTACAGCAATCTTCATTAACCTTTGACCCTTCAGACAACTCCACAATAAGTTAGACTCAAACCTTGTCACTATTAATTTCATCTTAAAACTGAAGATCCTCAATTATCACTTAATTTACATACTGTGCATTCACCTGCAGCGCAAACAGTATGTGAGTGTGTGTGTATGTAAACCACTTGATTGGGGTTAAGGGAGAATCTCTCTTGTTTTTAGTCCATTATGATAATACCAACCTGTCACTGCAGTGCTCCCCACAGGCAGCCCACCGGTAATAAAATCAGCTCTGATTTATTACATGTGAGTCAAACGTGTGTGTGTGTGTGTGGAACAGTAAAGGTGTCAGAGGATAAATGCAACGTTCATAAAAGAAAGAGCAGCATATGTGGCAATATAGAGACCAAGGGGTGGCATACGAATGTGGATGTGGATATGAAAACTGAATAATGTGAGTTATTAAGATTCATCGCTGCTCTCTGACATCAGTCTGCACATATAGTTTTACATCAAAGCCCTTGGGGTTTTTGAGTCAGAAAGTCTTCTGGCTGGCCTATAAATCTTGATAGGGTTCATCCACAGCACATCCACTCTCAGACTCCATACAGATCTTTAATTATTTATATTCTCAATTCTGATCACCCAGAATTAATTCATGGCAGAGGTAGTGTGTGTGTATTTGTAAGTGTATGTGTGCATGCATAGGTCTGTTTATGTGAGGGTCACAATGGCTGCATATAAATATTGCATGAGAACGGGCCTTTAAATATGAATCCAATCCAGACAGATGGACTCTTTTCTAGTCATTCATCTGAGGTCCATTTATCACTACACTGCTTTTAGAATGGCGAGAAAGGAAAGAAAAATGGAGAGGAAAAAGATGAAATAGAGGTGGTGTGACGATGCCGTTGAAATATAGAGAGAAAGAGTGATATTGTCCAGCGTACCCTTGATTTCTAAAGATTTTTAACTGTTTTTCTATCATGGCTAACATGACATGAAAAGGAAGCAGTTTGGAGTGTCAGTGTGTGGTATATTTGCATAAAGGCAGCACAACCATCTTATGGAAGCACCTCTGCTGTTGGCTGGCCTTCCACCTGTAATTACATGGCAAGTGGGTAGAAAGACTCTCATTTGTATATATATGTGTGTGTGTGTGTGTGTGTGTGTGTGTGTGTGTGTGTTTATGTGTATCCATGTAGTTAAGACACTTAGCTAAGACAATTTCTCAGTGAGGATTAGTGAATAGGAGAGGGATGTGGTGGATTTCAAGGTTTATTTACATGCTGACTAGGATACACTATGGCTAAGAGAATTTGCTTAATGAGGATTACTGTAAAATGTTGTCTCCTGCACATTAAAATTCATTTTGATGCATTTTTTTTAATGATTTGATACATGATTTCTACACAAAACTGGTCTGTACTAGTGCTACTTTGTTTTGTACTGAGATCTAATTTATTTTAGTTTATATAGTTATTTAAGCAATATCATACAGATACTCAAATCAATAGCATGATTGTGAGTGTGAATTGCTTTCAAAACTACTGCTGAATAAACAGACAGTTGTTAATGCAAACTATAGGAAAAAGGAGGAAATACTGAGTAATATATATTTTAGACACAATATTGTTAGTAAGTTCTACACAACGAGAAACGAGTTCCTGAATATTTTTTAATGAATGGCTCACTCATGAAGACAGTTCCTTGTTTTGTTCTTAAATGAATCAGTGTGTTTGAACATATTGATTCAGTGAATGATTCACTGACTCACCCGTAAAACTGTCCCTTGTTGACACCTACTGGTGTAACTAGGCTATGTAACCTGCAGAAACATTCACTGAATAAATCAGTGTTTTTGAATGAATCAGTTGAGTGAATGATTCAAAGACTCACTTGTTTCATCCCTGAACGAATCTGTGTGTTCAAACAAACCGGTTTGAAACCATCATTGAAAAATCTCACAACTAATACAGAATGACACTCTGTCTGGAGATAACTGGTTGAATGAAAGATTCACAGTCTCTCTCATAAAAACTGTATAATTATGTATAGTTACCCAGGGCTGCTGCTGGCCAAATGGGTGCCCTAAGCAGGATTGTGTTGTTGTGCCCCCCTCCTTCAAATATTAAAGTAAAAAAAAATAAAAATAAATAAAAAACACCTACTAAGGGTCAAAATAGAACTTTAATAAAATATAAAAGTAAATGAATAAATATATTGTAATTAAATTGTATTATTTACAAATTACAGTTGTAGCTCTAGACAGTTACCTATGGCTATTATTTTATTAATACAGTTGTCTGATTGATTTTATAGTCTCAAGCATTCAGAAATCATGCAAAAGAAAATTAAGCAGTTTTACTACGATAAAACCATGGTTAATTTTTGTAAAGGTTGTGATGTCCACATGTTTTTTGTTGAAGAGGCTGTGTCATCTATAGCAAAAAGGTGGCCAAAAATTAAAATTACATGGATATTTGAATTAAATGTTTGGTCAACAGCCCATTAAACAAGGATATGATCCTCCTGTAAGTATAACAGCAGCAATTACCAGGCCTTTGGCACCCTTTACGGGCATGTAATGTTGAAAAAAAAAAAACAAACAAAAAAAACCATTAGACACCATCACAAAATTTGCAATGGTTTTACAATAATGGGAGTATTAAAATTGGTTTTAATGGAAACATAGTGGACCCTGTTGGTCCAAATTACTGGTAATTGGTTTCCTTCTATTGGTGGCTTGTTAAAACCAATAAATCCTAATGGAATATGTCCTAAAACACACTACAGAAGAAAACCATTGTTTTTTAAATGGTTTTAATAGTTAAAAGTTGATGGTTTGTAATGTTTGTAATGGTATTTGTGATTTATTTGTGATGGTATTAGAATTTGTGATGTTCTATTGTTTTTTTTCAGCAGGGTTGCCTCGTTTTTATATAATGCTATTACGCCCGCTAGGGGTAAGACGCAATAAATACAAAAAGACCAAAAGACTTCCGGCAGGCCGTCAGACCAAAAAAAAAAAAAAAAAAAAACCCCCAAACAAATCAATAAATTATACAATAAGTTTATTGCAAATTACAAAAAAAGGGAAAAACCACCAATAATTAGTAGCCCTCCTTAAGGGACCCACGGTCCAACCAAAAATAACATTTAAGCAATACAATATCTAAGAAATAAATAAAGAAAACAAGAATGGATCAAATGGTATTTTTCGTCAGAGAGACCCAAGGCCAAAATAATAAACAAAACCAATCTAATAAAATAAACCAATATAAATAACCTACCACAAAGAAAAGAAAAATAAACACAATCAACCTAACCTAACTACTCTTAAACATCATGAAAAAGAGATCTAAACAAAAAGGCAGGTCTCTCCTACATTTCTACCACATTCCAAACTAAACCAAGAATCAAATGAAACTCAATAAAACACATTTTGGTCTGCCGGCTAGCAGGAAGCCTGGAGCAGTGCGACCGGCCCGAAGTCACACCGAACACCTTCTGATAAACGGAAGAGGCGTTTTAAAGGAAACCGCCAGCTGATCACCCAATTACCACTGATAGGCGGCAACACTCAGCAAATCAGCGGCGATCTGAAACTCAAAAAGAAAACATCCAACAAAATACAAATTTATTATAAGAAGAAACAAACATCATAACGTAACACCCCCACCGCTAAAAATCAACGCAAGGTTGATTAATCCGGTTAAACCGCACGAGATAAAGTATCAGCCAAAACGTTCTCTGTTCCTTTCTTGTAGCGAATTTCTAAATTAAACTCTTGTATGATTAGTGCCCAACGCATAATGCGTTGATTAGAGTTACGCATACGAGACAGAAAAACCAAGGGGTTATGATCTGTAAATACCACAAGAGGTAATGAACTTGACCCCACATACACTTCGAAATATTGTAGCGCAAGCAGCAACGCCAAAGCTTCTCTCAATTGTGCTATAATTCAACTGATGCTTCAAAAATTTTCGCGAGAAGTAGCACACAGGGTGATCAATTCCATGCACGTCCTCCTGTAGGAGAACGGCACCAGCGCCAGTAGCGCTAGCATCCACTTCCAGCTTGAAAGACGTCGAAAAATTAGGAGCAGAGAGTACTGGCGTACTGCACAATAATGATTTAACAGACTCAAAAGCTCGTTGACATTCATCAGACCATACATAGTCTCGGTGTTGACAGAGCAAGTTGGTCAAAGGTAACACCACATCAGAGAAATTTTTGCAGAATCCTCGATAATAACCTGTCATACCGAGAAAACGTCTCAGCTGTCGTTTAGTCGTCGGGACAGGAAACTGTACAATAGCCTGCACTTTAGCAGCAATAGGACGAACTTCACCCTGACCGACCTGCTTGCCTAAATACGTCACGGTAGCCCTTCCGAACTCGCATTTCGCGAGATTTAGTGTCAGCGAAAAGGTTTGCAGACGGTCAAACACCATGCGAAGGGTTTTTAAATGTTCGTTCCATTCAGAAGAGTACACTATAATGTCGTCTAAATACGCGTCACAGTTAGGAATGCCTGCCAGCTATTCATCAGACGCTGAAACGTAGCTGGAGCGTTTCGTAATCCGAACGCCATGACGGTGTACTGTAGCAGGTTATCAGGAGTAACAAAAGCGGAGATTTCCGCTGCACGAGAAGTCAAGGGCACCTGCCAGTATCCCTTGAGTAAATCTAGCTTCGAGACAAAGGTAGCTGACCCCACCCGGTCAACACAATCCTCCATACGAGGCAAAGGGAAGGAATCGGGCTTCGTAATCGCATTGACTTTTCTATAATCAGTGCAGAAACGGGCAGTACCATCACTTTTCGGAACAATAATGCAGGGGGAACTCCAAGCACTAGAGCTCGGGACAGCCAACCCATTTTCAAGCAGGTACTTCACCTCATCCCGCATTATCTGGCATTTAGTCGGGTTCACTCTATAAGCATGCTGCTTAATTGGTGGATGGTCTCCCACATCGATGTCATGACACACTGCAGTTGTTCTAGTTGGTACATCAGAGAACAAAGTCAAATATGTTTGGATTAACTGACAAATATCTGCTCGGGGAGCTTCGGACAGATATAACAAATAGGACTTCAAATCCTTAAGAATCTCAGAGTTTTGCAAACGAGCACCATTAACAGAACCACTTCGCATGGTTAGGCCATCTTTTTCAGGACCATCAGGAACAAGTGCAGACATAACAGATACAGGTACTGATAGGGCAACAGAACATTTAATTTCACCGTCACGCGGAACATATAACTTCAGCATATTTATGTGACAGACGCGAGTTTTCCTCTTGCGGTCAGGTGTACGAATTACATAATCTGTTTCACTAAATTTGGCATCAATTACATACGGGCCGGAAAACTTCGCCTGCAAGGCCGATCCGGGGACAGGAAGTAAAACCAAGACCATGTCGCCCTGGTTAAAAGAACGTGCAACAGCCTTTTTATCAAATCGGGTTTTCATCTTTACTTGAACAGATGCCATAGAAGCTCGAGCTAGTTCACACACACGATGCAACCGTTCACGAAATGAACTAACATAGTCCAAAATATTGGTTACACGACTGGATTCACAACCCATCATTTTTTCTTTCAACTTCAACAGCCCCCTTACAGTGTGACCAAAAACTAATTCAGCAGGGCTGAATCCGAGCGACTCTTGCTGAGTTTCACGCACCGCAAACAACAATAAGGGTAAACCCTCATCCCATTCTTTTTCTGACTGAGCACAAAAAGTACGCAACATTGACTTTAAAGTTTGGTGAAATCGTTCTAACGCGCCCTGCGATTCTGGATGGTACGCGCTAGAGACTTCATGTTTTATATTGAGCTGTGATAACACTTGTTTAAATAACCGAGACATAAAATTTGTGCCCTGGTCGGTCTGCACAACCTTTGGTAAACCAAAGGTAGAAAAGAATTTCGTTAAAGCTTGCAGAACTCCCTTAGTTTTTATAGTGCGTAGTGGCACAGCTTCCGGGAAACGAGTATTAGAGCACATCATAGTTAATATGAACTTATATCCGGACTTAGTCCGTGGCAAAGGACCAACACAGTCTAGTATCACCCTCTCAAACGGCTCACCAACAACAGGAATGGGGCAAAGAGGCGCTGGAGAAATCGACTGATTTGGCTTGCCCACAATCTGGCAAGTGTGGCACGACCGGCAATATCTCACAACATCGGATCTTAAACCAGGCCAAAAAAAATGACGTAAAATACGGTAATATGTTTTTGTGATGCCCAAATGGCCTGAAAAACTGTGATCGTGAGCTAACATCAACACGTGAGAGCGAAATTGAGTGGGCACGACTATCTGATAAACTGCATCAGCTTCACATTCAGAAGTCACTGGCGTTCTTTTCCGCATTAACAACCCGTCATCCCAAAAATAAGCAACAGGTTTTTCAAACACCTCTTCCTTTTTCACAACAGCAGCTCTACAACGAGCTAATGAATCATGTTTTTGTGCGCTCGCTAAAGTGACTATCAATAGTCAAAGACAGATCAATTTCAGCACTAGGTACGGTGGACAGTGACTCAGAGCGCCCGCGTTCTACCTTTTCAGGGAACTCTTGGCAAACATCAGCGCTGTCAGGGGAAGCTAGGAAGCTATCTGAGAGGTCAACCACATCAGTATATTTACGTGACTGCGCTCGCGTGATCGCACATGCAGGAAATATAGAACTTAGGTTCGAACCTGACTCTACAACATTTTGTGGTTCAAAAAGCGGATTCTCAACTACTTCAGGAAATGGCAGTACCTTCTCACCTGCCAAATCATTACCAAGAATCAAATCAACTCCTTTAATAGGCAGTTGCGAACGAATAGCGATTTTAACAAATCCAGAAACGAGATCAGATCGAATATTTACATAATGTAAAGGAACTCTGACTATTCCTAATTCAATCCCTTGAACCAGCACATCAGAACCACAATACGAATCCCTAGTAAACGGTAAGACACTGTCAAGCACAAAAGATTGGGCCGACCCAGTATCTCGGAGAATGCGAATGGGAATCTTATCTCTCTCCTGTCCAGTAAGAAAAACGAATCCGCTAAAAACAAACGGGTCATATCCAGAATCAATTCCTTGTTCCTCAAAACTAACTGGCGGACTTGTAACACGAGCAAATCCAACACTCTTCGGCGCCTGCCGTCTCGGAGACTGGTTTTTCTTTTTCAAAACTGGACATCCAGCAATGAGGTGACCAACCTCGTGACAATAAAAACACTCACGTGATTCAACTTGGTTTGGTATTATCGTTTTTACGGTTTTCAAATTTTTTTCAGCTCCAAATTGAGAAGATTCACGGCGCACAGACGCAACAAAAACATTTTTATGTGTCAACAAATTCGTCAGCTGAAACAGCGGCTTGCGCAAGCGTATTTACTTTTTGCTCATTTAAATGTACCACAATCTTGTCTGGCAACGTATTTTTAAAATCTTCCAATAGCAAAAGTTCACGAAGTTGCTCGAAATTATTTACTTTGCTGGACTGGCACCATTTATCAAAAAGAGTTCCCTTCTCGCGGGCAAACTCCACGAAAGTCTGGCTGGCGGTTTTTAAATGACCACGGAATTTTTGACGATAAGCTTCAGGAACAAGCTCATAGGCTCTAAGAACCGAGGCCTTCATAATATCATAGTCTAAACTATCCTCGATGGACAAAGCTGCGGAAACTTCCTGAGCTTTACCTGTCAATCTGCACTGCAGCAAGAGCGACCATATCTCTCTTGGCCAATGCAAAGCGACAGCTATCCGCTCAAACGCACTTTAGTAAGAATCAATCTCAGTTTCCCTAAAAATAGGAACCAAACGAATCTGCCTACTGATATCAACCTCACCCGTACCTGCGGAATGTAGGACAGGAGGAACACTAGGTACAGACGCTATCTTGGCTTGTAATTCACTCACCGGTCTAGGTGAAACGCGACGAGCCTCAAGTTCACACTGCCTGACACGCAGCAGCTGTGTATCATGTTCTTGCTGCTTAACTCGCAAATCAAGCTCTTTAAGTCGTATCGCCAGTTCCAGATCTGCTGTATTTAGACCTACCAATAGATTCGGATCTACCGTCGGAAGTTGAGCGGAAGCCTCTGCTCCATCTCCATCCGTCACAGAAACAGCGTCGACATCCCTTGACTTCGGTTCAATTATCAAAACACCCGCCGCCACTAAATTCTCCTGCACCACATCCCTTATTGCCTTTTTGGTAGCCACTTTAGATATGGCTATATTATAATAATCTGCGACAAGGATTAAATCAGATTTACGGCATGTAAATAACGCCTCTACAGTAGGAGACCGTTTAAAATCCTCGATACTAAACTCCATAGTTACACTAACTACACTCCCCCTTTCACAAGTAAAAACCGCCAATCAGAAACGACAATTTCTCACCAACAAGATAAATCATACTTACAAATGAATTGGATGAAACGGTCAAACGGACGAGCCCCCATTTTATTACGTCCGCTAGGGGTAAGACGCAATAAATACAAAACAAAGACCAAAAGACTTCCGGCAGGCCGTCAGACCAAAAAAAAAAAAACCCCAAACAAATCAATAAATTATACAATAAGTTTATTGCAAATTACAAAAAAAGGGAAAAACCACCAATAATTAGTAGCCCTCCTTAAGGGACCCACGGTCCAACCAAAAATAACATTTAAGCAATACAATATCTAAGAAATAAATAAAGAAAACAAGAATGGATCAAATGGTATTTTTCGTCAGAGAGACCCAAGGCCAAAATAATAAACAAAACCAATCTAATAAAATAAACCAATATAAATAACCTACCACAAAGAAAAGAAAAATAAACACAATCAACCTAACCTAACTACTCTTAACATAAACATCATGAAAAAGAGATCTAAACAAAAAGGCAGGTCTCTCCTACATTTCTACCACATTCCAAACTAAACCAAGAATCAAATGAAACTCAATAAAACACATTTTGGTCTGCCGGCTAGCAGGAAGCCTGGAGCAGTGCGACCGGCCCGAAGTCACACCGAACACCTTCTGATAAACGGAAGAGGCGTTTTAAAGGAAACCGCCAGCTGATCACCCAATTACCACTGATAGGTGGCAACACTCAGCAAATCAGCGGCGATCTGAAACTCAAAAAGAAAACATCCAACAAAATACAAATTTATTATAAGAAGAAACAAACATCATAACGTAACAAATGCATAAGTCATTTTAAAGACTGTTGTTGGCTTAGGTTTGTTTTTATAATCACAAAAATATATTATCTCAATACTTCTTTGTATATTATTATTTGAAGTAACAAAACCAAGGTTAATTTGCGGTTACCATGGATACAACAACCATGATTTTTTATTTTTTATTCGTGTTAAAACCATGGCTTTCGTACTCGGAAACTCAGAGAGAATATTAGATGCGTTGGTGGTGGTGAAATTATTACCGACATTTTTCAACACCCAAAAAAGTTTCACAGGATTATGATGATTAGCCTACCTGAAAGTGACGCACGGCTTCGTTGCATCTTTTTTTTTTTTTTTCTTGGTGCCGAATTTCTGATGTCTTTTCACGGGCATAGTTGTCCATCAATTATGATCATTTGCATTCAGCCGCAAACATGAGGTACGAGCGCTCGCGGGCGCGGATGCAGGAATGGCGCGTCACGTTTTTTTTTTTTTTTTTTTGAGCAACTGGGATGGTGCCCCCCCTGGGAGTTGGTGCCCTACGCAAACTGCTACTCTGCGTATAGGGAGCGGCGGTACTGTAGTTACCTATAATTATGTAACCTGCAGAAAAAGGCACTGACTGAATCAGTGGTTTTAAATAAATCAGTTGAGTAAATGATTCAATGACTCACTACTAGGTAGTTACTTGTTTTGTCCCTGAATGAATCAGTGTGTTCAAACGAATCAGTTAAACGAATGATTCCCTGACTTACTCAGAAAAACAGCCCCTTGTCGCCACCTACTGGCACAACCTTCAGTCACTGAAACATCGCACAACTAATATAGACTGACAGTCTTTTTGGAAAGTGTAAACATAGACAAGTGGAGAGATACAAGCAGGGAAAAAATATATAACATCTAAATTAATATAATATCGATAATATAATAATATCTATAACATAATTTTATAATATATTTTTTAACCAGTCCAGAACAAATCTATAATGTTATGGAGGTTATTAAGAAACATTGTGATTTTTAGAACGTTAGAATAATAATCTACTTGATGTTTAGAAAATGTTAGCATTATGAGTTATGTGCAGATCAAATACTGTCTTTGTATAAAGAGGTATTGTTTTGTGTTTCAGAATCATCTCAAAAAGATTTGTTTTTGTGTCGATTCGTAAGGCTGTACCAAACTAATCTCTTATTATCATTCCTCATAAGCTTCTGGCAGATCTGAAGAAGAGAATGAGAGCATTCATTACAATTCGCGGGGGTAACACACAGCATAAGATAATGTCCTGATGTTGCCATGGTGATGGAAGGCTCTGAGATCAAAGGTTTGAGGTGTCATTTAGGAAGACTAAATGGTTGATTCAAGGCTGAGATTGGCAAAATACAATATATTAACAAATGTTTTTTAGCTCCCACCATACACTGAATTGAGATATCTCAGGGGATCAAGGTTTAGCACTTAACCAAGACAGAAAATAAGAGGGAGGATTGATGGGAGTAGAACAGTCTGTGTGTTGTCCTTGAGGTCATATCCATGACACATGATTAGTTATGGAGCTTATAATATGACAAAACTATTTGAATTTGAATTGTGTAAATTTGAATTATTGACAAGTATCATTTAACAAAACTGAAAATTATGTGGCATTTAACATAGCTCTGAATTTGATTTTTTTTTAGCTTGAATACTGAACATTTGAAATTTAACACAACTTAGTTTTTTAATAGACATGTATTTTCAAACAGCTGATTTTTTGTTCTGAATTCTTAGACTGCAAAAATCCAGTTTTTAAAAATACAGCTTCAAGTTTTCAAGATGAAGAAGAAATTCGGAACATCAAATTCAATATTTAAAATTCAAAGCGCAGAAATTCAGATCGTACAGAAAGTATGTCAGAGGTCATCCACAGGGAAGAGTAGATGATCTCCGAAAAGTCGAATGAAGCATTTACTGCGGCCGAGAGGGGACATGTTCAGTTCACTTAGGCTAGTTTTGTCGTGGCCACGACATATTAACTCATGGGAGTGTGATGATATGTCGTGGCCACGAGATCATTTTGTTGAGGTAATGAAATCCTTGAATCGCCATGCGGCTGCCGCTTTCTCTCATAGTGGAAGTGTTTTGTGCGGTCTCGGGGCAGACATTGCCATAGTTGCGAACAACAAGGTCACATTTGATTTTACTAAAAATAAACAAAACATAACGGAAATTTAGTACATATGTTATTTGCTATTTATCATTTCATGGGACTAGCTATAGCGTAGTTTTCATGTCAGACCAGGGGCGGTTCTAGACCACAGTAACTGGGAGTGCCAGACAGGGGCCACTTGTGCTTTTAGGGGGCACAATTTTTAAATTCATCTTAACCTACTTTAAGCAATATTCATTCAGTCATTTTTCCCCATGTCATGTATCACTGCAATCTCTGGAAGTAATCTATAAGAATTTCAAATAAATTAAATATTTCATCATGTTTCATTTATTTAACAAATAAATTTGTATTGTAGTGTCAGGGGCATCATGCACTCATTATTTTTGAGGTGGCACGAGTAAGGGGGGGGGCATTCTCATGCTTGTCATGTGACACAGCAGCCATAATACCACTGTATAACTGATATAGGCTTATGTCCCTACTGAAAAAAAAAAAAAAAACAATAAAACCATCACAGAAAATTTTAATGGTTTACACTACAAATACCATTACAAACCATCAACATTTAACCATTAAAAAATGGTTTTCTGTAGTGTGTTTTAGGACATATTCCATTAGGATTTATTGGTTTTAACAAGCCACCAATAGAAGGCAACCAATTACCAGTAGAGACCAACAGGGTCCATTACAGTTTCCAATAAAACCATTACAAGTCCCATTATAACCAGTAAAACCATTACAAATTTTGTAATGTGTCTATTGTTTTTTTTTTTTTTCAGCAGGGGTTTTATTTATTTATTTATTTATTTTTATTCAATATATCCCTAAAATATATCATGAAATATCTCGATTCTCAAATATGTGTAAGTAAATGCATTTGACACCTTTATAGATTATGTTATTTGGTCTATAATGGGCGATGGGCAAGTAGCCTACTGTAATATATTAACTACACATAAAAGACCGTCTTTTTATTTAAGTACCAGATATGGGTGTCATGCCATAAAATACTTTTAATATGACTGACTTTGTATTTAATGTGAATTTAATAAAAACATTGTAAGTTACTAATTAGCCTATAACACTTTCATTGTACAAAAAGAGAGCAAAGAACGTTTACATTATCAAAGAAGATTTTCACTTCAGTCCAGCGAGTTCAGGCACTCTCAAAAACTAATAATAATCTCTAAAGCTGTTTACACTGTGAAATTAATATCTTACTTACATTCGTACTTCTTCACTTTGTTGTTTCTGACGAGAGAATTATAATTCAGTCAGCCAGCGCGCGCGGTGACGAAACAGCGTGTTTCAGCGATGACTCATCTGATCTGAACGCCTCTGATTGGTCCTTGCATTCATAAACTCATCAGAATCGTATGTGATTGGTTATAATGCGCAGTGCTTTAAAAACGTGGGTACCTCTGGCTCTGCGCCAGCCAGCGAACGCAGATTTGAATTTAACAGCTGGTGATTTTTTTTTTTTATATACATATATTTTACAGGACAAACTGCCATTTCACCCCAAATTGTTTGCTGTAATATGATTCCAAATTTAGGGGGGCCAAAGGGGGGGCCAAGCTTGTTGACAGGGGGGCACTGCCGCCACCCCCCTCCCCCCTCCGTAGAACCGCCCCTGTGTCAGACACAGTTAACTATGACATTTTACACGAAATTGTATTTTTACTTGGCAAACCAACTCGTACACGCATGCTCTGGATTTTTTTTCTTTATTTATATCTTTATAAAAGATTTTTGATGGATCATCCAATGGGAATTCTATTATATTCTACTGTAAATGATCTTCATCCTGTTTTCAACACTACCTACATGAGTTCAGTGAAATGTTCTATTGGTTGTTAATAATCTGCCCGGTAATTGGTTAAAGCCGACAAAAAGATAATTTTTTTTTTTTTTTTTATCTCTGGCGGCGCCTGCCGTGGAAAAGGCAGGATTTTGGGTGCACGAGCACCGCTTGCTCACCGCCAGCGAAACCACCTACTTTCCTACTATTCACAATTTGAATAAAAGTTTTAATAAATGACTTTTGGTAAGCGCTATACAATTAAACTTGAATTTTGTCTACCTCATGTAATAGATTTAATGCGGGTGTGGTTCGGGTCGGATAACGGGTTGGGTGTTCTGTCAGTTACAGCGGGTGCGGGTATCAGACAGGACCCGTGCAGGACTCTGCCTCCAGATGCTATGTTGAGGGAAACACATATTTTTCTCGTGGCCACGAGTTTAATGCGTAAACAAACCTGAGTGACCAGCAACCTGGGATTATCAGAGATGGATTTATTAATATTTAATATGGAATTAAGAGATTATTAATTAATTAATTAATTAATTATTAGAAATTATTACATTATTAAATTATTTTAACCATAGGCCTAGGCTACCGGACTGTATTGCACGCGATGTAGACTGTATTCGAATGAAGTTTATCGTGAATAAATTACATAAAATACATATAATAAAATAGACCTACAAGAAAACATTTTTATCCATCCCAAGTCCATTAACTGATCATCTTTTCCCATAATATTTGTATATTATTATTATCATTATTGGTTATATTTTTATATTCGTTGTTATGCATTTGATTTATTTTCCCTTCATTTTGATCTCTTTACCTAACGTTCTGAATAATAATAGCCTACTGTAAATGCCAACATGCCAATAAAGCTTTGATTATGCTTTGACTTACGGGAATTTTTACTGGAAGTGCAGTTTAAAGGTTGAATTTAACATATATTTAATTTTATTTTGCCTAGTTAATAGACAATATAGTGTTTCGTTGAGGAATGAATCATTTGCGTTTTCATTTGTAAATGAAAACACAACACGCTCATTGTCACATACGGGTGTAAATACACTTATAAAGTCAAAACTTCATTGGTATAATTGTCAGGCGCTTATAGTATTTGCAAAATATGGTAGCATATTAATAATACTAGCATAATTATACAGAACGTTAATTAGGTAAAGCTCTACACGAATTGAAATGGAAATAAGCATATATAACAATAAACATAAAAATATAGCCCTAACCAGTTAATATAATAATTTAATTATAATATTATTATTAGCCTATAGTTTTATAATAATAATAATAATAATAATAATAATAATAATAATATACAAATATTAAATAAAAAGAAACGATCAGTTAACAGACTTACAAGACTGTGGGATGGAGAAAAATGTTTTATCCATCTCTAATAATCCCAGGTTGTTATGGTCACGCAGGTTTGTTTAGGCATTAAACTCGTGGCCACGAGAAATGGATGTTGTTCCCTCAACTTCACATTATCATATTATCACACTCCCACGACTTAATATGTCGTGGCCACGACAAAACTAGCCTAAGTGAACCGAACATGTCCCCTCTCGGTCGCAGTAAATGCTTCGTTTGACTTTTCGGAGATCATCTACTCTTCCCTGTGGATGACCTCTGACCTTTCTGTAAGATCTGAATTTCTGCCCTTTGAATGTTAAATATTGAATTTGATGTTTCAAATTTCTTCTTCATCTTGAAAACTTGAAGCTGTATTTTTTTATAAACTGGATATTTGCAGTCCAAGAATTCAGAACCAAAAATCAGCTGTTTGAAAATAGATGTCTATTAAAAAACTGCCATGAAAAAATTAAGTTGTGTTAAATTTGAAATGTCCATTATTCAAGTTAAAATAAATCTAATTCAGAACTATGTTAAATGCCACATAATATTCAGTTTTGTTAAATGATACTTGTCAATAATTCAAATTTACACAATTCAAATTCAATTAGTTTTGTCATATTATAAGCTCCATAATTAGTCAGATCAAATATTGATGAAAGGGACACAGAGAGGACCATTTTAAAAACTGAAATGATCAAGTCCACTTCGTATTCATTGGATTAGCATTGAATCTATTTACATTAACATATATAAATTAAAGTGATTTTGGTTCCTTTAATAATGTCTTTTCCAGGCACTAATGCCCCTAAATGTACAAAACATATTTATCAACTTATTAAACTGTAATTTTCGGCCACAGCAATAGTGCAAAACAAATAGCCAGGGAAGATCTTCTGTCATCAAGAAATAAGAATCAATAAGACGATAATTATGATGCATATGTTTTAGAGTAATACTACAGTACTCCTTATGAATTTAATATGTATATATTAAAAGCAGTTTCATTAAGCAATGATATATCACTGTCTCCCTCGCCATAACAGAGGGGAACAGTGGGGAACAGAGTTAAAGAAATTTAATTGTTTTCCACTTCCTGTAGCCGCCAAAAACAAACTCAAGGCCCTTTTTTGAGTGACAACAAGGCTAATGAAACCATTTAGATGCATGTCATCATCCAAGCACACTCTGGGTTAGTCTTTGCAGTCTGCTTCATTCACTCAAGTTGCTCTGCACTCTCCCTTTATGAAAGTCACCTGCTCATCTAGATCCAGACACTTGACCTTTCTTGGCCCTAAATAAGGGAACAACGTCAGAGAGAACATTCTGACAAACATTGATTTGTTTATTGTTTTATCAAGTAGATTTCCATGTTATATGAACTAGTGTGTCATCCACTAGTTAAAGTGCTTTATTGGCATTTTTCCAATTTATCACATTTCTTTTGTTACAAAATATTTCATCAGCATAGTTATTTGAGTGAAAATTTGAGACTGGTCCAAAAAGCATCTTGAGCTTTTTAGTCTTAATAGACTGCACAAAGAGTCTCATGATCAATGTCACAAATTTGTTCTTATTTGATTAGTATAAATATATTTCAAAAATATATGAAATAAATACATTTAATCAGGTTTTATTCCAAGTTTTTTCATTGTATCAGACTTAGTTCACCCATAAATGAAACCCGTAAGACCTTCCTTCATCTTCAGAACACAAATTAAGATATTTTTGCTGAAATCCGAGAGCTTTCTGACCCTCCATAGACAGCAATGTAATTAAAATGTTCCCAGGACATTGTTAAAATCCATGTGACATCAGTGGTTCAACCGTAATTTTATGAAGCTATGAGAATACTTTTTGTGCACAAAGAAAACAAAAATAACCACTTCATTCAACAATTCTTATCGACAGTATACCACGACACATGGATGTGCATTCTTCTGCTCGTAAACAAGGCTCAGCGCATGCGAGTTCTATGTGAGCAGCAGCACGTGCATGCGTCGTGGTACTCTCGGTAATGATGTGGAAGAGAAGAATTGTTGAACAAAGTCGTTATTTTTGTTTTCTTTGCGCACAAAAACTAATCTCATAGTTTCGTAAAATTTTGGTTGAACCACTGATGTCACATGGACCATTTTAACGACATCTGGCAACATTTCAGTTCCATTGCTGTCTATGGAGGGTCAGAAAGCTCTCAGATTTCATCAAAAATATCTTAATTTGCGTTCTGAAGATGAATGAAGGTCTTATGGGTTTGGAACAACATGAGGGTGAGTAATTAATGACAGAATTTTCATTTTTGGATGAACTATCCCTTTAAGCTCACTGTAGCTGCCAAAGCTGTTGGAATCTGCTTTGACGGACAGCAAATCTATTTATTATACATAATTAATGTAAAAAAGGATGGTAATTTGCAAAGAGTGGTAAAATATAATTTTATCGAATAAGTGAACCTGAACAGTAAACTGATTTTGACAGCCAGCTACACTGTACAAAAAGGGCAGTGCAGGCTCTTCTGTCTTTTGAAAAACAGCATTACAGTATGATGTAATGTACAGAGCAGATGAGCAGTGATGTGCTGGATGGCTGCAGGGTGTGAATCCGCAAGACTGACAGGTGAGTTGATCTGTGTTAGTGCTTGGGTCATTGATTTGGGGGACAAATAATTCATTTGGGAACAACTTCATAGTGCTGGGCTGTCCAATTCAGTGACTCATATGCTTAGAAGAAACGACCATCAGATCCTCTCACTTCTCTGCTTCTCCTCCCACTCATACACCCACAAGAACATGGGCATTTTTTCAATTATGACATACATGTGTGGTTTAACTGGTATGTGAGGTTATATTTGAGTGTGTGTGTGTGTGTGTGTGTGTGTGTGTGTTTGTTTATGTTTATTAATGTTGCTGCATCATATGTACTCATTATGAATACTATATTTGTGTTTGCTTGTGTATCTTTCTATTGCCTGGGGAGTGGATACCGGAAGACTCTTAGTCATTTCTTTTAATGTCTGATTGGGGCTGACATTTTGGGAACCATAGTGATCAGTACGCCTCACCTGATGAGTCATACACTATCCTCACATACTCCTCAATCTACTCACCATCCACACACTCTCATTGTCATACGAAGACAAGTATACATTATGAAATCCCGTGAAGGTTATTCAGACAATGAATAAGACATGATAATATACATCAATGAGATCCAAGGATTTTCTTCATCATGTTTATTGCAATGTTCCTTGAATGAATTCTGTCATCTTTTACTCACTCCCATGCTGTTCCAATCCTGCAAACATAAAAGGAGAAACCAAAAATAGTCTATTCGATTAGTACATTTCACTTCTGAAGCTATACAACTGTGTGAAAGGAACAAAGCAAAATTGAATCATACCCTCCGGCATAGCTCTCATTTTGGCTTGTTATGTTCATTTATAAAGCACACAAGAACTAATGACATTTGGTGTCATTGATATGAAACGTTTTTTGAATATGCTCAGGATTATTGAGATTTGAGAGCTTTTTTAACTAGTTCTTTAAAATTGTGTTGTCCAAGGAGAACTGCTTTGACTTTTTTTTTTAGCTGAAGTGAAGTCTGTAAAGATATACTTTTCTTTGAAATTAAGACTTAAAAGACTTAAAGTCACATTGCGAGATATACAGTTGCAATCAAGTTATAAAATCGGAATTACAGTCACAATTAAAAGAAATAAAGTTGCAATTGTGAGACATAGTCGCAAGTAAAAGAAATATAGTCATAATTACGAGAAATAATGTCGCAAGTAAAATAAAAAGTTACAAGTGTAAGAAAATTGCAATTAAGAGAAATACAGTCAAAACTGGGAGACAGTCACAGTTAAGAGACATAAAGTCACAATTGTGAGATAATGTTGCAATTTTGAGATGTATAAAGTCGCAGTTAAAAGAAACAAGTCGCAATTGTGATAAAGTTGCAATTGTGAGAAATAAAGTCCCAAGTAAAATAAAAAGTTCCAAGTGTAAGAAAATTGCAATTAAGTAGCAGTTAAGAGAAATACAGACACAACTGTGAGACAGTCACAGTTAAGAGACAAAGTAACAATTGTGAGATAAAGTTGCAATAGTGGGATATATAAAGTCGCCGTTAAAAGAAATATGTTGCAATTGTGATAAAGTTGCAATTGCAAGAAATAAAGTTGCAGTTGTAAGATATAAAGTCACAATTGTGAGATATGAAGTTACAATTAAGAGAAAAAAAGTTGCAGTTGTGAGATATAAAGTCACAATTAAAAGAAATAGTCACAATTGTGATTAAGATGCAATTAAGAGAAATACTGTAAAGTTGCAGTTGTAAGGTATAAAGTTACAACTGTGAGATATAAATTTGTAATTAAGAAAAATAAAGTTGCAGTTGTGAGCTATAAAGTCACAATTAAGAGAAATTAAGTTGCAATAAAGATAAAGATGTGAGAAATTCTCACTTGCAAGAAATCACAACTGTGATATAAAGTTTCATGAAGTTTCTCGTGTGCATCCTGATTGGCTGAATGCTGATGTTATGAAAAAAAAAAAAAATTTAATCTCTCACTTTGAAAAACTAAACGATTGTAATATAGTTCAGGAAGACTGAAATAAGCACCCAAACTGTCCACCAGTCATTGAAGGTCAGACTGATCAGACAGCGAAAGTGCAAAAAGGACTCCAACACCTCAGATCATAACGGGTGCGGGTGTCTGCAGGGACACCCCAAACACACATGGAGACATTACTCTAGTCATGTGTCCATGATGTCACCCCTCTCGAGCATTATCTTACTAACAGAAAGGGAAAGGTTAGCAAAGGGGCAGTTGGTTGTTTGGTCAGATAAACCTCCTGAAGAGAGTGAAATGCCGCGACACACATTAATATGACAAGCACAGTGTGAACTCATACACGCACACTTTAAACATTTGTTCCCCTGCTCATTGTCCCAAGAGAGCTGTGCAGTGGATAAGAGGCACAGATGGTCACTGTCAGGACTGCTGATAAAGTGAAACGTCAAGAAGTGTTTCTCATCACACACACACACACACACACACACACACAAACAACATTTTCTGATGCTATGGAGTTCACACTGGATTATCAACGCCTCTTTGGACTTATGATGCACATTCAGATCTCTTACTCTGCTGACTGCTTCAGTACTGATAATACCACAGCAATTTAATCTTCTTTTAAAAAGTGTACAGTTACAGTACATTGGGCAACAGGGCATATAAATATATAGCTATATCTAGACCTTATTAGAGAAATAGATAAAGCCTAAAAAGAGCAAATGTTGGGGTAAATTGTGAAAGCATGTCCATATTGCGCCCCCCAGGCTAAAGAAGTAAATCCATATGCACATACACAGACACAGACAAGGAATGTGCTCACACATACTAAACATGCATATATCAACACATCAAACATAATCAACATATAGCATATTCATAATATTTTTGGTAAAGTCACTCACGTGAAAGACTAGATTCACATCACATCAGATTATAAAAACAGGCCAGAGGGCTACGTGATTCATACTGGACTCAATACTTAGTACTATGTCAAGACATGAATCATTTAATAGATTAATTCCTTACATTTTCCAGCATTCTTGCATATTTTTTTTAATTTTTTTTTTTACAGATATCAGTTTGACTCTTAGATTTCTTTTATTCATACATTTAAATATTAAATTCATACAATTAAAGTTTTTTTTTTATTATAGACCTTTAATCAGGATAGACAATTCTTTGTATGCACTGTACTTATCCCTCACAGCCTCATTTTCAGTCCTGTCAAAAATGAAATATGCCGTTAAGGTCTATTGACAAATGGAGAAAGAAAATTGATTGGCAAAAGGATAAAGAATTTGGTCAACGTTTTATATTTATTTATATATATGAATACTATTGAAAAGTTGTGAAATTAATACATTATTGCTGTATTTAACTAACCCTTTGATATTTAATTTAATAAACAATCAAATAAAAATATTTAAATACATCTATTTATTTGTTATTTGAAAAGCCATTTATTTATTTACATTTTTATGTTTTACTTATTAAAAAATTGATAATTGATTGCTTCATTTTATTTTCAAATGGCACTCCTATAATCTTTCATATTAGTCAGCTGACTGTGTGAGAGAAATGGATGTATATGAACCCCGCAGATGGATGAGTGGAGTCAAGGACTCTTCTATAGATAGAAGTGGTGCCCATTTGTGGTGAGCCATTTTGAAGCCATCAGCCTAAATAAATAATGGCTTGATGACAGAAGAGTGTGGAGCTGATAAAGATATCAGCTGAAAATCCACAGTTCTTTTGAAAGTGGGAGAGTGAGAGAGAAGATAACTAGCATGCATCCACATGCATCTTCATCAGGACAGTTTAATCAACAGTTTCCTCAGGATGTAATTTTATACACGTCTCTCTAAAGCTGATTTGAAAGCGGATATGAAGGACTCATCTTGCATTACTTTACTTTGAGCAAACAAACAACTTTAATCGTTACTTCTGTTTATTGCCGCCTCGAATGGATTTTGAATTTCACAGTGGCAAAACACTGCAAAATCCAATAATCTAGTGCATCTGACTCATAACAGGAGAGGACTTTAGAGCGTCAGAGCTGAAATTCAGAAGGGAGCTATGTATTTCAATGGTCTCTGATTCACCATGAAGATTTGAGAGTGAGAAGTACACTGATTCTTCAGTACTGAATCAAAATTTACCAAAAAATATCTAGTATGAACCTCTCCAACCTTTTCAGAATTTTTAACACGTGTTTAAGCACAGTTTTCTGGAGTTTTTACAAAACGTGTGTTTTCCCTTGCCTGTCGCTCAGTATAGTTAAAAAAAAAAATTAGTTGGTTGGGTGAACAATTCAATGACTCACTCATAAAGACATTGGCCATGTCTGAAATCACTCAATGAGTAGATACTTCTTTTGAATAATTACTTTATGACTGTTAACAAAGTACATTCTATATAAGATGAATGAGTGTAGTATGAATATAATTTGGACATACATTGATCATGGTGTCACTGTCATGTCATGTGACCTACCAGTGTTGTTAATTGCATCACTTCATTGGCATTCACAGCTCCTCTCCCTTGGCCTCATGGGATAGTAAAGTGTCTATCAGATGTGCTCCAGAATTTCTATTTGTTTCCATGAGACAAGAATCTCAGATTTACGGATTTGGGAGATTTGGGAATCTCAGATTTACGCGTGTAATGAGGCAAAATGTTCATACGCTCCACCACTGGAATGCGCACGTTGACACGGCACACTTATAAAAACAGGCTCTCTCTCAGATGCAAGTGGGTTGTAAGTGTAAGTGGTTTGTCTTGTGTGTTCTTGTAGAGGTGTGGGTCCAGCTTTTTGGCCTGACACAGTCCCAGATGCTCTCATGTCTTATTCATGTACCATTTGGTCTTGAATGATGCTTGACTTAAGTGTCTTACAGCAGCCTCAACTTTGCCTGTGTGTGCCTGTGTATGACATCACTTTTTAATCTCAAAGGGAGGTTTTTCTACCCAAAATGCACAAACCATGAGTACTTTGAACAACTTTGCCTGAACATCTTGCATTTGGCACCTCAGGGTCATCAGTTGAAGTACTTCTTTTCAGAAGCTTTCTTGAACTCCATCCCATCTGCCCTCAAGCTCTCCAGTTTCACCTCACCATAATTCTACATGTGCTTTAATCCTTGTAAAAGGACATAAAACCAAAAACACTCAAATGACTGAAAATACACACACAGTCAGGAACATTGGGCTACAGCATGACCTTGAACTGCAGAGAGTGTGTGGTGGATGCTGGGAGTACAGTGGTTCATAGGTCAGTAAATCTACTGCACTTGTGGCATTTGGAATTGTTTAGTGTTCCTCTTGTTCTCTTTGTTCCTCTCGCCACCCCTCTTTCCATCACTCAGATTGAAATAAAAGTAGTGAAGCCCTTTTCCATCCACCCTTAAAGTACACGGTGCTATTCAACGTGGACACCCTAACGGCACAAATGGACAACAGAGATTTATCTAAACATCACTGGAACCTTTTCTCTAGCACACACTCATGCTTGTTCACAGTGGTGAAAAAATGTGTGAATAACATCATGTCTGATGATCAAAATGGTCTGTGCAAAACACACATAAAAGAGACATAAAAGTGTGTCTGAGTATCAGTGAGGACACGTCTCATTTGTCAGTTCATTAATATTGATCAAAGCTAATGTCACTCTCCTTCAAGCTTAAACTATAAGATAAACTACACACGACATTTCTAAAGCTTCCAGAACCCAGAAACCTTCCTTTCAAGATGTACTCAATGATTTTGCCTTCATTAAGAAGTTTCACACAGAGAGAATTAGGGGTATTTTTCCAAAAATGTTTAAAATGTTGTTTACTCACATGAGATGAATCCAGTCAAAACACTCATAAAAGTGGTCCATACGACACACAAGCAATATGTCTTCTAAAGCTAGTAATGGGGAAAATGAAGCTTTTCGAAACTCTGAATCATTTCAACCAACTGCTTCGCAACAAGATAGTTTTGAAGGGTTTGAAACACCACATGCTGGTCAGAACGGTGCAAATGCAACAGAAACTCAACCTAATCGCATGTCAATAATTATCCAGCCTGGTCTCATGTTCATACGTAGGTATTAATACGTAATATTTTACAAGCACAAAACGTACATTTTTATTGATGCTAAAATGTACAATTTAGACGTATTTCAACGTTTAAAACGTACAAATCGACACGTATTTTTAGCTAAAAACGTAAAAATATTTACGTATCTTTTATATCATTAAGATATTCGTATCAATGCATTTTTATCATTTTATCAATAAGCGATTTAGACTTTTAGACCCCTTAACCTACCCGCAAACCTAAACCTACCCATTTTACAGCAAATACGCATTTTTATCATTTTATTAATAAACGATTTAGACTTTTAGACCCCTTAACCTACCCGCAAACCTAAACCCACCCATTTTACAGCGAATATGAAAGGATATAAAACGCAATTGACCGAAACATGCAGGAAAATAACCATTTTAGTAACAATATAGCATTAAAAATGTTTTATAGTCGCTAATCTCACTACTACATCTAAACCTAAACATAGCTATTTCTGTACAGTATAAGAAAAACATGACAGACTGATAAATACAATTACAATCATTTATTTATTGCAAAAAATTCAAAAGCACTACCAAAAGTAATCCAAATGACGATGCGTTGCAGTGTACTTTAACAAGTGACACAAGAGTAAAAAACTAAATACGTAATATTTTTTTTTTTTTTTTTGCTTAGATGTGCAGTTTCATTGCCCTTTGTATGATGTGTCCTCTGTTTTCTTTTCTTTTTTTTTTTTTTTTTGGATGTAACCCAACAAGGCAATATGGCAGCCGTCCCATCTGACTAACAACCTCTGGGATCCAGGTCTATATTGCAATAGTCGTCAATTTGTTCTGACCAAGACAGTTTAGTAATTATGCTGGTGTATTTAGAGCGGTGAGAACACGGCAGTGTGTTGCATGAATGATTTCATATTATGTGGTAAGTAATTCATCTTGACTAAGAGTCTCATTTACTTACAATCCACTATTAGGGATGATAAAGCATGCACTCTGATCCTCTATTTGCAGATGGAGATGTTTGACTGAGGGTAAAAAACAATTTCTATTAAAAACAGGCACAACTATCAATCTGAAGCTTTGGGGAAAGTTTGCAAGCACTCATTTGCCATACCAAATAATGGTTGATTTCCATTTGTTCCAGTCAGGGCACAATTTAATCATATCACATCTATTATTCAAAACATTTTTTGATGTTGAATAACAGCAGCAGTATTAGTGGCATCATACAGATTCATGATTTATGCATGTGCATGCATGTATCTTTATGCATGTAATAATGGTTTGAAATAGGGTCAGACAACCCCTAAACAGACCACTAGCACTGTCGCCATAGCAACAGCCAGTTCTGCCATCCCCCTGAACTGTTGCCAACAATCTGATGTCTTTCATAAGACACACAAACATAACACATGTCCTTTAAACTCAACAGGGGAGGTCTAGAATGATGGACAACACATCCTAACCTCGGTCCAAGCCCTACAAAGTCGGTCACAGGGGGTCTGTGTTGTCATCTATTCAAGCAACACAGGCTTCAGAGGCAAAACGTGTACTGAACAGCCAGAGGCCTAATGTCCAGAGACCCCACCCACTGGGTCTTTATACGGAGTGAATGCCTGAAGAGCTTGGTGCTCCGTATGAAAAACGGACCTATAACACAAAAACAAGTGTAGTTGAAAGCTGTGGTGCATTTTAAAAGAAAATTTTAAGTCTTATTGACCATTTTTTCTGTTCGTTACAGTTAAAATTACAACTCTGTCCACATTTACTTGTCCTGATTGCATTGCAAACCCACATGACTTGCTTTAACAAAATATATTTTGAAATAAAAACTTCATCTTTGTCCTTACAATGAAAGAGGGTAAGTAAATGATGACAGAACTATTCCCTATCTAGCCAAAGTAAGATAAAACTAGTAAAAATGATCATATTTAGAGATTTAAATTAGCACTGTCTGGTAATCTTCTAAATTTTCCATCTGTGGCATGTTTAGCTAAAGCATTAAACAGCTGAGTACACAATTATTGTATAATCTTTCTAAGCTCAACATTCTGCTTATGTATATGAGGACACTACATGGCCAAAAGTGTGTGGAGACCCACTTACAGGTTCGACTATTTCAGCTATGCTGCCACTATGCTCTCAAACTCAATTTTAAGTAGACAAACAATGTTTTAACAAATTTCAGTCTTTGTCAGTTAGATCAGGTAGATCGAAAGGGTCGAAACTTTGTGTGTCTATTATTAAAGTTTATGTAATTCTGGAGATGTCATCTGGTACAGAAATGGATATTTGGAAACCAGCAATATTGACTTTATCTCTGTTATTAAGTAGTTGTACAAGTAGATTGTGATGGTTGGTGGTATTTGTCCCACCTCTCCTCCACTGTGGTACTGTTGCAGACGTGCGTCGAAGACTGACACGGAAGAGAAGATATTGTTGAATAAAGTCTCTTTTTTTTGTGCACATAAAGTATTCTTATAAAAAATTTCATCAAAAATATCTTAATTTGTGTTCCGAAGATGAACGAAGTTCTTACAGGTTTGGAACAACATGAGGGTGAGTAATTAATGACAGAATTTTCATTTTTGAGAGCACTGTAGAAGTGTGTTTTTTTTTTTTTTTTTGTTCTTTTCTGATGGCCTTGGTTGATTTTTATTTTTGTTTTTTGTTCATGCACCTGAAGTTTTGTGCTCACATATCTTGTGTTGTTTCAGCTATTCCCATTATCATTGACATGAAATAAAGCATACAGCCATACAATCCCCTTTGACAAATGTCAATAGAATGTGGCATACCAAAGAGCTCAGTGATGTTCAAGGTACACTGTCCTTGGATGGCAAAGAAAGATAGCCTGCACAAAGCCCAGACCTGAACCTTACTGAACACCTCTGGGACAAATTCAAATGTTGACTGGGAGCGAGACCCGATTGCTTGATTTCACTGATGCTCGTGTCTGAAATGGGAGCAAATCCACACAGCCATGTTACAACATCTTCCTAGAAGAGTGGAAACTGTTAAGAAAACAAAGGGAGGGCCAACTATAGTTGGCTATGTAATGTATGAGTAAAATAATGAAAAAAAGAAGAAAAAGAAGAGGTAAACAATGTAAATATATATTAAATATGTACAGAAAATGGTAATACAGAAGTCTTAAAACATCTCTAATTCTGTAAATTTGTTTATTTGAACAAACCAGCCATGGTGCTATGGTTACAACAGTGAAAATAAATATTTTGCTTCTAGATCTTAATTATTTTTGATTTTGCAACTCATTGTCCACAGTGTTTCTTCATATTGTCTCCTCCTCTTAGTCTTCGCATCAGGCTGAATATTTTTTTTTTTGGTGTTTTTAAATTGTGCAACAGTTTCCTAGTCATTATTTAGTTGGTAGCGCCCCCTAGTGAAACCATTGCTGCATTACAATAATGCAAGCTGGGTCTCCTAGGACTCAAGCCTTCAGCATTACCGCCATCATCTGGATCATTTCAGAAGTACTTTGCTCCTGCAAAACACATTTCTCTCCTTTTTTTAGTATTGATTGTATAATGCATATAAAAACAATTTTGTCAGGTAATTAGATTATATGATTTGTTATATGCACAAATTGTCAGACCTACTTAGGTTTATCATCCTGTTTTATCAACAGGAAGTGAATTTTTGATTAAAAACCTGCCAATGAAAGTGCCATAAAAACAGATGAAAAATGATACTAACCTTGGTGTGAACCTTTAGCTTTGTTATAGTGTGAATCCTCCAGTGATCCCTGCAACGCAACAGCCTACTGAAAGCCAATGAGGAGAAGCAGCAGGTAAATGATGAGGATGGTATTTTTCACTCACTCACAGGGTGCCGTTATATTTGCGGTCTGTGGTTTTCACAGTATGAGAGCCACTTCTCAGTAAGGTGTGATGGACGCACGCTGTGAGGAGTAGGAGGTGAATGTGACTCAGTATTGATTCTTTGCTCTTGTTTGTGCATTCAGTTGGTGTGGCTGCTCATTCATCATTTTTTTTTTTTGTTTTTTTTTGGTCTGACTAAGTACACCACAACAAATTTAAATTGAATTAGAGTCACTCTTTTCACACATCACACATGCTGACTATATATTTTGCTCTAATTACTAGCTTTTTGTGAGGTATCAGATGTATTGGATTGTCCTGCACAGTGAGTGCCAGCGGTACAGCTAGTTGGCAACGTTTCTGGTTTGGCTGGATCTAAATATTGCTGAAATTATTAATTGGAGAGCTGAGGCCCGTTGAACACCAAGAACGATAACTATAACGATAACTTGTATTAGCATCCAAACCAATGCACAGTAATATTCTGTTTATTATAAGCATGCTGCAGTTTTGTCCTCTGCCGCTTTAAATGCTCAAGTACTTTAAAACAGAATGGATTCTGATTGACTGTCAATGGTTTTATCATTCATCAGCTGGAAAAAAAAAATTCTGAAAGCACTTGAAACAATGTCATTCTTCTGTATCATTACCGTTATAGTTATGATGTTAACTCTGCTGTTCTTTTACATTTAAAATAATTTTTAGAAATAAATCTTTATCATTATATTTACCGTCCTTGGTGTGAATAGGATTTTTTTTACGAGATTTTGAAAGTTGTGATGAAATGGAAGTAGCGACCCATCCTTTCTTTTGTACTGTGACATACATCTGAGTGAAAATAATTATAGAAAAGAAAAAAATGTTGTGTCTTCTGTCCATCAGTTGTTGATTGAATGGAGGCAGATCTCAATGTGAACTTTGGTTGATTGTAAGAAATGGGCAGAGTTTAAGCGGTCTAAATGATTAGAGAAGTCTTGCATACGTCACTAGAGATAAGCCTGCCATTTTACCAGAAGATAAAGTTATGATTAAAATTAATGAGATCCAAATAAATTACAAATGGAACATGCATGGATGAACAGTTCACAATCAATAAGATGCATTTAGAAAACAAATAGGGTGAATTTCTATTTCATGCCACTCAGGTTACTCTATGGCAGTGGTTCTCACCCAGATTAGCTTCAAGACCAAGATCTTGCCACGAGCCTACAAAGCACCAAAAATTGTATCGAACAAAAGTATAATGAATTGTAAATACAAAATTATAACATGACTCAATGGAAACAAGTAATGAAGCTTTAAAGCCGCAATGAATTCTGGTGTCACATCTTGTCAGCATTTCTCTGAATCATTCTGTGTCCCTGTACTTTTAAATCTGTATAGCTTTGAAATCTTGGGCATTTATGAATATGTTGTTGCAGCTTGATCAAACTGAGCTCCTGTTCTGTACTGCTTCGCTTCAGTGACCTCTTACACAGATCCTTCTAATGTTCCAAAACCTAATTCCCATCCGGCCTGAACTTCATGCACTTGAGGATTTAAAGATCCCAAAAACCTACTTTCCTATAGGCCTACCTATTCTCTTCATCACGGTATCTCAGCTCAGCTCAAAACGTCTTTTCTGAAGGCACTTTACAAAGTCTATTCACTAGTTTACACCATGGCTGAGCATCCAGGCATACTGTTTAATGTCCAGAGGGGATGAAAATACAGCAGCCTGCCATCGTGTCTCAAACTCTTTGCTCCACTAAACAATAAATCTTCTTCCCAAAGGCCCAGACGTGCAGTTTAGTTCATGTCAGGCAAAGGAGACGATTTGACAGCAGTGTAGTTATTTATATTGTAATTTAGCAGACACTTTCGACTGCAAGTTTACCTGCTACAGAGAATCTCATCCTGTTGTATCATATTTCAACCCGATCTCATGAGAAAAGGTGACTATTTCAGAAGCTGGCGATTTAAATTATGATTTTTAGGGGAAAGAAGCATGAAGGTCCACCCCTAAAACTGAGGGTTAGTTTTAGGGGTGGACCTTCATGCTTTTTTGTCAATTGATGTCAATTTTGGCCTACAGTTGACAGGGTGTTAAATGTTTTCATGATATCTTGTTTTTCTGATACTTTGTTCTTCTTGTTCTGTTCAAAGATGTGAATGAAAATGACAGAATCTTAATGAGAGACTAAAACCTGAGTAATTTTTCCTCAGTGTTATACACTGCATTAAACACTTCCAAGTGAAATCCACAGGATGCTAAAACAGTACACCATTTTACATTTTATTTTAAAGAAGGCGTTTGAAACCAGCATTAGCCTACTACCATTGCTAGAGAAAACAAGTTTGTGTGTAAATGGACTTTTGGTATCAAGTTATAATAGATAACGGATGAAAATACTCTTTAATAATTAGTTATATTGTCTGCAGTTTAAACAGAATATCGCTATAGCCTACTTCAAACGCACAGTTGGCTGTGCTTTCCTTACATCAGCGGTCACGCGCCCTGTCCGTCGCTACACATTAATTATTCCCACGGTGTCCAGATATTAATGCGTTTTTTCGCGGTGCCCGCTGTTTTAATGCGTTTTCCGAGTTTCTAACAAATAATTCACTCTGTCTCGTGATGCACCTTAAATTGAAAGATGCCGCGAAAGAGCTCTTGAGTCAGGTGCACACACCTCCTCCAGCAAAAACTACGCACTCAGCTCTGTCTGCCTCAGACTGAACCGTTCTAGGCGCACGGAAGGGATAGGCGCATAATCTCAACGCGACAGCACGCTCAGCTCCTCGGTATTAACAAGGAAGACACGCGAAGGACTGCCGTCCATGAGCTGTCGTGTCCAGTGACCCGCTGGCGATGGGATCTGACCGGCATACTGATCCGCTCCGCCAGCAGCGTCAGCAGCACCGGAGAGCGCGACAGACGCAAGAACGCCTCGCGCGCCACTTTGGTTTTCGTTAGAGTTGCTCTCTTTTTTTTGCGTTTGTAGTATTTTGATGTTGGTCTCGTCGTCGCGCATGCGTTGCTGTGTAGTTGAATTTTCTGGAGCGCTTCTTCAGACTAAGTTTGGGCTGCTGCTTCTCGGTCGATGATGAGAGGGATGCTGATCGCTCGGGATCACTGGCGCGCGGGGATCTTGTGTCTCCTTGTGCTCGTGGCTTTGACCGTGGGTCGTAGTCCGCCAGCGCACAGGTAAGACGTGCTTGTGTGTTATCAGTCTGCCTGCATTCTCTGCGGAGCCATGTTAAACCAGCCTAAGATGGTTTGCTGGGCTTAGCTGGTCTTCCAGCCTATTGGCTGGTTTCAGAGCGGTTTGGGCACTTTTCAGACGGTCAGACTGAAAGCCAGATGAGCATGAGCATGGCTAGGCTGAGGAACTTGCTAGACCTGCTTGGCCAGGCTGGTAGACCAGCTAAGACCAGGTTGGCCAGCCTAGGAGACAGTTTAAACCATCAGTGCACTTGCTATTCTTCAAGTCCTTGTTTCTTTGAGTCACAGTTTCTCAAGTATCACACTACTCTTCCACAGTGTAAACGAACCAAGCAACATGTCATATGTCAAAGTCACGGTGGATAAACTACTCAAAGGCTACGACATCCGTCTCAGGCCTGACTTCGGAGGTAAAGACGTTATATTGATTTAGAACACTTTTCCATTCTCACTGATGGATGTGACCATTTTGACGGATCATTGACTGTCATCAAGCCATGTTGGAGAGATTGTGGTGTCTGTTTGCTTTGCAGGTCCTCCGGTTGATGTCGTTATGAGTATCGACATCGCCAGTATCGATATGGTGTCAGAAGTGAACATGGTGAGTCTACAGGCTACTCTGATTGTTTAATAGATAGTGGGCTATTAAGGAAGGGGACATCTGTGTCAACACAGCCTATTAAGGCAGCAGTGATGAATAAAGTGGGAGAATAGACTAGATTCTGCTGTTGTAGTCCACTCAGGAAAGAGCTAGAGGCTACTGTTTTCTCTCCTGCTCACATACACACAAGCACAGCTGACTGTGAGATTAGAAAGACATTGTGTTCATTTTGCATTATGATTGTTTTGGCATTGGAACTGAACTGACATAAGCCTTTACTCTGACTCAGCTTAGAAGGACAAAATAAGCAATTTTGTAAGGAACATGCACACAAGACCCCATATATGCACACCCACAGGTTGGAGTAGGTTGATGCTAAAGCACAACAGTGATTTTAATGCCACTCTGAAATAGAAGTGAAGATGATTTTGATGAAGATGATCATGAAGGTCAATGGTTCGTAGGATGTGTAATTAGCTTAAATTTATTGGCCCATGTCCAATGAGTATGCTGTATATAGAGCAGCATTTCTCAACCTTTTTGATTTCTTTGCATTCCCCCCATTGTCCAACACAATATTCAAAGGATCTACCAAGAGCAAAGCAAAGTATTGTAGGGTCACAAACAAGCAGAGGCGATGAAAATCTAGTGTGGGTAATCTACTATCAACACAGGTGCAAAATGGGTTAAGACATTTTTTAGGGGTGTTAAATAATGGTGCAAATATGAGTAAACTGACTACTACAGATCTTGCAGGATTAATTTAAATACTCTCCTCCCATAAATTTTGTATCTGAAAGAGAAACTTGTACAAATGCATGTGCAATAAGGTTAGCCTTTTCATTGCTAATGTTTCATTGCATGTCTTTAGATTTTAACAGAGGGTTTGCGCTGGCACAATCTGTTAGTAAATCTGGCCCTAGGAATGTTGATAAAAATAATTAACCACAATTATTTTTTCATGAGACTCCATAAGAGCAAAGATTCTACTTTGGTGTGCCCTTCAATTAAAAAAAAATATTGAGGGAAAAAATAAATATTCTTTCAATGTACATATTGATTTCTTTGTGAATTAATTTTTAATACAATGTGATTAATTAATCCTGTGACCTCTTTGGGAGTTCTGAAGGCCCCCAATGGGCCCCAGTCCCTTGTTTGAGAACAACTGCTACAGAGGACATGTGAGCACTCTTTTATCTCCCAGACGATCGCCCTGAACTGGAGATTAATGCAGATAATTTTCTTGGATACTTCAGGTCTAAGGTTGAAGTTGGCACTTTTGTTATGACAAGGTGTCATTTTGGCCACACTGGAAAAAGCTTTTTTTTTGTGAATTATGGATAGTGGGCCTGAACAAAAGCCATTTCTGTGGTGGTTTGTCATACATTAATTATTTTAGCAAGTGGGAGGCCTTTCAGGGAGGACACATGATGGCGGGAGTTAGTGAGGCGCAGCAGAAAGATACTTAGCGTTTGCAGCAGCTGCTTCAGGACTCACTGTGTCTAGAAATTCTGTTTCTATAGAAATATACATTTAAATAAAATCTAAAATGGTTAGATTAAATGCACCGTATATAGAAATACCACCTGGAGCAGTTTATGTCAGTTGTGGCAAAGTCAGGGTACAAGAAACCATCCCAAACGTTATTGTGGAGCTGGAAATGAATGATGAGTTATGAATTATTATGTAGAGTTGATTACATTGACTGTTGAAAGGGTGGAAGGAATCAAAGATCTGGTGTATCTTAAAGTGTTCTTATGCTCTGTTTTGAAGTCCTTTATCTCATCAGTTTCTCATGATTGCTTTTTATACTGGTCAATGGTGAATTTAACAAGAATTAATTTAGATGTGTTTGAATGTTATGCAAACAAAAGTCAAGCTTGGTGAGGCAGTTGCTGTCATTTTTGTGGAGTATCTGCAGAGACTAACATTAAAAAGGTGTAGCTTTCAACAATTTGATGTGATTTTAGGGAGATAGGCTGAAAAAAAAAATGTGATTCAAAATAAGATTCAGCATCTTAATGGTTATATAATTTAAAATCACTGGATCAACATAAATACACCTAGAATTTTTTTTTTAAAGATTCAATCAGGTAGAAATAGAAATTTCAGGTTAACACTTTTCCATATTAATTTTTCATTTACCATATCTCTTACTGATTATTGGTTGAAATTACATATTTTTGCAGATATTGGATAATTAATTAGGCCTACATAATTTTAAAATCTAGATTACCTTTCATGTTATGCTCACATAAACTGTAGAAACACTACTAGTTCAGTAATACTATTTTTTTTCTGAATATTATAATTTGATGCCTGAATTTACGTACCATTTAAAACTCTTATTTGTTTTTAATTGTAAGCGAATAAGCATAGAAATTTAATAACAGTGATTTATTGGTCATCATCCATTAAATTAAAATAATTATCAGTTCATTGCTATCGGCCAGAATTTTAATATCAGTGCATCCCTAGTGCTTTTAGAAAATCAGATATTGAACACTCTTTGCCTTGCTGCAAACTCTCTCATCCCATTTTCTCCTGTTTGTTTGCTTGAAATGAAGACACACATACACTTCGACATGATTTTCATAACACTTCATGATTGAAGCGTCAGATATCGACAGATGTGTTTTCTTTTCTTTGCTTTTTATAGCACAGAAAATCACAGGTTCAGAGAGCACTGCAATCCTTATCACAAGAACAGAAAGGTGATTTAGCGGAGAAGTGAGAAAAAGCAGAATTTAAATAGCCAATTTAGAAACTGCTTTAAACTAAAAGATAATCTACTGCAGCTCCCATAAGAATATTGCAGAAGGTCAGCTGTTCTCAGTGCTGTCATAGCTTCATAGCCAGCTCTTGTACGCTCCTGCATTGATTGTTAATGTACACTGCTGGTTACCTCAGTTGCCCTTGCTCACCACGTCGTGACTGCAGTGTGAGGATACATGTTAAGTTTGCAGTAAAAGATGCTCGATGTGAGAAGTGGACTCTTGGCTGCAGTGTGATGCTGGTGTTTTTATTAACAGCTGGTGTGGACTTCAGCAAAATAGACTTCTCTTTTACTTTCTCTGTTCACATTCTAGGACTTATTGTAAATGATTAATCAGTGCATTATATTCAAAGAAAAAATTATTAGAGTATTTATAACAACATAATAGGTTCATCTTTCCTATTCTGATGTCACTTAGACCATGCAAGCTAATGCTCAGCTAACAAAAATATGTTCTAAGAACATTTTGCTAACATTCCCATTAAGTTATGAAAATGTTATTTCTGATTGTTTTAAAAACGTTTTTTTTTTTCTTGGTTACTTGAATGTTAGAGAAAACATCAGGATTAGTTCACTTCCAGAATAAAATTTTTCTGATAATTTACTCAGCCCCATGTCATCCAAGATGTTCATGTCTTTCTGTCTTCAGTCGTTTTTGAGGAAAACATGGATTTTTTTCCATATAGTGCACTTCAATGGTGGCTAATGGGTTAAAGGTCCAAAATGCGGTTTCAGTGCAGCTTCAAAGGGCTCTACACGATCCCAGCCGAGGAATAAGTGTCTTATCTGGCGAAATGATTGCTCATTTTCTAAAAAAGAATAAAAATGTATATACTTTTTAACCACAAATGTTGGTCTTGCTCTAGCTCTGCAATGCGCATCTGCAACTTCACACATTACGTAATCACGCTGAAAAGGTCACACACAGTTTGTTCTTCATCTGTATACTTTGGTTCAAAAAGGTAGAGTAGGGTGAAAAAGTCCATCTCTTTTTCTCCTCCATCTTCAAAATCGTCCGACATCATTGTTTTGCCTTTTTTTTTTTTGTTAAGGACATTTGACTTCCTTTGCATGTTCGCTTTGTAAACACTGGGTCGGTACTTTTGTCACACATGACCTTTCCAACATGACTACATAATGCGTGAAGTCGAGCAAGACAAGCTTTTGTGGTTAAAAAGTATGTAAATTTGTATTTTTTAAAGAAAATGACAAGATTGTTTCACTAGATAAGACCGTTATTCCTCCGCTGGGATCGTGTAGAGCCCTTTGAAGCTGCGACTGAAGAAAGAAAGACATGAACATCTTGGATGATATGGGGGTGAGTAAATTATCAGGAAATTTTTTATTCAGGAAGTGAACTAATCCTTTAAGGGAATGTGAAATTTTATTGACATTATGAGAAATGTAATGTTTCGTTTAGATGTTCTGTGAACATTGTATGGATAACGTTTTGTTCCAACGCGTCGACATTATCATGACCAGATAACTCTGAACAAACTTTCCATCATCATAAGTGGAAGAACATTTGACACCCTTGCCAGAACATTAGCCAATGTTCTAAGAACATTCTTTGTTAGCTGGGTGGATAATGTTAACCAATATACAAATGACTTGTTAAGCAATATTCATAACCAAATAACCTGATAATTGATTTACGTGCATTTGGTCTAGCTTCATTCTAGTTAGGGTTGTGTGTGTCTACCATATTGCATTTACATTCAGGTTTTTGAATCGATTCATATCAATTCCTACACCGTAAAAAAAGGCTTTTCAAAGTAAATAAAAAAGATTATTGGAGTACATTTTACAAGAAAACACTATTTCATTCAAACTCTACTTAAAGGGATACTCCACCCCAAAATGAAAATTTTGTCATTAATCACTTACGTCTTTGGAACACAATTTAAGATATTTTGGATGAAAACCGGGAGGCTTGTGACTGTCCCATTGACTGCCAAGTAAATTACACTGTCAAGGCACAGAAAAGTATAAAAAAAAACATCGTCAAAATAGTCCATCTGCCATCAGTGGTTCAATTTGAACTTGAATACTCAATTTGAACTAGAATACTTTTTGCACACAAAGAAAATAAAAATAATGACATTTATTCAAAAATTCGTCTCCTCTCTGTCTCTCTGTGTCAGCGTAGCACCATTTTGGAGAGCATCCGATGGACGCAAAGTGCGTACGCTATTCTCTGTCATCAGTAACATGTAGATGTTTTTGATGGACGATGTTTTTTTATACTTTTCTGTGCCTTGACAGTGTAATTTACATGGCAGTCAATGGGACAGTCGCAAGCCTCCCGGTTTTCATCCAAAATATCTTAAATTGTGTTCCGAAGACGAACAAAGCTTTTACGGGTTTGGAACGACATGGGGGTAAGTGATTAATGACAAAATTTTCATTTAGGGGTGGAGTATCCCTTTAAAACTTTCATGTTTAATTCAGTGTGCTATTTGCCATTGCTTTGTCATTATTTATGAAATTTAACAGCAATTTAAATTTTAGAGAGAAAATTTTATAATATGTTTTAGAATAATGTTTATAATGTTTTAAGTATGCTGTTCAATTAATAAAAAAGCAGTTGCCTAAATAAACAAAGTCTGAATTCACATTGACTTTAATTCTGCAGCAGCCTGCACCAAACCAAAGCAGATTGTTTTGCAGTGATTTCCTTTCCAGTTGTCCTTGTCCTCAGTCTCATAGATACTTTTTTCTTTCTTTTTCAATTTTTGTTCTTTTATTCGCTACTTTTAATCCTGTTGTGTTCCTCTCAAGTGAGTATCTCTCTGCGCCTCTACTCTTCTGTTCCTCTGTGATGTCTTCAGTGTGAGGGGCACAGTGAAATGAGTTCATATTAGACCGCACTGTCAGATAGGGCTGTGATACAGTAAGTATGGCCTCCATTGTGTGTACATATGTGTGATGGTGCGTTTCCTTTAGTATTTGCATTTGTGTTTTTGTTTGTATGTGTATCTGTCAGGGTGCTCTGTGAAGAAGTTGAGGTGCTGGAGTGATGATTTTAAGCTGTTGTCAGGGGCAACAGCTGCTTCTAATAATAGAAGCTGAAGGAGGCATTTGTCCTAAGCGAACCTGAGGCACACCCATCCTCTCTCTCGTTCTGTCTTCTGTTTTCTGCCGCACTCACATAAATACACTCAAATGTTGTCATCTTCATGGGGCTGCACCCTTTCCGTCTGAAGAGCAGTTATATATTTTATTTATAAATAAAGGTTGATATTATGAGAAATATAATTTCCTTGATCTCTTAAAGTTATTCAGAACAATGAAAAATATTGTAACTTACTGTACTCAAAACCTCTAAAAAATAACATGTTTGTAATATCACAACCTGTAATTATTTATGTGAGAATTGTTATGAACTGTTTATATAGAAATATAGAATAATAATAACAGTAATCATAGTAATACATTTATTATAAACAATTTTATTTTAAACACACTACTGTTCAAAAATTTGAGGTTGATAAGATTTTTTTTAAAGAAATTATACTTTTATTTAGCAAAGATGCATTAAATCGATTGAAAGGGACAGTAAAGACTTTTACATAGTTACAAAAGATTTCTGATTTAAATAAATGATGTTCTTTTAAACTTTCTATTTATCTAAGAAGACTGAAAAAATCACAACTTCCACAAAAAAATATTAAGCAGCGCAACTGTTTTCAACACTGATAATAAGAAATGTTTCTCCAGCAGCAAATCAGCATATTAGAATGATTTCTGAAGGATCATGTGACACTGAAAACCGGAGTATGACTGATGAAAATTCAGCTTTGCATCACAGGAATAAAATACATTTACATCATTAAAATATGTTAAAACAGAAACATTTTCAATTGTAATAATATTTAAAGGTATTACTGTTTGTTCTGTATTTGTGCTCAAATAAAGGCAGTCTTGGTGAACATAAGAGACTCCTTTCAAAAACATTTAAAGAGCTTACCCACCCCAGTCTTTTGAATGGTAGTGTATGTCATAAGTATTATTTAGTGAGGTGAAAAGAAAAAAAGTATGATAGATACTATTATTCCTAACATCAAATGTGGGCAAATCTGCATGTATCATCTGTCCCAAAGTTCTTGTTACTTGTTATATTTAACTAGATCTCAGTCATCTTAGTAGCATTTCCAAATTTCAGTTTAAGGTTCATGGATTCATGCAGTACATCGTCTCAGAATAAAAATGTTTTCAGGACGTTTTTTTTCCCCCAAAGGCATGTTATGAAGTGATTGCATAGGCAGTTTTAAATCTGCAAACTGTGCTGGATGATGTGCGTGTGCTCTGTGAGAAGAATCTTAACAGAGACTTTGCAGTACCGATGAGTGTGAAGGAGCAGTAGTGCTGGGACAGGACCTACCTGCACCCCTTTAGGGCAACTGAAACATCTGAAGTGCTTTTAATACATCACACATATGGAGAATACTAATTCATCAAAATTATTTTAATTTTTAATCATCACTGCTGTTTCTTTTATGTGTTTAATGAAAGATGTTGCATATTCCCTAGGTTAATATTGATAGGATCAAATTTTACTGCATTGCAGCAAACAACGCCTTGTGCTAAACTGTTACTACCCTAAAACACAAGAACATATATCTAGATCTATACTGCACTATTCAAATGCTTATAAAAAAGAAAAATTAGAGAAATTAAATTGCTTGAAAAACATTTATTCAGTTGGGTATAATGTATTCTCAGTATTTTATTTTTAATCACAACAGGACAGATAGTCTCTTTAATTTGTTGTGTTATATTTTTACACAGTTTGTATCTTCATCTGTGGGGAAATAAATTGCGCACAGCATTCAGCACCGATTTCATGCTTTTCAGTTGAACCTAGAACAGCGGGAGATGGAACAGTCCTGTTTTGATCACAGCAATAATGTTAACATGGACAGGAACAAAGAAAATATTAAAGGGTAAATGCTGTAAATGCTGCTTCTCACAAACTCAGTCTCTGCATGCGTTGGGAGTTTAATGTTCATTTGGGAACTTTGTTTACAGCTGCATAATTTTTTAACATTTCTATTTTCAACATTTCAACTTGAAATATAAGTTGGGGGGTTGAACATTAGAAAGTGAAGAATTTAAGACAAACATGTATTATAAACTGCAGAGTAGAATGAAATAGTTACAATTATCAAATATTTGTTGGTTACTTTGCATGTCACATGAACATAAACCATCATCATACGTCAACTGTGAATATGCAAATTTGATGTCAGATTAATAAAATCTTAAATTAAAATCTAATTTTTGAGTAAATATTTTACGTCTGACAAAAAGTTGAGGAACCTCTGGTCTACAGTAATTAGTTCTCATTTAATGCAGTCAGAAGTTGTTGTAATCTTGTATTTTTTCCCCCTATATCAGTGTTGGTTTTTTAAAGATGCATAAAGTTGATTCTGGACTGCATTAGCTCCGTAAGTTTTATCTGCCTATCAGTCTAAAACGTGTTTTAAAACAGACACAGACAGATGCTGTGATTGTTTATAGGAGTTTATAAGTGTCTGTGAGAGACAGGGAGAATCCACTCTGTCTGTTTAACCTTCACTCTCATTTATCATGTTGGTTTAATGGGATCTCAACTTAATTTGTTTCACCACTTATTCAGCTGAGAAACGTGGTGACTGGGAGATGGAGTTTAAGCAGAAGCCTCTGTGCAAATGTGGCTGTGTTTTTCAGTCTAACCTTTGACTTTACAGTTAGTCCCATCGCATTTGGGATCTTAAGACTCTTTCCTTTTCACTGCAAACCTAAATGAAGTGCACAGTCATGTAAGTGGCAATTACTGAGAGCAGAGCAGTGTCTGAAATATGGATGTACTGTTGGAACGGGATCTCATTTAGTTTCATTTAAGTTGCTGATTTCACAGACTTGATTAACTTGACCTCAAAGCAATGATGAATGCAATGCAGCTTTATGTTATTGTGGAGCATGAAGCACCAGGGCCACGCAGTTGTTATAATTGTGTTGTTTTGTCTGCAAAGGAGAGCTTGTCATCTTGGATGATACTTTGTGTTTTTACACATCTGGAGGCAGTGGCTGTGTGACCTTCAGCTGAGAAAAACTGGGTTAGCGAGGTCTTGGCTGAAGGGAAGGGAAGCTTAGCCTCGAGGTGGTTGACATCCACTTAGATATGTCAGAAAATGATGCAGATGTCCTCCCTGAGATTACAAATGCAGATGAAACGGGGAACGAGATGCACAGCAGTGATAAATTTTAGTTTGTGACGTATTTACTTTGTTTGCATATGCTAAGCATGCACATGTTTTCACTCTTAACTGGAAACCCACACAATTTTCATTTAGCATTTTTATTTTTGTATGTACTGTACATACTTTTGCTCATTTTTGATTCTAAAGTAACACTTAAAGTCATAAAAATGAATTTTATTGCATTAGATTCACAACACATTAAATCAAGTGAACTGCAAACAAAACAAGCAACACAAGCTTTTCTCAGAACAATGAATGATTTTGCAAGTTCTTTTAATTTTTATATGCTGTATTTGAGTAATTTTAAAGCTGTGATGTACAGAATAGCTGGTAATTAGCATTCGTCTCATGGACTTTGCTTTATGTAACACAAACATGTTGTTTGGTTCCATGTATAAATAAGTGATAGAAATTAATAATATTTATATTGAATTCATTTAATTTTGAATTCAGACATAGATGGGTTTGTTGTTCATAATATAATTTTTTTGTTTAGTTTGTGCTATTTCCTTGTTATGTGTCTGACTTGAATGCATGACTTCTTGTAATAATGAATGCTAGACTTGGAGGTCCGAGTTTTCCATGTATACTTAAAGGCAGTGATGCACTTAACAACCAGAAAGAGTCTGAATACATTTTGTCTTCATTTTGAACTGTAAATTTAACATTTTATCATTTGAAACCAAATATGTTTTATTTGAAATATGTGCTTATGCTGTCTTTCTTTGCAGTAAATGCCACTTGTTTTTATATATTGTATCTAACGCAGTGACAATCTGGCATTAATGTGAAGTGTCCGATTCTTTGGAACTGATGAATTGAATAGTTTTTTGTGTGTTTTTCAGGACTATACCATCACCATGTATTTCCAGCAGTCTTGGCGCGATAAGCGCCTGTCCTACACAGGGATTCCTCTCAATCTTACTTTGGATAACCGAGTGGCTGATCAACTCTGGGTGCCTGATACTTACTTTATAAATGACAAGAAATCTTTTGTCCATGGGGTCACAGTGAAGAACCGCATGATTCGTCTGCATCCCGATGGGACTGTGCTCTATGGGCTCAGGTCAGTAAGTTTGTGTTTGTGCATCTTTTTTAATATATTTTTTTGTGTCACTTCTTCTTTGTCTCATGCATTAGATTAATGTTTGGTTCTTTTGTGTGTACATCTTTACATTTATCTCTGTCTGCATGTGTATGCTGTATTTTTAGCTGACCCTATTCCCTTGGCTGTCCTGATGGTGCTTTTTTCGATTTTAAAGCCCAGTGAGAGATATGTATCCTGTCTCAGTCAGGGAATATAGGTTCTGTTTACCAAAGAAAGATGAGTCTGTCTTTGTCCTGGTTGAACCAGGCTATTCTGTTAACATCCTATTCATCTCAATGGCAGTTGCTTGGCTGGTGTAGAAGCCTTCTGGAAGAACACAATTTGAAATTTTACATCTTTGCTCATGGAACCACAAAATTATTTATTTATTTATATATTTTTTGTCTAAAGGCTGGCATACACTACATGCTTTTTGCCCCAATTTTCCTCCAGTTTACAGTTTGGATAAGTCGACGCTAGATGCCAAAAGTCAGAGCCACACTCTTAAAAATAAAGGTACTTCACGATGCCATAGCAGAACCTTTTTGTCTAAATGGTTCCATAAAGAACCTTTAACATCTGAAGAACCTTTCTGTTTCACAAAAGGTTCTTTGTGGCGAAAGAAGGTTCTTCAGATTATAAAAACGTAAGGAAGAGATGGTTCTTTGTGGAACCAAAAATGGTTCTTCTATGGCATTGCTTGAAGAACCTTTTGAAGCACCTCTATTTTTAAGAGTGCAGTCTGCAGATAAGAGTTGACAGAATTCATAGAAAATCGTGTAGTGTATGATGGTCACAGACTCTGATTTTTCAGCTTCAGACTTTGAGTCCATCCAGTCATGTTTGAAATTTTCTGCTGATTTTGGAACACATATTGTTTTCATTTGTCATGCATCACCTAGCAACAGAGCACACATTTTTGTTGTGATCGAAACAACTTTAAAGTCTGGTAGTGTGTGATCCTTAGTCGTTTAGTGGATGATGGCTAGTTTTTCCTCTGTGACTATTACAAAGTCGGTAGGTGTATTATGCCCAGTGTTTTAAATTCTGTTCTGATTTTTAAAGTTGCGGAGTGTATTCCAGCCTTAAGATGTCAGCAATTAGCAGAGCAAAGTCTGAATCTGGACCCTGGATTGGACCCAGGGAGTGTAGTGTCTTCCGCTGCGAGTTCGAAGAATCACCCTCAGACTTGGAGTTTGGTGCCAGAAGAAAAGACTTTATTATCTTACATAGCGAGAATAAAGCCGAGATCCCTTCTGCAGAAGAGTCTCCCGAATGCTTTTGTGCTGTCTCTTTTATACAGTTTGTCCTTTAAGGCGGGTTCTATACATTCCATATAGTTATATTTATACATACAACCTGATACCTCCCTAGAGAGAAGGGGCTTCAACACGTGTTATGGTATATAAAAAGAAAGCCCCTTTAAGTTCTTCCAGCTGTTCCTGTCTGTATTTTTCAGCCACGTATGCTCATTTTAGTCACGTACACATTTTTTACACAGGGGCCTTAGAACATAATGGAAGATTAAATAGATATATTAATGGCCAGATTCACCTTGATTTTACTTGATTAATTCAGATCTTCAACTATAAAAATCTTCTACAGGAGCAAATAATTTCTCATAAATAGTTATAAATAAATTTGTAAGAGAACAAAATGTAAATCTTGAGTAAATTATATGTACTATTGTTCAAAAGTTTGGGTGTATTAATGTTTTTGAAAGAGTCAGAAAATATAGTAAAAACAATATTACAGTAATATTGTTAAATATTATTATTTACTGTTTTTTATTTATATTTTAAAATGTAATTTATTTATGTGATGGCAAAGCTAAATTTTCAGCAGTCATTACTCCAGTGTTCAGTGTCACATGATCCTTCAGAAATCATTCTAATATGCTGATTTGAGGCTTAAGAAATGTTATCAATGTTGAAAACAGTTGTGCTGTTCAATATTTTTGTGGAAACCATGATAATTTTTTTCAAGATGAATAAAAAGATAAAACAGAAAAAATAGAAATCTTTTGTAACTTCATAATTCTTTACTTAAGCTTTTTGATTAGTTTAATGTTTAATCAGTATAATTGCTGAATAAAAGTATTAGCTTCTTTGTAGAAAATCTAATATATATATATATATATATATATATATATATATATATGTATATATACACACACACACACATATATATATATATATATATATATAAATACACATATACATATATATATATATATATATACATACATATACATATACATACATATATATATATATATATATATATATATATATATATATTAGTGCTGTCAATCGATTAAAAAATTTAATCGCGTTAATCACAGTCATGGACTGTGATTAATCATGATTAATCGCACATTTAAAATACTAGGATTTACCTGTAAATCTGTTGAAATAAAGGAATGCATGACAAACTAGTTTAAGGAAACAGAACCTTTCACACTTCCGCCAGGTATGAGACATAATCCTTATTATTCTTTTATCATTATTCATTTGTTTTTATTCAGCCATTATCCGCCTTTAAACTGGCAATAAAACGTTTACCAAGCCACATCGCTTCAATCCCAGTTTACATTTACCCAACTATTATCAAAAGTATTTCTAAATAAATACAACAAAACATTTTCTTGCGACCTTACGTGAAGTATTATGACAAAATGCATTAAGAAGAAGAATTGGATCTGTTCTGCAGCTGCATTAGAGCTAACATTAGCATCACGCTTCATTAAAAAATTTATGAGATTAATAGTACACTTTTACTCAGAACTCACTTCAAACCAGCATCGAGTGTTTGTAATAACTTCCTTTTGCGATCACGTGTGGAATTTGATCGTTTACTGTTGTTAAAATATGCTATTTATAGCCTTTTATATCGCTGCACAAATTAGCATTTCAGATGTACACATTCATCTCAAGAAAATCACATACAAATATCCTATCGTAATCGTGTGTTTATTATCTTATATAATCTATAGTGGCTGTTGTCATGTTTATTTCTGCTGTGTAAAAGCCTTAACATGTGCTCTGCTGAAACTCACGTTGTTTGTGATGTTACAGCCGCCTCTCCGTTCTTAAGTTGCCAGGAATACATTCCAAGTATAATACACATTAGGAAAAGGATCTATTTTCATTTTTATTTGTCTATATACACTTTGGGCGGCCGCGGTACATTATAAAAGTAGCCCAAAAAAACCGCAACCCGCGGCTCTGTAATTTTTCCCGCGACTGTATTTTCAAAATAACCCACGGCCACTTGTGCCGCTACCATAGCAACACAGGTTCACTGTACCCTCATCACACACTATAAGCTGTGTCCGAAACCGCTCCCTAAACACTATATAGTGCACTATATCGGGTGTCAGCCATTTTGTAGTTCTGTCCGAATTCTGAGTGAATGACTTCATTCCCTACATTCGTTCACTACTTTTTACCCACAATGCATTCTGATTTCGAGTGTACAACCGATGTACACTCGCTGAAGCACTATTTCCCACAATCCAATGCGGAGAAGCGTCGAGCTGGAAGAGAGAGCGAGAGAGTTTGAAGAGATGCCGTTTACATCTTTATTATTTCTGCTTTAACGTTTATTTCATACATTATTTATATTAAAATATATTATGTAGGCGATAACTCAGTTTAATATTTTACTAATTTACTGAGGTGGCATCGTTGTAAACTTACAAAAATGATGATAATTTGGTGGATAATTTAAAAATGTTCGTTAATCACCTGTAGGTAGCGGATTCATTCTGATGTAAATTAACGGTCGCCTGAGGGCGCTCTACGATCATTATCTTGTCTGAGCTCAAAACGCCGCTTCAAGATAACGTTACTAAAAATAATAAATACATAAAATTATGAACTTGTGTGTGTTTATTTTTGTTCTCAGTATTTTAATAGTATTTAATGATTATGAACATAAAGCATTACAAAACAAATTAATAATATACCATCTATGAAACCACAAAGCTGATGCGGAGGTATGTACAATGAATCATTTTGAGTGTTATTGCTATTAATATTATTTTCTAAAATAAGGTACGTGTAATATAAAAGTACATATGTGACGAAGATGTTTTTGGAACAAGTCGAGTCTCACGTGCAGTGTATACGTCACCGTCTGAATCCGTTCACTTATTTCGTTCACTCCTTTCTGATATAGTCCACTCAACTGCCACATACTATATAGGGATTAGTGGATGAGTGAACGAGTGAGCGATTTCAGACACAGCTATAGATAACCTTCCGTAATGCGATGACGGGAAGAAGTTGGGGTCAAACCTTATCACATGATTAATTTGCGTTAAAAAATATTAACGCGTTAAATTTTTTTGATTAATCGCATGCGTTAACGCGTTAACGTTGACACCCCTAATATATATATATATATATACACATATACATACATATATATATATATATATATAAATACATACAATATTAAACACAAAGTTTCTCTACATTTTGTTAGATTTATGCTAAAAATAAGAAAAACATTTTTTGAAGAAAAATATACGCTTTAATATCTTAAGCAGTTCTGTTTCTATTACTGCGACTTAAAAAGAAATAAAAAATCAAAAAGTGTATCACTTCTGGTATGTTAAAGAGAACTAACTTTCAGTAGTCAGTAATTACTAAATCAGTATTAAAATATTGATTAATTCAAGTCAAGATTCATGTTTTTCTGCAGAGGGAAAGCTGCTTTCCCTACATAGTGCAGAGTTAGATATGCAGGTTTTGTCTGGCCGATATTCCCTCTCTCTCCATCTTGCTCAATACTGTATAATTTATATCTAATGTACTATGCCTGAGGGGTATGGACATGTGCTGCTCTATACCAGTGTGCACCTATGAGTGTGTCTATAAATATATGTGATAACTGATTAGATAACCATCTCTCTGCCCCTCAGAAAAACAATATAATAAGGTAAAAATAAAGTGTGTTTTTGTAGGGGTGGAAAGGAAACGTGTATTTATCATTTAACAAACGTGTGTTTGTTAGGAAAAAGTGCTTTATACCAAAACTCATCCGAGACTGCAGATTGAAGAAGCAGTTCCATCATAAGTTGTCTAAAAGTGCAGCAGTCACGCACTGAAAGGCCACCACGTGTGTGTTTCCGTGTTAATTAAAGCTCAGCGTAATTAAGATCCAGCCAGAGGCATTTCAAAGAGGGGCTGCAGACATGACTGAGACGGCGTTAAGGCAATTACACAGGAGAGGAATAAAGTGGGATGAAACACAAGAGTGGTATAAGGAACACAGTGTTTCTGCAGTGATGTTTATCCAGCAGCTTGTGAGAGAACATTTCAATGACGTGAATAAACGATAAGCAAATATTATTGCTCATTATCGGCCAAGTACTTGCATCTATTTCTCTTAACGCTAGTTGATTGGAAGATGATTACACTTGTTATTTTGTTATATGAAGAAGTACACGTGCTTGTCAAATAAATATTAGTTCAGCATGAATTAAAGTTCTGCAAAGCTTTCCTGAGCAGCCAATGCTTTGAATATAAATCTCATTACAGGTGGAAGCAGGTGGCTGTAACACCATCTGCTCTGAAATGTACAGCTTAAATGTTTCACTTGCCTCCTCTGACATCTGGACAGAGTTCACACTTTCTAAAATAATGGAAATATGTTTGATCAGTTGGACTCACACTTACTGTTACTGTAGATCCAGTAAGCAACTGCACGATTATAATAGTATTGTGTTGTGTTGTTTTTCACCTCATATCTGTAGGATAACTACCACAGCTGCTTGTATGATGGATTTGCGCAGATACCCGCTGGATGAGCAGAACTGCACTCTGGAGATTGAAAGTTGTAAGTGCTGTTTGTGGTTTAACCTTTAACAACCATGAATCAGTTGGCTTAATCGCAGTTTATCATATATGTGACCCTGGACCACAAAACCAGTCATAAGGGTCAATTTTTTTAAATTGAGATTTATACATCATCTGAAAGCTGAATAAATAAGCTTTCCATTGATGTATGGTTTGTTAGGACAGTATTTGCCTGAGATACAACTATTTGAAAATCTGGAATCTGAGGGTGTAAAAAAATCTAAATATTGAGAAAATCGCCTTTAAAGCTGTGCAAATTAAGTCTTTTGTAATGCATATTACTAATCAAAAATTAAGTTTTGATATATTTATGGTAGGACATTTACAAAATATCTTCATGGAACGTGATTTTTGACATAATAAAAAAATCGATAATTTTGAACCATACAGTGTATTGTTAGCTATTGCTACAAATAAACCCGTGCTACTTATGACTGGTTTTGTGGTCCAGGGTCACATATATCAGTAATAACTGTGGAAAAACCCTATATGAAGATTATTCAAATTCATCATAGTTTTGTACCTGGTGAAAACATAGAATAGACAAAAAGTGGCTTTTGAATCAGTATTTTGTTTAGTTCCATAGTTCCAAGGAACATTTACAAACAGTCGCAAAGTTGTGTGGTTGGAACTACAGCTCTGTGACCTGTGATTAGAAGCATAGTTTCTAGTTAGTACGATGTGGATATAGATCATGCTCTTGAGCAAAATAAGCAAGCTAACATGCTGTACAATCTATTTCTTTCATATACACAAATTTCATTTTAAGTCTTTTAGTTTGTCATGAGAATGAAAGCTTTGTTTTTGCAGAGTGTACATGGGCAAATATGTTCTACTAACCCGAGGGAACCCTCTGTATGATATAAGAGGAAACTGTGATTGAATCAAACATCTGAAAATAAAGCAAAACAACAGAGAACAAAAATAGCAATTTAGTCTTCCAATGCCATGATCATTATTTACAGCAATAATCAGACACTAATTCGATCTCAGATTGCAGAAGTTATTACTCCACCATTATTAACAACAGTGTTATATTGTTGAACCAATGTGGTTCGAACAACTGATGCGTAGCTTTCCTGTAGCTCAAATAGTAGAGCATGGTGCTAGCAACGCCAAGATCATGGGTTCGATTCCCAGGGAAAGCAAGAGCTGATAAAATGTAAAAAACTGTAACTTGAATGCAATGTAAGTCGCTTTGGATAAAAGCGTCTGCTAAATGCATAAATGTAAATGTGTGACCAGAGCTGGGTAGATTACTTACAAATTGTAGTCTGTTACTGATTACACATTACATGATGAAAACTGTAGTCAGTAATCTAGGTTACTTTAGGTCGTGCATTCTGACTACTTTTTAGATTACTTTTTTATTAAAATTGTTTTAAACTTAAAATTAAACATACTATATTGATATAAAAAAGCAAAGAGAAAGAATTCCTTGAAATATAACTAATCTGATTATGAGAATTTTAAAATGTAATATAATCTAATTACAAGTACTTAAATTTTGTAATCTGATTATGTAATCCAGATTACATTTAATCAGTTACTACAGTCTGTGAAACAGTCGTGACTAGTTCATTTTTCCAAATATGCATATACTATGGTGGTTAAGAAGGGAATTATGCCCGTTGTATGGGAAATGCATCCCAAGGCAGACTTGGGGGCCATTCAAACAGCACATGTTGTTGTATTCTGTCCGGTTTTTATTTTATTTTTTTTAATTATGTACATGCAGCTTTTGCATCACATCTTTTTCAGTGTCTTATGCATTTTAAGACACACACGTCTTAAAGGGATACTCCACCCCAAAATGAAAATTTTGTCATTAATCACTTACCCCCATGTCATTCCAAACCCGTAAAAGCTTCATTCGTCTTCAGAACACAATTTAAGATATTTTGGATGAAAACCGGGAGGCTTGTGACTGTCCCATTGACTGCCAAGTAAATTACACTGTCAAGGCACAGAAAAGTATAAAAAACATCGTCAAAATAGTCCATCTGCCATCAGTGGTTCAATCTGAATTTTATGAAGCGACAAGAATACTTTTTGTATGCAAAGACCTCCCGGTTTTCATCCAAAATATCTTAAATTGTGTTCCGAGAACGAACAAAGCTTTTACTGGTTTGGAACGACATGGGGGTAAGTGATTAATGACAAAATTTTCATTTTGGGGTGGAGTATCCCTTTAAGCATTGAGTGTTTCCTGGACTCTATTACTTGTGTTCCAACTTGCTGTTCTTTACAATATGAACATGTCCTGTGTGAATGGCATCACCTCTGAAGAGGTTAATATAGTAATATAGTAAATATAATAATTCAAGCTTGTATTGCTCCTTAGGTAGGAAAATTGTCTCTTACGTTTTTCACATTATTCTTTTTAATTAACTGCACTAAAAATACTGTATATATAGAATGAATGCAGAAAAACATTTTTATACAACACACAACTAATACATCCTAGATCCTACCAACAAGATAGTCCAGTTTTCACTGAAAGTATTACATAAAGATGCTGAAATTTCTTTATTGCATGCAATTGCAAGCAACGGTTGCATGACAATGCAGCAAAAATACTGGTGCAATCAGTTGTGTAATCATAATGCATTTATTCATCATCTCATTTATCATGAAAAACACCTGCAGAGAATCTGGCTGTGCTGACTAATCTCTCTGTTTCATCTTTCTTAGTCTCTGCGACTGTCTTACTCTGTCACTCTTTCTTTTTGCTCTTTTTCATCTCCTCTACTCCATACTTTTGCACTTTGTCTCTCTCGGTGTGACAGACAGTGTTTGTAATTGGGCGTCTGCTCTGTTGGGCAGACAGCTGTAGCCCTGTGAGGCTGCTGTCATGTCAGAGCTCTGAGATGCATATCACAGCATGAAGGAAAAACCACAACATCACAGCAGACATAAACCATGTCACTTTCACACGGTAGACATAAACCATGCCACCTTCACCACATACACATCATCCATGGGACAAGACAAGATCAGACTTACTGTAATGTAGGCAAAAATACTTTCCACAAGTAGGGTGTTCTTAAAGAGATAGTTCACCCAAAAATGAAAATTCTGTCATTTACTCACCCTCTGTCATTTACTCACCCTTACTTTCTTCTTGAGGAACATAAAATATTTATTAAGAATGCTATTTTCAGTGACTTCACTTGTCTATACAAAACAATATTTCTCAAAATATCTTCTAGTGATTTTAATAATTGATGACAGAATTGTCATTTTGGGTGAAATAACCCTTAAAACAAATCTGGGCCCGTATTCACAAAACATCTTAAGGCTAAAAGTAGCTCATAACTTGCCGATTTAGGAGAAAATCTTAAAAATAATGGGCGTGTCAGTCCTAAATTTAGGACTCTTAAATTTTTGTTCTAAGAGTATTTCACAAAGTGTTTTAGCACTAAAACTAGCTCCTATATCTGTGAAACGTTAGGAGTAGGCCTAGTGAAGAGGACTCCTAAGTCACTAAGACCAAGCAACAAACTATCCTAAAATGGCTGTTGCTGGCAATCTGCCTCGGAACAGAAACATTTTAGAAACATTTGACAATAATGAGCTTTTTAAAAAGGTATCTCCTTTGGTTTTGGAGGTTATCCCAACTCCAAATTTTCTTTTGATTATATCCTTGTTTTCATTAACCACTTAGGCAAGAAGTAACAGCTGTTCTTGAGTCCAGTTTGTTTTTCTTTTATGTTTGCATGTCTTACTATCAACCATGATTATTCTACTCTGTAAATTAAAAGGCTGTTTATATGCATATTCACTAATTGTAGTATTGCTAACCAACATGCGTACGCTCTTCCGTGTCAGCCACGACATAGGGCATAGGGAATAGGGATGCGCTGTTTGCGTTCAAATTAAAGCGTAAATCCACGCAGAAAACGTATCCTTGTGTCGCTACGGTGCTACGGTGACATTACGGTGCCGAATTGTTGAATAAAGTCGTTATTTTTGTTTTATTTCTGCACAAAAATGATTGTTGTCGCTTCATAAGGTTACGGTTGAACCACTGATGGCAGATGGAGTATTCTGACGATGTTTTTCATACTTTTCTGGACTTTTCCTTGATAGTGTAATTTACTTGGCAGTCAATGGGACAGTCACAAGCCTCCTTGTTTTCATCTAAAATATCTTTATTTGTTTTCCGAAGACGAATGAAGCTTTTACAGGTTTGGAACGACATGGGGGTAAGTGATTAATGACAAAATTTTCATTTTAAGGTGGAGTATCCCTTTAATGCAAACCTTCTATGTTGGAATATCCCCAGCGTTTTCCGTTCATTAAAGCCTGTTCAAGTTTATCTGTACCTCCAGCGTGCTCCTTGCAAGACACAGTGTGACAGAAGACCCGACCCCAAAAGATGATGGCTGAGGACAAGCTGTGGGGTTTGCGGCAGGCTGGTTGGAGGTTGGAACGGTATGTGGAGGATTTCCTTGAGCTTGCTAACCCAGCTTTCAGCTGGGGCTTGAGATCTGCTGCGATCTTCCCGTGTGTGATTATCCCCTGATCAAGCTGATTAATCTCATCCTTTTCTTAAATGATTCAGATTCTGAAGTTGAAGAAATAAAGGAAATGTTTCAGTCTCGTCATCCAGCCCCCTATGAGGCACGCCGCGTCTTGCCGGCTCACCCCATGCAAGGAACCCCCCCATACCGCACCAACGGCTCGAACCGCCTGCCCAGCCCCAAACACCCCCGAATCCTCCGAAGCTCCACGATCGTCCTCAGCCCAGAAATGACGGCCGCTTCAAAGTCAAGTCAGCCGGCCGTTCATCACTCAAGCCTGCCGGCCGCTGCTTACTCGAGTTCACCGGCCGCTCCGATGCCAAGCCCGCCGGCTGCGGCTCACACAAGCCCGCCGGCCGCTGCTCACTCAAGTTTGCCGGCCGCTCCAAAGTCAAGTTCGCCAGCCTCTGCTCGCTCAAGCCCGCTGGCCTCTCCACTGTCAAGCCTGACGGTCATCTCCCTCTCCTCAGCCTAAAAGAGGAGATTGCGGAGGAAGAGACTGTGGGCTCCAGCCCCAGAGTTCACTCCAGTGTCGGCTCTAGCCCCAGAGCTCGCTCCAGTGTCGGCTCCAGCCCCAGAGCCCGCTCCAGTGCCCGCTCCTCCAGATGGGTGATGTCAGGGTTTTGGACCCGTTTTGCCTTGTTTTACCCCTGTTTTTGTTCCTGTTTCCTTATTTGGTCATGTTCCTTTTCTTGTTAAGTTAATTGATTATTCCTCGTGTAGTTTAATCATGATTCCTTGCACCTGTGTTTGTTAATTATCCTGTGTATTTAAGTTCCTGTTTGTTCCTTTCTTGCTGTCGGGTCTACTGGTTAGTTACTTGTGTTAATGCAAACCTTCTATGTTGGAATATCCCCAGCGTTTTCCGTTCAATAAAGCCTGTTCAAGTTTATCTGTGCCTGCAGCATGCTCCTTGCAAGACACAACGTGACAGCATCACTGTAAAAGGTCTACTTTTATTTTTGTACACGCACAATGAAAACAAAACATTGTGCTTTTGTAAAATAAAGAAAACAAATGATTTCACTTTCTGCCATTTGAGTTTCCTTTCTGTGAACAAATTAAGCGTGTCACAAAAATGAACTGAAACTCAGCATATACAGTGCCCTCCAAAAGTATTGGAACAGAAAAGACAAAATTGCTCTGTTGGCTGTGGAGTCAAGACATTTACAAATATGATTAAAAGATGAATATGAGACAAAACTACAGAATGTCACATTTTATTATTAGGTGATTCAACACATAGATGTTTTACCAGCTAAGAAGTTCAGCACTTTTAGAGTTTCATCCCCCTATCTGATGTGAGCATAAGTATTGGAACAGTTGCCTCACAGGTCTTTCTAAGTGATCAGCTGTGTCCTGTTGCATTCATTTTTCAGATATTAAAAGCAGGGAATGTGTCGTATCAGTTATATCCATTACTTCTGCATTCTGAATCTTGCATTTGATGATGACACACACAAACCAGGATGAAGATGAGGGAGCTGACTTTGAGAGAAAAGCAAGCAATTTGGATGCTAAAAGAAAAGAGGAAGTCAATTATAGCTATAGCAAAAACAAAGGGCATGGAGAAATCAAGAGTTTGGAAACCACCAGTGACACCAGCAACCAACAACTGCCTGATCGGCTGAGAAAACAACAGTAGTTGATGACAGACAAATCATAAAAGCTGTGAAAATGAACCCTAAAAGACGTGTCTGTAAAATCACCAACAACTTCCAGAAAGCTGGGATGATGCTCTGACAATCTACTGTCCTCAGGAGACTTTGACACAGAATTACAGATGCTACACAGCAAGATGCAAACTCTGACCAGCACCAAAAATAGAAAGGCAAGAGTTTGCAAAAAAGCACAAAGGTTAGCCAGAAGAGTTTTGGAACTGTGTTTATGGACCGATGAGACAATGATGAACCTTTATCTAAGTGATGGGAAAGCAAAAATGTGGAGAAAAAAAAGGGAACTGCAAAAGATCCCAAACATACAGCCTCATCTGTAAAGCATGGTGGAGGTGGTGTCATGGCATGGGCATGCATGGCTGTCTCTGGAACAGGCCCTCTCAACTTTACTGATGACTTAATGTATGATGACAGTAGCAGAATGAATTTGGAAGGGTACAAAACCATCTTGCCTACCAATATTCAAGAAAATGCCACCAGATTCATTGGGAAGTGCTTCATATTGCAACAGGACAATGACCCAAAACACCCTGCCAGTTCAGTCAAGGAATTTATAAGGGCAAAGAAATGGAAAGTCTTAGATTGCCCAAGTCAATCTCCAAATTTAAATCCGATTGAACATGAATTTCACCAGCTGAAGAGGAGAGTAAAGGCAGAAACTTCCCAAAACAAGCAACAATTGTAATTGGCTGCATTAAAGGCTGGGAAAAGTATTTCAAAGGATGAGACCAAGAGTCTGGTGATGTCTATGGATCACAGACTCACTGCTGTGATTGTGCGCAAGGGATCTGCAACTAAATAATAGCTTTTAATCTTTTATATCTGCCTTATGTTCAACTGTCCCAATACTTATGCTCACATCAATGAGTGGGATGAACCCTAAAAGTGCTGTTCTTTTTATTTGGTAAAACGTGTATGTGTTGAAACGGCTAATAATAAAATGTGACATTCTGTAGTTTTGTCTCATATTCATCTTTTAATCATATTTGCAAATGTCTTGACTCCACAGCCAACAGAGCAATTTTGTCTTTACTGTTCCAATACTTTTGGAGGGCACTGTATAGGCTAGGTTTTTTTCCCCTTGTTTGTCTGTTAACTAAATCAAATATATTTCAAGTATTTATTCCTTGTAAGTATAGATGTACTGCAGATTTTATATATATAACATTTTAATTTAATATAATATTTAGTGTTTTCACATCTAGGTGGAAAAAAATGTAATTTGTACTACTGTCTGTTCAAAATAAATGAAAAGAATCCTAGCATAGTAGATTTGTTGTTTTTTTTCTTGTTGTACCGAAATCGTATCGAACCGTGACCCCCGAACCGAGGTACTTACCGAACCGTGACATCTGTGTACCGTTACACCCCTACTGTTCACAGAGTGCTGTATCAAAGCATTTTAAATGCAAAGTTGACTGGAAGGAAGAAAATGTGTAGGAAAAGGTGCACAAGCAACAGGGATGATGGGATGCTTGAGAATACTGTCAATCAAAGCCGATTCAAACACTTGAGAGAGCATCACAAGGAGTGGACTGAAGCTGGAGTTAGTGCATCAAGAGTCACCATGCTCAGACGTCTTCAGGAAAAGGGCTACCAAGCCACTTCTGAAACAGAAACAACGTCAGAAGCATCTTACCTGGGCTAAGGAGAAAAAGAACTGGACTGTTGCTCATTGGTCCAAAGTCCTCTTTTCAGATTAAAGTAAATTTTGCATTTCATTTGGAAATCAAGATCTGGAGCCTGGGAGAAGACTGGAGAGGCAAAGAATCCAAGCTGCTTGAAGTCCAGTGTGAAGTTTCCAAAGTCAGTGATGATTTGGGGTGCCAAGACGTCTGCTGGTGTTAGTCCATTGTGTTTTATCAAGTCCAAAGTCAGTGCAGCAATCTACCAGGAGATTTTGGAGCACTTTATGCTTCCATCTGCTGACAAGCTTTATGGAGATGCTGATTTCGACTTTAGCACCTGCCCACAGTGCCAAAACCACTTCCAAGTGGTTTGCTGACCATGATATTACTGTGCTCGATTAGCCAGCCAACATGCCTGACCTAAAGCCCATAAGGAATCTATGGGATATTTTCAAGAGAAAGATGAGAAACAGTCGATCCAACAATACAGACGAACTGAAAGCTCAATAGCAGTGCCACAGGCTGATTTCTTCCATGCCACACCTCACTCATTTGTGCTAAAGGAGCCCCGACCAAGTATTGACTGCATAAATGAACATACTTTAAAGAACTTGAACTTTTCTGTTTTGCAAATCCTTTTTTTGATTGATCTTAGGAAATATTCTAATATTTTGAGATACTGGACTTTTGACTTTCATGAGCTGTAAGCTCTAATCATCAAAATTAAAACAAAAAAACTTTTGAAATGTTTTACTTTACATGTAATGAATCTAGAATATATGAAAGTTTTACTTTTTGAAATAAGTTACAAAAACAAATAAACGTTTTCACGATATTCTAATTTTTTGAGATGGACACACACACACACACACACACACACACACATACAGTGGGTACGGAAAGTATTCAGACCCCCTTCACTTTTTTTCAATTTTGTTATGTTGCAGCCTGATACTACAATTGTTTAAATTAATTTTTTTTCTCATTAATCTACACTCTGTACCTCATAATGATGAAGTGAAAACAGAATTTTAGAAATGTCTGTAAATTTATTAAAAAGAAAAAACTGAAATATCACATTTACATAAGTATTCAGACCCTTTGCAACAACACTTGAAATTTTGCTCAGGTGCCTCCCATGTCACTTGATCATTGCAGAGATGTTTCTACACCTTGATTGGAGTCCGCCTGTGGTAAATTAAATTGATTGGACATGATTTGGAAAGGCACACACCTCTCTGTAAAAGGCCTCACAGCTGATAATGCATATCAGAGCGAAAACCAAGCCACGAGGTCAAAGGAACTGCCTGCAGAGATCAGACACAGGATTGTATTGAGGCACAGATCTGAGGAAGGCTACAAAAAAAATTCTGCTGCACTGAAGGTTCCCAAGAGCACAGTGGCTTCCATAATTCTCAAATGGAAGAAGTTTGGCACAACCAGGACTCTTCCAAGAGCTGGTCCCCAGCCAAACTGAGCAATTGATGGAGAAGGGGCTTGTCTAGACTGGTGACCAAGAACCTGGTGGTCACTCTAGTTGAGCTCCATGATCATATATGCAGATGGGAGAAACCTACAGAAGGACAAACATCACTGCAACACTCCACCGATCTGGGCTTTATGTCAGTGTGGCCAAACTCAATCCTCTCCTCAGTGAAGACACATGAAAACACACTTGGAATTTGCAATAAAGCACCTAAAGGACCCTCTGACTCTGAGAAACAAGATTACCTGGTCTGATGAACCTCAATTCTAAGCATCATGTTTGAAGGAAACCAGCTCTTCTCATCACCTGCAGAGTACCATCCCAAAAGTAAAGTGTGGTGGTAGCAGCCTCATGCTGTTGGGCTGTTTTTCAGCGGCAGGGACTGAGGAACTCATCAGAGTAGAAGAAAAGCTCAATGCACCAAAATATTGAGATAGCCTTAATGAAAACCCAGTCCAGGGCATTCAAAACCTCAGACTAGGCCGAAGGTTCACCTTCTAACATGACAATGACCCTAAGCACACAGCCAAGGCAACACAGGAGTGGCTTAGGGACGACTCTGTGAATGTCCTAGAGTGACCCAGCCAGAGCCCTGACTTGAACCCTATCGAACATCTCTGGAGAGACCTGAAAAAGGCTGTCAACAGACGGTTCCCATCCAACCTGACCGAGCTTGAGAGGATTTGCAAAGAAGAATGGCAGAAATTCCCCCAATCCAGTTGTGCAAAGCTTGTTGCGTCATACCCAAAAAGACTCGAGGCTGTAATTGCTGCCAAAGGTGCTTCAACTAAGTACTGAGTAAAGGGTCTGAATACTTATGTAAATGTGATATTTCAGTTTTTTCTTTTTAATAAATTTACAAACATTTCTAAAATTCTGTTTTCACTTTGTCATTATAAAGGACAGAGTGTAGAGTAATGAGAAAAAAAAAGAATTTAAACAATTGTAGTATCAGACTGCAACATAACAAAATTGAAAAAAGTGAAGGGGGTCTGAATACTTTCCGTACCCACTGTATATATATATATAGTTTATTTATTTTTGTAACTTATTTCAAAAAGTAAAACTTTCGTATATTCATATAACGCGCTAATTTTGACAGCACTATAATTACAAGTTATTTTTTTAAAAGTCTAATAAATGTTAAAATTGATAGCTTTCAATTATACTGTAATGTCCAAGGGCTATAGTCAATGGTTAAATTTTAGGGGGGAAAAAAACTATTTTATAGAGACATCAGTAGTATTGGTATCAGTGATACTGGCCTTCAGTCATAAAAAAATATGCCATTAAACAAATATTAAAAATATACTGTCTTTATGTTGTTTGTACATGAATTTGAAGATTTATGTGAAATTATTGCAATATAAAAATATATTTAAAAACTTAGGTGGGATTAATCGCGATTAATTTCAGAAAAATGTGCAATTAATTAGTTTTTTTTTTAATTGATTGACAGCACAAATATATATATATATATATATATATATATATATATATATATATATATATATATATGTAGTATAGTCAATCACACACAAGGTGCTTTTTGAGAAATTTAGATGCTTAGATTTTTCATTGCATCTTTTTTTTTTTACATTTGTAGGAAGAAAATCATGTAACAGGGTTTAATGCAAAATGTGGAACAGCTAAATATTATGGTTTTGTTAGTTGACTTAATATTTAAATACAGTATTTTTACTACAAGTGATTTGAATATCAATTTAGATTATGCAACAATACAACACTGTTATTTTGGTATGGTTAACAGGCTAAAAATCATTTTGGGACAGTCATGGGACACCCTATTTGTAGAAAACAGCGACAATTAATCAAACATCACAAATTTGACATGCAATTTTAGATTCAAACATTAAAGAGGAGAGGAATTCAAATGACGGAAAAATTCAGAGAGCATTGCAGAGCGGGATGAGTAGACCTTCATGAAGATTATCACTGTGCTTCAGTCACTCAGGACTCTAGGCTGAGGTTTCTTTTGATTGAACTTAATGAAGAACAGGGAGAATTGACTATCACAAGACTTCATCCTCTAATTAAGCTTTAATGTTCTGCAGTACTGTGCTCTCCTGGAGATAAGCGCAGAGAGTCTACAGGGACAATCTTGTCAGTTAGACCTGGACCAGACCTCTCAAAGAAGTGTTCTCACTGCAATCACATGCTGATTTACACCACTGACAACACAGTCTGTGGGAATGTGAGAGAGGCAGCTTTTCCCATGCTGTTTTGTGACTATATGTGTATTTCTGAATGTTTCTGTCTCTCTTTTGTCTCTCAGATGGCTACACCACAGATGACATTGAGTTCTACTGGCAGGGAGGAAGTTCAGTGACGGGGGTGGACAACATTGAGCTGCCGCAATTCTCTATTATTGATTATAAAACACTGTCTACGAAAGCGGTGTTTGCCACAGGTACAGTGCGCTCCCTCCATGTTCATGAGATGAATAGACTTTCTTTCGAGATGAGTCAGCCCTCCTCTGTCCTTCAGAACTACTGTATGCCAAGATTACCTTCGGTTCACATAAGTTCAAAAATCAATCTTTCAAATGAAGTAGTTTTTTATTTGTAAGCACAGAAAAATTATATGTGTGTAGTTGTAAAGACATGATGCAGTTTGATGATACATAAAGTCAGGTCCAATATGCAGCTTGTTCTTGCCAAGACCCGCCCAGTTAGACAGGAATCTGACATGTTAAACGACCAACCACAATGTATACTGTGTGTATACCATCAGTAAGATTTTTTTTTAACGAAATTAATTCAGCAAGGATACATTAAAATTGATCATTGACCATCTGTTTTAAAATTGATCATTGATCATCTGTTTTAAATCAATGCTGTTCTTTTTAACTTTCTATTCATTAAAGAATCCTGAAAAAAAGATATCCTTGTTTCCATAAAAAATATTAAGCATCAAATCAGCATATCGTAATAATTTCTGAAGGATCATGTGACTTTGAAGACTGGAGTATCGGCTGCTAAAAAGTTCAGCTTTGGCATCACAGGAATAAATTTTAGTTGAAAATATATTCAAATAGTAAACAGTTTCTTTAAATAGTAATGATATTTCACAATATTAATGTATTTTCAAGCAAATAAATGCCTTGTTGAGTGTAAGAGATACATTAAAATATCTTACTGACTCTTTGAATGCTAGTGTACTGTAAGGTTTCTCATCTGAATGTGTTTTTGTGTACTACACTGACAGTACTTTCATTTCTCACTTTCAGGGTCATATCCTCGTCTGTCTCTCAGTTTTAAACTGAAAAGAAACATTGGATATTTCATCCTGCAGACCTACATGCCCTCAACATTGATCACCATCCTGTCTTGGGTCTCTTTCTGGATCAACTATGATGCTTCCGCTGCAAGAGTTGCGCTAGGTGTGTGTTTGTGTGAGGACACTTTCATCACACTTTCTCTTCACCTCACTTTTTCCAATACTTCTTACTGTAAATTTAATTTTGATGTCAACCAGTTTCTAAATAAGCTTTTTCAAACATTGTAATACTGACTCTCTTTAGGAATCACCACCGTTCTGACTATGACCACAATCAACACTCATCTTAGGGAGACTTTACCTAAGATCCCTTATGTGAAGGCCATAGACATCTATCTGATGGGCTGCTTTGTCTTTGTGTTCCTGGCCTTGCTCGAGTATGCCTTCGTCAACTACATATTCTTCGGCCGTGGTCCACACTTGCAGAAGAAAGTGGCAGAAAAAGCTGCAAAAAGCAACAATGAGAAGAGTCGCTTGGAGAGTAACAAAGTTCAGGTGGGTCTAGGGATGCACCGATCCGATACTCAGTATAGGTATCGGCTCCGATACTGGCATTTTCTGCCAGATCGGGTATCGGTCAGACGAGTCCGATCCAAATCTGATATTCTGCGTGTACTATGTTATTGTTAAGCCCCACGAAAAAAAAAAAAATTATAAAGCACCATAAAGTTCTTGTGCACTATATTCCAAGTGTTCTAAAGCTGTTCCATAGTTCATTGTTAGGTACAGATGAATATTTAATTCAAGTGCACATAAACTCTTCTCTCTGCTGCGGTTGTCTGTCATCCTCCATTCAGCATTTAAACTGCGTGTCGTGTTTGGTTACGACAGTCAAAACAATGAAACTTTTCAAGAGTGCACAGTAACTGAAGTTTAAAACTGTTAAAAGAAAAGGCTCAATAAACTATCACAGATATAATATACTATGCATCAGTATCTCCTCTCTTTGTGCTTTGAACCCTTCTATGCAGAGTGCTGTGACTCCGTGTTGCTTCAAACGCAGCGTTCTGCGCATGGGATGCACATAAGCACTTTGTGCCGCTCTGTATTGAGCCTTTCGCATTATAATACTTTTGCACAATGAAAGAAGATTAATAGCCTTTATCCTTCTATCCTACAGGGTTCCCACGGGTCCTTGAAATCCTTGAAAGTTTGTGAATCTGAAAAAAAAAAATTCAAGGCCCTGGAAAGTTTTTGAAAATAAACATACATGGATACAGGTCCTTGAAAGTGCTTGAATTTATTTTGTGCAAGAAGTTTCCTGGAAAAAAAAATCCATATATTTCCCTCCGGTCCTCTGTGTTATTTCGCCAACACTTTGTGGCCTATGCATACTAGCTTGCTTGATTTACATTAGTTACGCATTACGTTAAGTGTTTCTCGCGTGAGGTACTTTGTGTTGTACGTTGCCATGACGTTCATTCGCGCACGAAACTACTACGATGGTACCTCAATGTTTCAAAGACACACCGTGTTCAATAAACATAAATAAACAAAACTTTTGTGATAATCTGTTGCCCAAATATTTTATTTAATGTAATGTTGAATTGCTTTGCTTGTTAAGATAATGTAAACCCATGAGGCAAGAAAAACTTAAAAGCATATTCATATATCTTAAAACTTCTGGTTACATGAGCCTAAGCTCTTTTCAATAAAATTCATGCAAAAGTTAATATCAGATCATTTTAGAATACGGTATAGGATGTACCGAATATTCTTCAGTTTTATGCAAAACAGAAATATGACAAATAGAATATCAGATCTCTGTCATATGACCAAAAATAAATGTAAAATAAAAAAAAAATGCTTTTTTGCATAGTTGTGTTTGACACGTGAAAACTTTAACAATGCATCAAGGTAACACGATGTAACCTTGCTCTCACTTGAAATGTGTCCCCACATTAAGTCCTTGAATTTGAGGGTATTGGACCTGGAAAGTCCTTGAAAGGTCCTTGAATTTGAAGTTAACCAAGGTGTGGGAACCCTGATCCTATCAGAAATTGCTGCCTCCATTACTGTGCTATACATTTAAAAGAAATGTCTTTTAATTTATAATATACATTTATAAATAAATATATTTACTTGTTTTTCATGAATGCATTTTACAAAAATACAAAGAGCAATGTAACATTTTACCAGATTGATTCCTACATTTATTCACTTATAATTGTTCCCACTAAATAGTGTTATTACACTAAATGTTTAGATTTTATAAAATTATTGTGCACTGATTTTTCTAGAATAACTTTTGCTGCTGAATTATCCACTAACCTAGTTTATAAAAGTATTTTTGTCATAGATTTTGATTACATATTTTTCATTTGTTATTTTTCTTTAAAATTAAGTTGTCTATATTTAGTAGATTGTGTTTAACACACAAAACACTGATGTATTGAAATTCTATGTTGATTAAAAAAACAGTATCGGCAGAGACAATTAGGTTCTGGAAAAATGTTATCGGTGCATCCCTAGGTGGGTCTTTGACCTGTTCTACATGTACTTCAATGTGCACCAATTAATTTTTCATTACACTTTAAAAAATGATTTTTCAAAGTTTTTGTTAGTTTTATGTATAAACCTTTTACCTCTTACCTCTTTTCATTGCTTATATACTCATTTTTTCATTAAAGGTTGATGTCCATGGAAACATACCCCTGACAAACCTTGACCTGCGCCTTAGCGGGGCAGAGATGTTAGGTGCTCTTGGGGACCCGAGGAACACCATGTTCTCTTATGATAGTGCCAGCATCCAATACCGTAAGCCCCTTACAGGTCGGGACCTCTACGGCCGGCCCACTGCCTCTGTCGAGAGGCCAATGGCACGAAAAAAGAGTCGTCTAAGGAGGCGAGCCGCTCAACTAAAGGTGAAGATTCCAAACCTGACAGATGTAAACGCCATCGACAAGTGGTCACGTGTCATCTTTCCCATCACCTACACCTTCTTCAACTTAGTATACTGGCTGTATTATGTCCACTAGGGAGCAGCACTGACTCAACCCAGCCATTCACACATCAGATCAGGCTCTTACCCTCCTTGTGGTTTTGACTGTCAGTCAGACAGGAGGAGGAGGTGCATTCTGTAGGTAGCACTTCTCTGTAAATTATTAAACTATAAAGAATATATCATATAAATCTATGTTATCATTTTTAAATAAGACAAAATAACTTAAAATGTCTACCCAACTTTTAAAGCTGTTTATTGTAGATTATGTCACAAATATTAGTTTAAAATTGTCAGATTTTTGCACTTCTGTAGGATCAGTTTCACTGACTGCAGAAAGTACAGCTTCATAATGGGGAGAAAAAGGCTTTTCTTTAGAGACGACTGAGCTGCAGATGTAGACAGGCTTAAATCTTTAAAACAGCATTTGGAAGTTGTTTTCATCGTCCATCTTGCATATATTGGAGGACTGAAGGTCTTAAAGGGATGTTCTTGGTTTATTACAAGCTCTATCGACAACATTTGTGGTATAAATTTCAATACAACAGAAAATAATTTTAACTAATCCCTCAGGTTTTATAATAAATAATTGCAAATGGGAAAAGAATTACAAATGACTTTTGTCTGGTACTTTTATACCCAGTAGATTTTATTAAAAATGTATCCCTTTGCTTTACAACAATGCAAGGATTTGGGTATTTTTTTTTTTTTTTTTTTTAGAAAACCAAGTTATTTAGTATAGTGAAATTGTTTCCGTTTGAGGTCAATATGACCTTGGAAGAAGATTAGGAAAAGTCTTGAAGTGTCAGCCTAATTCTGCTTGGTATTTGTGGTATTAGTATTTAAATGTGGTTACAGTAAGACACTTACAATGAAAGTACATGTGCCAGACAATTGACATAATAATACCACATAACATAAGTTATTCATATTGGCATGACATGCTGGTAAATATGGACAATATGCTCGTGGATACCTGAAATTGATGTAACAGTTGTACACTGCTTACATGGAGCAAGCTCCACCGGCAAGACTAAATGTGCAGTCTCATATACTTTTATAGTTACTGAAGATAAGTTCATTTACTTCCGATAGTAATCCCTTAAAAAGTAATTTTATAGTCAGTTGTTGGAGCTTAACTTGAACGAAAACCTGGAACATTCCTTTAAAATCAAGACCTTCTTCCCCAGTTTAGACACATCACATACTGTAGATTAAACCTGTTTGTCTTAGTAAGATTTTAGCAACTCTGCTACCAAGAAATGGGCAAAAGAGCTCATCATCTGGGTTACACTATTTATAGGGCTTGGTTAAGACTACACTTCAAAAAATATTATCTGTCTATATGTAACACACCTGTTCTCTATTATCAAATGTAGTCAGCCTGCCAGGAACAGATGTCCTTACATCAGCATGACGACACATGATGACAAGCAGGATACGAGTTTAAAGTCCTCACAGTATGTAAATTTGTACATTAAAACATATCAGGTATTGAAAGATGATGTCATCATGTTTTTCTCTACTTTTTCTTATAAACCAACAAATCCTGCATATTTCATTCATAGCAGCAGTTGAATTTTATACTGTAAAACCCAATATATAAAATCCAGATTCATTAGCAAGAGGTTAAAAGACAAAACGGTTTCAGGAAAGTGATATATTAGTTTCTATTGTTCAGTATTTCACTCAGAATTCCTAACATTATTGCAATCGAAATGTAGCTATGATTTTAGATATGGGCATTGTTTTAGGGATGTAGTTATAACTATTTATATAGGAAGTGACTTCACAGTATTTACCTTACACATTTGCATTTAGCTTTAAACTGTGCTATTCACTGTGAGTTATATATTATCCAAGCTCACCAAAATGGCTAATAGGACTTAACAAATTAGATTTTTCTTCTTTATGGCTAAACTTGTGCCTTTTAAGAAAAAAAAAAAAACATGTATCTTACAGGGTTTAAAATATAACAACAGAGTAGAAATATTCTGAATGGATTTCCACTTTTCTATAGAACAAGTATAACTTAAGGGTGCCACACATAATCAAAACTAAAGGTACTTTCAAGGGCTTTTCCAATGCCCTGAATTAATGTTCAGTATAATATTAGAAATACATAAAATGCGTTTGGCATGTAAATAAATTGCTTGCACTGCAACACTCTTTTGTTTCAGTGACAATCTGACTGGGACATGAGCTGCGCAGTTTGTTGTCCAGGAGTGAATTAACTTTATGAAATTCTCCATTAATGCTAATCAAAGACTGGCAATGTAAAAACAAAGCATATTCACACACTCCAGCCAGAATCAGCATGAATACACAAACACGTACACATAAAAGTGAAGTTATATTTAACTTTTGATAGGCCATCTAGCATTCATACATGGTGTTTTGGCTTGAGATGCCTACAACAGCAAATGCCAAAAAAAAAGGGAAAAAGTATTTTTAAAAACAGTATTCTATTGTCTGTGTATTTCTGTAATTGCACTCATGCTATTGGCCAGTGCACTTTCGTGCAGATGTGGAGTGTGTTGAAGGAGAATTTACTGTCACTGAATGAGACAGGGTGTTTGTATTTGAGTTTATGTATTTAAGCCTAGGACTGCAACCACAGTTGTTCTTAAGGATACTTTATTTTAAATCATAGACATTCAAATAAAATATCTCACCAAGCATAATGTGAAGAGCTGATTTTTGTACTCAATTGCTTTGTTGTTGCATTACCACATGGCATTGGTGTTTTTGTGAGCTGGGAAGTCTAATAATCAATGATGGACACTGAATTAACTGGGAAATAAATAAAAAAAGGGTTAATTGTTCTCATAAACCAATCATCCTTGGCTCTTCAGGGCATGGACCTATTAAGATGATCTGACAGTAATGAAGACAAAATTCTATACATACAACACACTTGATTTAATCCACTTCAACATGTGCACACCAAACCTATTAATCAGGAATACAAGTGAATCGTGTCACATAATCTTGTGAAAAAGTCTGGGGGTTTCTGCCTTTTTTCTGCCTATTAGTCATTATGTTGACTTGCATTGGCAAAAAAGGAACAACTTACCACTCAAGTGTTGACATTTAATGTTTTTAGTTATTTTATTTAGAAAGGCAACCTTTTGGAGTGTGAAATCAAAATGCATTTGCATTTCATGGAGAACTGAAAGCAAGATCTGTGGCAGGCATTTAGCTTTTCATGGTACAAAATACTCAGCCTCAAAACGACCCTACCACCATTACTTAGGCAACTTCAAGTCAACTGTGGTCCATACTGATTGAGCTTGAACAATAATATTCAGTCCTTCATGAACACCTCAGGTAGAGACACTGACAGGTTCCCAGTTCTGTCTGTAAGTTTTCCGTTTGCCCACATGCAGGTATTGTCTCATAATACAGACCTTAGAAATCCTCTCTATGAAAGTATGATGGCACAGAACCATCTTTGGTTGGTATCTTCATTTCAACTGCAAAACAACCTAGAATAGGACACACAATGCCAGGAGAGTTAAGTGTAGGTGCCACTATTGTATATTTACAGGCCATTACCTTTCAGCATTTCACCTGATTAAAAACTCAACTCCAGTCCTTTAATTAACATCTTGTGAAGCAAAAAGCTGTGTTTGTAATAAAGATATCCATCATTAAGGTGCTTTTAATTTCAAGCTGTTGGCTTCCAGCCAAAATACCAGTCTATATCCATAATAACGCTTCCTCCAGTGAAAAAGTCTGTTGTCTTTTCACATCAAAATCTACCAATTTATTTGCTTAGAACTATTTTCACCTATAAACAGTGCTTGATCTGTGCATATCAGTCTCCTGACTCAGACTTTTTCACTGAAGAAAGCAATAATATGGATGGAGGACTCTATCAAAAGCAATGGTTTGAAGATGAAAAATGGTTTAATATTGGATTAGTTGCTTACAAACACACAGATTTTCACAGATGGAAGACTAGAGATTACTTATGAATTATTGTGATGTTTTATCAGCTGTTTGAACTCTCGTTCTAACGGCACCCATTCACTGCAGAGGATCTATTGGTGAGCAAATGATGTAATGCGAAATTTCTCCGAACCTGTTTTGATTAACAAACAAACTCATCTACACCTTGGATGGCCTGAGGGTGAGTAAATATTCATTTATGGGTGAATTGTTCCTTGAAGCATTACCTTATTAGCAACCTCTAGTGCACTGATGAGAGTTTGCAGCTCCTCTTTGTTCATTTCTATATTCACCGATCTCTGAATTCCGTTCTCCTTCAGGTCCAGACTGAGATTTAGCAGAGGAGTATTTAAAGCTGACAGCTTGTCGCTGGACAATGCCAGCTAGAGGGAGACGGAAGGAAAGAGAAGAGGAAGTAGGAAAGCAACCAACAAATTATAAAATCAATTAGATGATCTTATCACTATGATTAATGCATGTGTGTGTGTATATATGTGTTTGCTGCACCTTTAACTGCCAGTTGAAGTCCTGAAGCTGTGTGCTTGAGATGCCATTGGTTCTGTCCACCAAAGCATGTCTGATCTCATCAAACCTGGAGCGCACACACTGGAGAACAGCCTCAGCGTGTGCCCTGTCCAAATCACTCAGCAGCTCCTGGATCTTCAGACATGTGTGCAAAATAATCAGTCAGTCATGTTTAGTCAACCACTAAATCTGCTTGAACACTGACATGTTTATATGTCTGGTCAGATTCATCTACTTGCCTCTTGATCTGAACAGCCCCTTCCTACAGCAAAGCGGATAAAAGAGGAGAGAGTGTTCATTAACTCCACCCATTCTGTCAGACTCCACCGTTCACCGTAATCTGTTCGCCTCGGACCACTTCGGCTGCACACCCCATCCACCACCCTGTGTATGAGCTGACAACACAAAAAGGAGCTGAAGTATGTGAGGTGCAGGCCAAGTATGGTAATCCATAGTTGGGATTTGTCCTCTGTGTTCATCCCATCCAAGTGCTCACACACAGAAGTGAGTAGTGAACACACACCTGGAGCAGTGGGCAAACTTTTGCCGTGGCACGCAGGAGCAATTTGGAGCTCGGTGCCTCGCTCAAGGGCACCTCAGTTGAGGGTAATGAGGTTGGGAAAAAAGCGCTGATCATTCACCTACTTTGGTTAGAGAGTCGGACTTGTAACCTGCAAGTCATGGGTTTGAGTCTCAGTAAAGGCAGAAAATGTAGGTCAAGAGAGTGAATGAACAGCACTCTCTTCCACACTCAATACCCACACTCAGCACACTCATTAAAGACAAAATTATGGTTGTGTGTTCACTACTCACTGCTGTGTGTGTGCACTTGGATGGGTGAAATTCAGAGTATGGGTTACCATACTTCACTACACCTAAAGCCACTTTCACTGTTACACAGTATAAAATTACAATGATTTTATGCCAATTTTTGATGTGTTGCTGTCAAAGAATGTAATAAGTCATATACTACTAACTGTATTGTAGGTTTGATAATGTATAATATGGCTAAAAGTTGTTGAAACTCACAAATATTGAATTGCAAATGCTAAGTTGCATTATTGTATATAATTTTAATTTCGTTTGGGTTGCTTGATATGGCATGCATTAGGGCCGACGCATATTTCAAAACTTTATATATTTTTTTCATGTAGCCTAGTACCCAAGATCGTAACACATTAACTTGGGTCTGCTTTTAACATTTCAAGAATCTTTTACAGATTTACCGCAATTTTAAACCACAGATATCTTTGTGTGTGTGTGTGTGTGTGTGTGTGTGTAAAAGTATGATTTCAAGTTGGTTTTTAAGGTAAATCATCCACAGGTCAGAAATGAACTATACATCTAAATAACAGTATCTGGTTTAATTTAAAGTTGTTTCCACCAATTAGACGGTTTAAATTAAACAACAATTTCATGAGTAAAACGCAATATTATTACGAGCAGCATGGCATGTGCTACTAACGTGAGAACAGAATGACTGCATCTATTTGTGCATATGTATTATTTGCTAAATAGTATTATGTGTAGGAAACTGCTGTTACTTACTTTAGGACATTCTTCAGATGGTAGTTTTTCGAGAAATTTGATCATAATGCTGTCAGTCGTCTTCCTCAAAGATGTCAGCTGATCGAATGTCACGTGACTTCATCTTCTGTCGCGTCTTCACACTGTTGGGACTGTTTGCACATATATATGGTCTTATATCTATGATTAATTTTACATATTAATAATATTTACGTGTTATAGTCTTAACTATTTCGATGTTGTCACATTTACACAACTTAAAAAAATAAACACCCGGAAGTAGTCATTCATTCAATTTCAAAATAAAAGTTTAAAATTATAAATTAACAGTAAACATTATAACTAGATTTAAAATAAATGTATTTTTACACGATTTAACTAAAACTTTTCAAAAAGACAGATTTTGTACAAACTTTTCCCACATCTTAAAACAAAAAGACTAAATTTAGTCTTAGTTACAAGATGTACTATTCAGAAATGACATATTTTACTTAAAATACTTTGGAAATGCTGGTAGTTAATTACGGTTATAAACGTTTTACGTACAAATAAAAAGGATTCTGTTTTATTTCGATTTGCAAAGCGTGATAATACGTGTTGCGCAAAGAGCAGCTTGTGGCTGTGAGTGATGAAGATGAAGATGAAGATGAGGATCAGAGCACACAGGATCCTCGCGCGCGAGCCGAAAGTTCTCCGATTTAACGTTAGCTTACTGTAAGCCATACAACGGGTGAATATAATAACTGAAAAGCTGATGCGTGATTTGTCCAGGAGCTTACTCTGAAATGTGGCCAAGTCCATGACTCGACGGTAAGTTTATTGCTTTGTTATCTTAAATATGTTTTGGCCGCTGCCTTGTTTGCCATCCAGACGCCTCGGTATTTATTGGGTCCTTTGAGAAGTGCATGCACATACTGGGCCATAAAGCCGACATAAACATTTTATGATTTTACACTCTTTTTAACCTGCATTCACTCGAGGTCACATGCACATTTATTGTACACGCATCATATGTGTCTCGGGATGTGTAAAAACGGAGATTTTCTCTTATTAAAACCAAAATTTAAAGCACCGTGATATTTTCATCACAATCTTTTCTCGTCTTATGAGTAGCACGTGATTCACTGCTGTACAAATGTTAAATAGTATTATTATTAGTGTAAGACAAACACGTACACATTAACAACGAAACAAATAATTATTATGAAAAAAATATTAGCTTGTATTACATTTAATAACACAGGTATTGCACACTGTATAATTAATTAATTAATCAATAGCGACCTGAGCTTTATTTTTTTATTTTATTTATTTTTGCCAAAACTAATTTATCAGTGTGAATAAATTAAATCTAATGTGCATAGTTTGCTGTTTCACGAATTGTTTTAATTCGTATAATCTAATAATATAGTTTTTCTGTTAAAATCTGCTTATTTTGATGAAAAGCTTATAATAGACTGTTAAATGCCAAGTTCAGATGTGACAACTGACCCCACATGTGTGTAAGATGTCCTCATTTCATGAGTAATGAATGTGTAATTAGTGACAGGCCTGTGAGAGCTTCTAATAGTGTTTTGCCAGTTTAATATTAAACCATATAAAGCCTGCAGTGTTAGATATTAACACACAAATTTCTAAGGCCCCAAATAATCAGCATGATGAAACTTTGCTGGAAAAAACCTGTTTTACACAACTTACTACATGCTTTCTGCCATATGAATGACAGTTCATACTCTTTTAGTATGTGAGAGGTTGTGGTGCAAGTGTCGTCTTTACAGTGAAATCCTTAATTACTTTAGGTTTAACTTAGGTTTACTTGATTATACATAAATCATATTTAGAAACATCGTTAAAATGTATGTGTCAAATATCATACAAGCTTTTGAGAAACATTTGTTTGTCATTATTGTATTGCATTGCATTATATGTTTCCCCCACAATTAAAATGGCAGAAACTGCACAAATCTAAGCATTTAAATATTATCTCACTGAAGACATATTATTTGGACATATAGAGTGACAACTGATATTTATGTACATTTTTGTAAGTACTCTGCTATAGTATTATGAAGATCTCATTGTTTTACATTACAAGAATTCAGAATTTCATTGTACTTGTAGGCAATGTAAATAACAGGAAAAGGGATTTTTCTGACTTTTGCGTAATATGTCAAGCTTTACAAGGTCTTCATCTAATGCTTTTTTTTTTTTACATTTATTAGTTTGGTTGTTCTTATTTTGTTTAGAAAACCAGTTAAATGAAATATATCCATGGTCACCTGTTATCTGATTAATGTTTTTATTAGTGCTGTCAAACAATTAATCGCATCCAAAATAAAAGTTTTTTTTTACATAATATATGTATGTGTACTGTGTATATTTATTATGTATATATAAATAGACACACATGCATGTATATATTTCAGAAAAATGTTATTTTTATATATTAAATATATTTATTTATAATATAAATGATATGAATATAAAAATAGACATGTAAACACATGTAAATATTTTTAAAATATATATAGTATGTGTGTGTATTTATATATACATAAATATACACAGTACACACACAAAAACTTTTATTTTGTATGCGATTAATCGTTTGACAGCACTAGATTTTATGTAGTCGTTTTTGTTTTAGGGAGACATTTTTCTCTTTCCTCATTTCGGGTCATGTCACTCTTGCAGTATGTCTGCCACAGAGCGAAACCTCTTGTATTTTGGCCTTTGTGAAATATAAGATGGTTTATTTGAAATTAGTCAAACATTTCTTCCTCTTCCCTTGTTATAGGGAAGTATGAGGTTAACTTGAAAATGGTATTAGCTCCAGGCACAACTTCTGCGTTTTGCTTTGTCACAAGTTAAGCCTGTCCAACAGGATTCAAAAAGAGAAGAAATGGCAGGTTGCAAGTAATTTACTGTACGGATTCATATTAATTTTGTACATGTGTTTATGCGTTCAGGAGGAGGGCTGTTTATAGCGTACACGGGGACTTCGCCATTTTGTCTCCTCTGGCTCCTGGATCTCTTCGTCCTCATGGAGCGACTCTACTGGGTTCGTCACAGATGTCTGCAGCTGATATCCACAGACAGGAGGAGGGGCTGGTACTCTCCTCCTTCATCACTTCCCGCTAAGAGTAGTCTAGACGCTCAGGACCCTCTGGTTCAGCGGTTCACTGGAAAGAGAAGAGTGGTGGTGTCACGATGTGGTCCACACCAAGCGGAGTACCACAGCTTCTCCAAGGGCTTTCAAGACAACAGAATCCGGACCACCAAGTACACCCTCATCAGCTTCATCCCCATGAATCTGTTCCAGCAGTTTCACAGGTCAGATATTGAGCTGAATTTATCATGTATTGTCTAAATTATTTGATGGCGTGTTATTGTTTATTTAGTTTTTTTGTGTGAATTACTGACACATTTGGTTTCTGACAATAGAGCAGCAAATCTGTACTTCCTGTTCTTGGTGTTGCTGAATTGGGTCCCAGTGGTGGAAGCATTTCAGAAGGAGATTACCATGATCCCACTAGCAGTGGTGCTCACAGTCATTGCCTTCAAAGACGCCATGGAGGACTACAGACGTTACCGCTATGACAAGAAAATTAACAACACACTGACACATGTCTACTGCGGGTCAGTATGTGTTCATCCCTGTTAATATGATGTGGTCGATGATAAGACTTTCATGATCATGTGACACTGTTTCTGTTTCTGCGTGGGTGTTTTGGGTGAGTTTTGTAACTTCCTTTCTTGTCTGATTTGAGGAATACACATAGTAACTTGTATTTGGTTATTTCCCTGTATTCTCCCTATATTGCATTATGACCTGTTTCAAGGTAAATGCCTAGTGAGGGTAGCTTGTGTTCTACCAGGCAAAGGCGGATGAATAACTTTGAGGCCCATAGAATGATACAGATTGCAAGACCACTGTATGTTGTCTTTTCACACTGCAATGGATAAAAGTAACGCAATGCGGTCTGCCATGGAAAGGTTCCATGCAAATTATTACAAAGTGATTTATTATTTGTTAAAATACTCAGCATTGTGAGACCACTCAGCCATCAGTGAATTTTTTTCATTTTGTTACTTTGACCACAGTCCATTCGAAATAAAGTGATGAGGCTATTTGGAATAAGTTTTATTCAGTGTTATTTATACATTATAACAGCATTTATTCATATTTTGAATTGGCATTTATTTTTATATTTTCAGTTTTCGTTATAATTATAGTTTTAGTAATTTGATGTTGTTTTGTCATTATCTTTTTATATTTTTATTAAGGCTTAATTTATTTATTTTTTTGTTTTACCTTTAATAATTTTAGTATTTTAACTTATTTAATTCCAGTTAGTTACCAAGGTGACATTTGAAATTTTGTAAAGTTTTCCACAATTACATTTTATTTTATTTAAGCTTTATTTCAATTAATGTTTTTTTTTTTTTTTTTTTTTTTTGCTTAATTTTAGTTTTATTTTAGTTTTAGTCTTACTTACCAATAACACTTTTTGGAAATGAGAAATGAGCTTTATCATGAAAAAATATGTATGTGTGTGTATATATATATATATATATATATATATATATATATATATATATATGAAGTTTACAGCTCAAGGCAACTTTGAGTTACAGGCTTGTGGGCAACGGTTCATTTATCCTATTCTTAATCTGTCACTGTTCTTTGAGCCTTTGGCTTTGGATAAAATGCAATGGCTTCTGCTTTGTTCTGCATCTTGTGATAGTGGCATATTAAAAGGGTCATACCGTGATGAACAAATTTTCCTTCATCTTTAGAAATAAATGACTTCATTATACTCCTAAAACATGCTGTAACTTTTAGCCCAAATTTCCCCACCAGCTTTAAAGACCTTTTATTGAAGCTGAGCTGTAAAAATGGCTTGGTCTGAGATCTTTTTCTTTTTTCTTTTTTTTTTTTTTTTTTTTTTGAGACAACAGAAACCCATAACATATGACCATCCATGTTCATGTCACTTAACGTCTATCCAGTCTCTCCAAAAACCTGACCCATCAAGTAACGATTAGAAAGGACAGATGGTGTTATTCATAAGCACCAGTAAAGCGTAAAAGAGTAAAAAAAAATTGGAACATAGTGTTGTTCCTGGCCCGGTGCATCACCTGCATCTCTGCACATCCTTTAGAAGGATCCCAGTATTAGAAAGCCCTAAGTTTAGCTTAACTGCTGTCTATGGCCTCTTGACTTTGTCACTTGCTTTCATCACTTTCGCTTTCTTTTCTGTGCACTGATTTGCTAAACTGAACAGCCAGTCAGAGTGATCTCTCTCACCATAGGCTCAGACACTTATTCAATGTGCTAAAATCGGCCACCACCGCTGTGGTTTTGTTTTGTTTTTTTTTGTTTTTTTTTACCATAAACGTGGAACTCCTCACTGTTACTATCATTAAAAAGTGTTGACTGTTGACACAGATTCACTAACCAAACACTGCACCTCCTAGATGAGAAGTTCATTTCCAAGAAATAGCATTGCATAATTTCCATATTGTGCAAAACTTCCTTCTAGGCTCTCAAGGACTTTAGCCATTAAAATTAATGATTTTCCTTTGTTCTTTCTTCAGTCTTCTATGTAAAGACATTAGCTGATAAAAGGTCTATTTCTAAAACAATGCTTCAGTATTTCCTTGAAGGGATATTTTAATGAACTCTAGTGTCTTGATGTGAAACTTCAAATGTAGTTGTGAAAGTGCCACCCCTATACCCAGTGCTCATTTCTCGTAACAAGACACAGCACACTTTACTTTCCCTTCATCTGTGTTTGACTGTAGCCACTGTAAAACACTAAAAAGACATCTTGTATCATATCTACAACATGCAATTAAAAAATAGCCTTGATAAAGGAGTGCTTGTAATTGCATCCAATCTTCATTAAGCTTTATAGTAATAATAATAACAATCTTTGCTTCAAAAGTCCAGAGATCCTTAGATGATAAATAACTTGTGTTCTTTGTCCGAGATAAACGTCACACTTCTAACAGGTCGCATATTTACCAGCCCTCAGTTTTCCCTGTCTAAAAACAGCCTCTGAGTCATAAAAAGCTCTACTTCTATTTTGTTTATGATGTCTGGGAGTGTTTCCTGGATAAGGAGCGGCCCGGTCTATATGTTGTAGATTATTACAGGTTTCTGAGCCACACGCACTACTGTTGAGACAAAGGTTTTGAAGAGCATAAGGCTTCTCAGGTGTCAGATCTTGCTTGTGTTGTTCTTGGCTGGGATGGAATCAGAGACATGAATTTGACAAGTGATGGTGAAACCTGTTGGACATGCTTGGGATAGAGAATCTGCCTAAATTGGCTGGACCGTTCTTAAAGACTGAGCGGACGAGTCCGGCTGCAATGATTCAGCAGTTGGAGCAAGATCAAGGAGGTGGCATGGCAAAAGATCTGGCCAAAAACAGAAGGGTTGTCATGCCAAATTGGATTGAACATGAAGAAATAAAGGAATTACAGCAGTCGTACAGCAGAAATAAAGTCCGGACGACCAAGTACACCTTCCTGTCTTTCATTCCCAAGAATCTTTTTGAGCAACTTCATCGTTTTGCCAATTTATACTTCGTCTTTTTGGGCGCATTGAACTTTGTGCCTATTGTAAATGCCTTCCAGCCAGAGATCTCGATCATTCCTATTGTCTTCGTGATGTCCGTTACTGCTGTTAAAGACCTTTGGGAGGACCAGCGTCGGAGGAAGTCTGACCAAAAGGTCAATAACCGCTTATGTGACGTTTATGACAGGTAAACATATGAAACTTTATGAATGTCAGAGTTAAAATATACATATAACACACACTGTCTACAGGTGCATACGTCATTTCGTACTTTAACCATATGTGGTATGGCAGCTGATATCTGCTATCAGTGGATTATAGCATAGCACAAATATGTGTTCAGTATATACATGCATTTTTGTTCTTCAAAAGCATGTTTACTATGTAGTTAAGGTATTATTTAACCTAACTGTGAGGTGACTTGCCCCAGATATTTCACTTTTGACAGTTTCTTGATCCCAACACCGGCTTGTTCCTCAAACAGTCGGAGGTGTGGCTTCATAACTTCATTGGATGTGTCAAATCCAATAAACTTTGGTTTTTCCAAATACAGTCATTTGGATTTGCATGGTAAAGTGTCACAGCTACAATGTTGCTTTGAATTTCCAATCTTTCAAGCTTCTGTGTCTATTTCCAATCTGTATCCTGTGCTGTAACCCATGTGCGTCATTTTTTTATCAGTGTATCTGTTAGTTAATGGTTAGCTTGAAGTATAGTTATCGAACTGTTTGTCTTTTATAATATGAGCGATCTCTCTTGATCAGAGGTTTGTTCTTTGTATCACGTGTGTGTGTGTGAGAACAATGGCATATTTTTACAGATGATTGATTCATTGACTGCATAGTGTGATTTCTCAAAATCGACAAAAGCTTATAAGGTAACACTTTAGTATAGGGATCAATTCTCACTATTAACTAGTTGCTTATTAGCATGCTTATTATTAACATATTGGCTGTTTATTAGTACTTATAAAGCACTTATTCTGCATGACCATATTCTACATCCCTAATCCTACCAATACCTAAACTTAACAACTACCTTACTAACTATTAATAAGCAGCAAATTAGGAGTTTGAGGCAAAAGTTGTAGTTAATGGTTTGATAATAGCAAGAATTGGAATTTAAAATAAAGTATGACTGCTAAGTATTCAAATGCTGTTGCTTGTAGCATGTTGCTACTATATACAGTGTAAAGTCAACTGTCTGTAAATAGCAGGTATGAAGACACTGTTTATATTTTGCCTTCTCGCACTAATGACCTGACAAATATTGTACCAAAACGATGAATTATCCAATGTTTGGCTGTAGCTAAGCTGTTAATGCTGCTGAGTTTAAAAAGGCTCCCTTGTGATTGTCTTGCCGCAGGGGGTCATATTAGTTTTCCTGTTATGGAGCTGTTGCCATGGGTGACAATGAAGCGCAGTGTTTGCTTGATTACTATGGCATTGAGGCTGGTGTGTTTAGTTCAGTAGGCATAAAGCAGTAATGCTTGAATCTGTGTGTTGTGCTTTAATCATATGGCACATCAATGCACAGAAACAAAGCATCATTGGAAATGCATATACTTATATGTTTTTGTCATGTGGGATGGTGCAGGTATATACTGAATGCTTTGTTTCACAATGGTTCTGCAAATATTCAGTTATACCACCTGTAAGACTGGTTTTGAGTGTCATCAATACTTTGAGGGCTGTTTTAACTAATAATAAACACATTTATACACGGCTCTTAGGAATACTGTATTCTGATTGATCAGTCTGCAGTCAAATATTTTTGTTTAATGAGCACTAAATAGTATATTTGCATTTGTTGTTCCTGCCAACCAACAAATAGTTATTGCCTTTTATGATCATCTTGTATAATAAAAAGAATTCAACATTAGGATTAAGCAGAATAATGTTCAGGGAGACAGTCATTATCACAGATTAAACCTGCTCAGGAATTTACATGACCCCATTGCTATATATATATATATATATATATATATATATATATATATATATATATAACATAACCATGCATAAAACTTGGTCATTATTACACACATTTTGATACCAAATATTTGGGGAAAAATATGTATAAGTTTTGAACTGTGCCTTTTTTTTTCTGCAGAGACTTGCTTATGTGATTATCTTATTTATTGTCTCAAATACTGACAATGAAATCAATATTTGAATCCTGTTGTTTATCCAATTTTAATAGTGAATCCAAATAAAGTGTGTGTGTGTGTGTTTGTGTTGAAGGAAGCAGAAGCGGTATGTGGAGCGGCGTTGGGCAGAGGTGTGTGTCGGTGATCTGGTCCGTCTCTGCTGTAATGAGATCATTCCTGCTGACATGGTGCTGCTGCACTCATCTGATCCTAACGGAGTGTGTCACATTGAGACGGCCAACCTGGATGGAGAAACCAACCTCAAACAGAGACAGGTGGTCCGTGACCTGCCACAGCAGGTGAGTGACCAGTCTATACATTTCATTATCGTCTTCATCACTATTGTCTTCATTTTTCCTCCATTTTATATATATATATATATATATATTAGTGCCACTTGAAAGTTTGTGAACCCCTTGCAGAATCTGTGAAAATGTGAGTAATTTTAACAAAATAAGGGAGATCATACAAAATGCATGTTATTTTTTATTTAGTACTGTCCTGAGTAAGATATTTTACATAAAAGAAGTTTACATTTAGTCCACAAGACAAAAAAATAGCTGAAATTATTAAAATAACCCCATGCAAAAGTTTGTGAACCGTTGGTTCTTAATACTGTGTGTGGTTACCTGGATGATCCACGACTGTTTTTTGTTTTGTGATGGTTGTTCATGAGTCCCTTGTTTGTTCTGAACAGTTAAACTGAGCACTGTTCTTCAGAAAAATCCTCCATGTCTTGTGGAATCTTCAGGTTTCCAGCATCTTTTGAATATTTGAACCCTTTCCAACAGTGACGGTATGATTTTGAGATCCATCTTTTCAGACTGAGGACAATTGAGGGACTCAACTATTAAAAAAGGTTCAAACATTCACTGATGCTCCAGAAGGGAACACGATGCATTAAGAGCCAGGGGGTGAAAACTTTTGAACAGGATGAAGATGTCCAAAGTTTTCTTATTTTGCAGAAATATAATTTTTTTCCATTTAGTACTGCCCTTCGGAAGCAACAGAAGATACTTGCATGTTTCCCGGAAAACAAAAGAAGTACAATTTACCTTGATCTTCAAATTCATAATGCATCGTGTTTCCTTCTGGAGCATCAGTGAATGTTTGAACCTTTTTTTTAATAGTTGTGTTTGAGTCCCTCAATTGTCCTCAGTGTGAAAAGATGGATCTCAAAATCATACAGTCACTGCTGGAAAGGGTTCAAATATTCAAAAGATGCTGGAAACCTGAAGATTCCACAGGACATGGAGGATTTTTCTGAAGAACAGTGCTCAGTTTAACTGTTCAGAACAAACAAGGGACTCATGAACAACCATCACAAAACAAAAAACAGTCGTGGATCATCCAGGTAACCACACACAGTATTAAGAACCAACGGTTCACAAACTTTTGCATGGGATTATTTTAATAATTTCAGCTATTTTTTTTTTTTGGTCTTGTGGACTAAATGTAAACATCTTTTATGTAAAATATCTAACTCAGGACAGATTGTATGCATTTTGTATAATCTCTTATTTTGTTAAAATTACTCACATTTTCACAGATTCTGCAAGGGGTTCACAAACTTTCAAGTGGCACTGTATATATAATGAGGTGAAATATGTTTTGCTAAAAAGGGACAATGTATTTTATAATTAAAATCTTTTTAAAAGAAATAAAATGCAGTTTATATAAAGAATGACTTTAATTTACATCATCTGTGATTCTGTGTTTCTGAATTTTCGAATTCTGAACAATGCCTGATGAAGGTCACATGACTGAAACGTTGTATGTTTTGCAAGCTATAGCAGTGTGTGGAATTCATTTATTTTTGCTGGACTGTTTGCTTTTCTTTTTAACTATGCACCTGCTTTTATGATTTACTAGGAGTTGTGGTGGTATTTAATTTATATTTTGAATTTGTGAATTTAAATATTCTTATGAAATGCTGAAATTCTTTACTTTGTTTAATGATTTTTCATAAAATCTTTATTAAAAAAAACCTCTCTGAACAGTATGTTTAAAAATGTGATGTGATCTTCCTTTAGGGATCTGAATTTGTTCCAGAAAACTACAGCAGTCACATTGAGTGTGAAAATCCCAACAATGACTTGAGACGGTTCAGAGGCTTCATGTTAGTAAAGCAGTAAACTTCTTCTGTAAATGATAAACGAAAGGCTGGAGACTCCAAAAGAAAAACTCCAAAACTGTATTTGGCTTAACTTTGTTAAACATCTCTTCAGAAGAATTAACTGAGAATTTGTTTTTGTACACAGGGAGCATCCTGGTAAAGTGCGGGTTGGACTCCACAGTGAAAACCTGCTCCTGAGGAGCTGCACTGTGAGGAACACAGAGACTGTGATTGGCATTGCGGTCTATGCAGGTCAGTTTCACTTCTTTGCACTTCAGATATGAGAAGATCATTGTATCATTATAAAGAGCTCGATTGAGCAATAAAAATGTTTGTGTGTGTGTTCAGGTCATGAGACAAAAGCAATGCAGAATAATAGTGGGCCGCGCTACAAACGAAGTAAACTGGAGCGCAGACTCAATATGGATGTCCTCTGGTGTGTCGTTTTACTGCTGCTCATGTGCCTTATTGCTGCTGTAGGTTAGTATTACAGTCATTGATATACTTCTGACAGGATTTAAACTTTTAAGTACTAAGTTAATGTTATTTTTGTGGGTTTAGTGAAAATGTAGTTGTGATCTACAGGTCATGGTTTTTGGTTGAGTGAACTACAGAATCCCATTTATATGATCCCTGATGACACGCACCCTGCTCTCGCTGCCTTTTACATGTTCTGGACTATGATCATTGTTCTGCAGGTGAGTGATAGTGAGCGGAAACATTTGATATCTACACAAACACATACATGTAAACTACTGGTCAAAAGGTTGGAATAAGGTCTCTTTTGTTCACCTAGGCTGTGTTTATTTACAGAAAAGAAACTGTAATATTGTGAAATGTTTTTGCATTTTTAAACTCTTTTCTATTTGGATTTATATTACAATGTAATTTATTCCTGTCATGGCAACGGTGAAGTTGCAGCAAGCATTGCTTTAGTCTTCAGTGTCACATGATCCTTCAGAACTCATTCTAATTTGCTGATTGCACGTTTTTTTATTGTCAATGTTGGAAACAGTTGTGCTTAATAATTTTGTGAAAATCATAAAAAAAACTCCAAATCTAAAATTAAAGATTCTTTGACTAATAAAAAACAGCACTGATTTGAAAAAGAAATCTTTTGTAACATTATGATTGTATTTACTTTCACTTTTGATCAGTTTAATGCACCCTTGCTAATTAAAAGTATTAGAATAGCATATTAGAATGATTTCTGAAGGACCATATGACACTGAAGACTGGAGAAATGAAGCTCATTAAAGTACATAGTGCCTACAATATCTGACATTGCTGTCCTTCTCTGTCTTCTCTTCCCTCTGCTGCAGGTGCTGATTCCCATCTCCCTCTATGTGTCGATAGAGATTGTAAAACTGGGACAGATTTATTTTATTCAGAATGATTTAGATCTGTATAACCCAGTACTGGACACAGGAGTGCAGTGCAGAGCGTTGAACATCACAGAAGATCTTGGACAGATCCAGTACCTGTTCTCTGACAAGACAGGAACCCTCACAGAAAACCGCATGTTGTTTCGCCGCTGCACTGTTGCAGGAACTGAGTACCCTCACCATGAGAACGGTCAGTTTACTTCACAACAGCCTTCAAAATATACCCAACTGATTCTTTGGGCATGCCATTCATAAGGATAAGAGTGGTTAAAAATACAGTTGATTTATGGTCTAAAGAGATTTTACAGAATGCTTTTTAAAGCTGTCACACTTAACGTGCTAACTTAAGATATTCATAAACTGATGAATATTAAGATATTTATTTATTTATTTATTATAAGAACAGTAATTATTAACATGTTTACCAAATTTACCATATTATGGTTTACTTTTTTACTCCGCTCTCTAAAAACTGGTAATAAATCATAGGATTAGTTGTGTGTGTGTGTGTGTACAGTGCCTTGCAAACGTATTCATACCCCTTCATTTTTTGCCTTTTGTTAAACTGTTTTAAATAACTTTTTTCTACATCAATTCTTAAAATATTACAATTTTCTGTTTTCTTTTATATTATCCAGCTTACTATTACTAGTTTTTATGTAGCTATTATTATTATTACTGATTAGCTTTACTATTTCACAAAGTATAGTATCACAAATAGGTGCTCGTTCAGTTTGACCTTCCTTCATGATATTTAGGGTGTTTGGAACACTCTCTCTTAATAACTTGTGCTGTTTATAAAAGATATTGATGGTGTTCTAATGATAATGATTGAAAGTTTGATAGTCCCCTGCTTATGATCATGTTCACTTGTTACACTTCAGCGATTTCTCTGGAACAGTATGAGGAGCAGGGCTGTGGCGATGTAGATCACTCTCTCACCCTGAGGTCACGCACTAGCAGGAAGTCACTGAGCTGTAAATCGCTCAGCTGCAACCGGAGTTCAGTATCCCTCAATACCCTCACTGCAGAGTCTGACACACACTCAGTCCACGACACACTCCGCAGACACACACCCGGAGCCTTCAGCAGCACCATGGTGAGACAAGAACAGACTTATCTTTAATATTTACAGTACATGTGTACTTTTCCATGTCTTTATTACTTTATTCCCTGTATTAGTTATCTATTAATTTTTACAGTAGCACACACCTCAAGTGTTTATTGTCACAGATATGACATTGTGTCATTTTGTCAATTGTCATCTAGGAGTGTGCTGTTGTTCCAGACCCTCAGCTTCAGGCGAAGCTGAACACACTGTCTTTACCCATGCGTTCCCCTCTCCGACAGCAAGCTGCTGAAATCTCTCACATACTCGACTTCTTTCTCGCCCTCACTGTCTGCAACACTGTAGTAGTTTCCTCACCTTCACAGCCGAGACATGTGGTATGAATTATTTTTAATAATACAGTGATGCTTTAATTGGTATTTTTACAGACTTCTGTGCATTTAACTACAAGTTTGCATGGTAAAACCCTCTCAGGAAAGCTTCTTTCAATTCATCCCCCTTAAAGCTCTGGTGCTACAGGCTGTGACACTTTCAGGTGACATCACAAGTGTCACATATTGCCATCATTTTGTTTTTGTTTTTAACAAGTGTTCTGATAACAAGCATTTTATATGAAAAAAAAATTGTATGAACTGTACAATTAGTATGGCAAGTGCTAAATGTGTGGACACTTAGCAAAATTTCGGTAAAGAGGCAAATTGAGGGCAAAAGAGATCCATTACAGACAAAAAGATCCATTGTCTATTGTCAGTAGTGTAGGGATGCATGAAGCACCACTCACAATAAAGTCACTTTCAAACCAAGCAGTTTTATAGTCAACACTGCAAATTTTCATGTCCAACTTGAACCCAAAATCCCAAAATCTTTTGCTCTCATTTCAAATTCCAGTTCACGTGGATTTCTATTGAAATGACTACATTTCACCCATGCAAACTGAAAAAACAGTGGTAAATGTGACCATACTTTTAAAATGTCCGGTTGTTTGTTTGTTTTTTTTTTACTATGCATTTCATTCACAAAAAATATGCTGTAAAAAATGATTAAATATGCGGGGTAAACAGAGTGATTTTCCTATTATTAGAATCACAATTAAATTTGCAGAACAATCTGATATAGATTCTCAAAATTTCAATATTTATCTTAATCTGTGCCAGTTTTTAATGGATGTGTTTCACTGAACATTATTCATTGGATGTCATCTTGCAGGAATAGACTGGCCTTAGCAATCAATTTAGCATTGCTGGGACTTTTCCCAGTGGGCTAGTCATTTTTTAGGCTGGCTGTCAAACTGAATTAAACTTGAAACAGTTCGGTCTTGGCAGAAATTACTATCTTTTCTTATTACTGCATAATCAAATTGTTAAATAAACCCAGATTCTTTGTGGGCATTTATGTGTGTTGTGTATATGAGATTAATATTCATTTGTAATATCAGGTTCAGATGCCCATGGTTCGCACACCCCTGCGCTCTCTAGAGGAGATGAAGGCTATGTTTCAGAAGCTGAGTCTGCCTCGCTTTCCCTCATCACCTAGTCAAAACACAGACACTCCTTCCAGCCTAACCAAGAAACTCTTCACCCGGGGTCGTTCGGCTTCCTACTTCCCTAACAACAGCCCGCAAACACCCATCACGACCCTACAGTCATCCACCACACCCTCTGGCACCCCTTCAAACACCCCAACCACCCCCGTCACTCCAGCGCTGTCCAGTGGGGCGTGGAGCGAGGACGTTGACAACATACAGAAGGCCAAAGATAACTCTGCTGATGAATCAGAGAGCGATGATGAAGATGAGGCAGAAGAGTTGCTGTACGAAGCGGAGAGCCCGGATGAGGCAGCATTGGTGCAAGCAGCGAAGGCCTATGGGTGTACTCTGCTGGGCCGGTCCCCAGAGCAAGTCCTTGTGACTGTTCCAGGCACTGGGCCGCTGTCCATTCCTCTGCTTCACGTACTGCCATTTCATTCTGCGCGCAAGAGGATGTCTGTGGTGGTGCGCCATCCGCTCACTGGAGAGGTGGTCGTTTACACTAAAGGAGCTGATAATGTCATTATGGAGCTGGCTGAAGCAGGTATGTGAGGTGATGTCTTTTAACGTTTATTAAGGTTGGTTCACTGTCCCAAACAATGCAAATGCTTTAGATATTGTACAGTCAGGTTTTGGACTTAGTTAATTGATAAACACAGCATTCTTAAAGCAAGATAGATTTACTTCAGAAGTAAAATTAAAGTTAAAAAATTAAAGGAATAGTTCACCTAAAAATGAAAATTTTGTCATCATTTACTCACCCTCATGTCGTTCCAAACCTGTATAAGTTTCTTTCTCATGTTGAACACAAAAGAAGATATTCTGAAGAATTTTGAAGAACCAAACCGTTGTTGGTCCCCATTGACTTCCATAGTAGGGAAAGAAATACTATGGAAGTCAATGGGGACCATCAAGTGTTAGATTACCAGCATTCTTAAAAATATCTTTTTTTATGTTCAACATAAAAAAGAAACTCATACAGGTTTGGAACGATACGTGGGTAAATAAATGATTACAAATCTAAATTTTTGGGAAAACTATCCCTTTAAAACTTGAAAATTCATTTAAAGTGATGGTTCAACCAAAAAATTAAAATTCTGTCATCATTTACTCACCCTCAAGTTGTTCCAAACCAGTACGAGTTTCTTTTGTGGAATGTAAGAGAAGAAATTTTGAAGAATGTGGGTAACCATCAAGCAGTTGCTTGTCTCCACTGACTTTCTAGTATGTATGAAAAAAAATACTACAGAAGTCAGTGGGGACCAGAAATTGCAGGAAAAAAAGAAATGAATACAGGTTTGGAACAACTTGAGGGAGAATAAATGATGACAGAATTTTATTTTTTACTGAACTATCCCTGTGGAAGTTTTTTTTAATAATAATAAAAATTAAGTTACTATTTTTCTTTCCCCTATTGCAGATATTTTTGTAACATCTCATACTGCTGACATCTCATATTACTTCTGCTTAGATTATTAAGGATTTAAAAAGGCCTCTTTCTGTTGGTTCAAAGGAGCGAAGCACTCTGAGGGTGCGGTCAAATTTAACCATTGTACGCCGAAATGCTTTGGCCAAAATGCAGTTATCTCAATAGGAATCTGCGCAATTGGGAATTCTTTGCCTATGAAATTCAATCAAAGTGTCTGCAGCATGACCGTGCCTTGAGACCTCTGAAAAGAATCAAATGTGAAAACAACTGAGTCATGATCCCCTCAAGTGTGTGAAGTACTGTATGTTTAGTAGATTACAGACAGAACCGAGTGTTGCCCTTTCAGTTTGCAAACTGTGTATTTATTCAAATTATATTATAGTCTTTTAAAGTTTAAGGATCACACTGGTCCATAATGTCATTTTGTTTTAATTCCAGTAAAAGGGATAGGAAAATTTTTTAGGCCATCTGAGATGTAGGTGACTGTCTTTCTAAAGTAGAACATTAAAGATGATGGTCCCTGGTGATTCATAATATGCAAGTCAATGGGTGCCGTCACTTTGCCAGTCAGATATAGGGAAAACAGATACAGGAAAGACCAAATTAATACATGTGGCTCCTGATGATATATTGAGACCTTATGAAGTAAAACGATCAGTCTGTGCAAAAATCTAAACATTTTTACAACATTATTACCTGTAATCCATAGCCTTAGGCAATGAAGTGTTTAATTGTACAGCCCTTCATGTTGTAAATTTGGATGCTTGTTGTCCCAGCAGTGTTGAACCCTATAAACTCATGTGTTTGTTTTGACTGTGTGTGGTTGTGGGATGCAGCTGAAGATGGTTTCTCTAGGGAGATCATGAAACGGACGCAGAGACACCTGGACCAGTATGCAAGAGAGGGACTGCGCACTCTCTGTGTTGCTAAAAAAGTATGTCTTTATCTCTCACTTCCCTTATTTGCAACATTAATTATCTTCTGTTTGCATACAGCACTGAAATGCCTCTGCATGGAGGTTGAGTCTTGAAACAAATTGTCGGCATTTGTTTGACAGGTATTGGAAGAGCAGGAATACAAATCCTGGCTAAAGAGACACGAGTATGCAGAAACCAGCATTGAAAACAGAGAAGAGCTTCTGCTTGAGTCTGCCGAGAGACTGGAAACTAATCTCACATTAGTGGGTGAGATACTAAGACACTGAAGACAAAAATGAAATCATCTGGAAATTTTATTGTGTTTTGGTTGTCCTAGCCTATTTGTGTCTTGGCTTCCAGGGGCGACGGGTATAGTAGACCGCCTGCAGGAGGAAGTGCCTGAGACCATTGAGGCTCTCCAGGAAGCTGGGATTAAAGTATGGGTCCTCACTGGGGACAAACAAGAGACGGCTATTAATATTGCTTTTGCTTGCAAACTCCTCAGACCTACAGACCACATATTGATGGCCAATTGTGACAGTAAGGTAAGTAGACGTGGTGGAGGAAGGAGAGTGAAGATAATATAAGATAACAGACAGAGGATAAAAGACAATATACTCCCTGATAGTGCTGGCCATTCAATGCATCTGTTGACTACAGTAGTCTGTTTACAACTGACAAATGAAAAACAAAATAAAACTTTTAGTTGCCAGATGTGGCTAGACATCTCAAAAAATGTGGCTTGTAGAGTAAAGCACATGCTCTAAATATTTTGTGTGGTGATGCTTATTTGCAGGCAAACATTTTCCATGTAGTTGTGACATTTTCCATATGCTACATAATACAGAATACTATATAATATATAGTATAATAAATAGAAAAAAAATATATAAAAAAACATACACACCGTTCTGATTTTATATTCATATTTCTTATCTTAATCCTAAACTAATAGTGAGATAACAATTGTACAAATGTATAAATATAAATTATCAAGTATTTAAATATTTTTCTTTGTCAGTTTAATATTTTGTGTATAATATGCAGTAAGCTAAACCACACTTGACTGTAAAATTCCAAAATTTGGGATTTTTCTTCATATTAGACTATCTGTTCTTGTGTCCAAAACATCTACATATTTCTGTAGCTCAAACAGTAGAGCATGATGCTAACAGCGGCAAGATTATAGGTTTGATTCCCAGGGAATTCGTGAACTAATAAAAAAGATGTGCACTTCAATAAAATGTAAGTCATTTTGCATAAAAGCTTCTGCCAAATGCAAACAAATCTAGGTGGATTAGAAAGACTTTTTCTATCTCTACTGCTTTTTGGGATTCCCCTTAATTTATATCACAAAAACAAAGGCAGAGACACCCATATGTTCAGTCTTTTATGATGAAATTTATATATAACTGGAATCTAAATTACTTTTCTGTGTGTGTGTTTTATCCCTCAGGAGACATGTGAGGCTCGACTTCATGAGTTACAACATGAGACCAGACAGGTCACAAAGGAAGGCGTGTCTGAAGATGATAGCTCTGACTGTGTGTTGGTCATTGACGGCCGTACGCTGGACTACGCTCTGCAGAAGGAGCTACAGGGGTCATTCCTGGAGCTCACATGCTGCTGTCGCTCAGTCATATGCTGTAGATCCACCCCTCTGCAGAAGAGCCAAGTGGTGCGGCTCGTCAGAGACAAGCTGAAGGTCATGACCCTGGCTATAGGTAAGGGCAGTGAAAGGTCTGATGAAGGCGTATGGTTGAATGTCAGTGTAGAATGTTGTTTAAACTGAAATGCGTGGTGCTTATATTCAGGTGATGGAGCCAATGATGTCAGTATGATTCAAATGGCAGATGTTGGCATCGGCATCTCAGGCCAGGAGGGCATGCAGGTACAATACAAGCAGAAACTAGGGTTGGGCAAATGTCAGCAATTAAGAATTTACTACCTTGCGATTAATCAGGGTGAATTAAACTGGATTGACCACATTTCACAGGATGTTCAATTGGAAAGGTATAAGGAGGGATTTACTCAACAAAAAAACAACACAAGATATGTAACTGCATTATTAGTTTTGACTAATTGTCAAATTTTGGCTAATTACACTGCTGTTCAAAAGTTTATCTCCTATGCTTATCAAGTCTACATTTATTTGTTCAAAAATACAGTAAAATGCTAATATTATTACCATTTTAATTTATTACAGTTTAAATATTTTTATATAATTTATTCCTGTGATGGCATTTTCAGCCGTCTTCAGTGTCACATGATCCTTCAGAAATCATTCTAATATGCTGATTTGCTGGTCAAGAAATATTTCTTATTATTATCAATGTTGAAAACAGTTGTGCTGCTTAATATGTTTTGGAAACAGTGATGCATGTTTTTGGGAAATAGAATGATAAATAGAAAGTTTAATCAAAAGTTGCATTTATTTGAAATATAATTTTTTTTGTAAAATTATAAATGTCTTTACTGTCACTGTTGATCATATTAATGTACTCTTAAGTACAAGTATTAATTTCTTTCTAAAAAAAATAAATAAATAAAAATAAAAACGTCTGGCTGACCACAAACCTTTTAACAGTAGTGTATGTCAGAGTTAATATTTATTTAATTTCTCTACTCTAAGCTCAAAGTCAAAACCATTAATACCACAATCTAAACCATAAAATGTCCACTACAGTGTTTTCACATAGCTTTATAAAAGAAATATTGACATCAAAATTTGAATTTTCTATGTAATATATTGAACTCTAACCACACTAATGTACCAACAGTACACTAGTTCAGATTGATGCACAACCCTGAAACACACACAACTTTTCCTTTCATCACTGTTTTGTTCGTTTTATCCCACGCGTACTTGGAGAAAAGAAAAGTAACACTCAGTAGAATCTACTCTGAAAATATATTTACACATGTTGGATAATTCATTTGTATATATTAATATAGAATCAATGAGAAAGAACAACTATGTAAAAGGATTTAATGTTTCCAGTCCCACTTTTACTGATTTTTTGTGTGTGTGTGTGTGTATGAATATACTGTATATATAGGCCTATATATATATATATATATATATGTGTGTGTGTGTGTGTGTGTGTGTATATATATTTTTTCCCCTTCCAATTTCTCTTTATAGTTAAAACCTTGTAGTTCATCTGATAAAACAGATTCTCTTTTCCATATACAGGCGGTGATGTCCAGTGACTTTGCTATCTCTAGATTTAAGTTCCTGAGAAAGCTCATTTTGGTGCACGGTCATTGGTGTTACACTCGTTTGGCTAACATGATCCTCTATTTCTTCTACAAGAATGTGGTGAGTAATACACACATTTACACAGTTCCTCATGCAACCTTATCTTCTGAATCAGTGCGGTCCTGACTTGTTCCTCTTCTTTTCTCTTCTCATGCAGATGTATGTGAACCTTTTGTTCTGGTACCAGTTTTTCTGTGGATTTTCAGGCAGCACAATGACCAACTCATGGGTTTTAATCTTCTTCAACCTGCTCTTCACCTCCGTCCCTCCAATCATATACGGTGTGCTGGACAAAGATGTGTCCGGTGAGACGCTCCTAGACCTGCCTGATCTCTACAAGTCTGGACAAAACTCGCAGGTAGACATCCTGTCTCACACTCCGTTCCATTGTGTTGTTTTGCAGTGTGCTGTACATGGTTATGAACATAGTGATGGCTTATTTGTAGTTAAGTGATGCTTGATTTTCAGGCCTATCTTCCGTCAACATTCTGGATGAATATTCTTGATGCGTTTTACCAAAGCCTAGTGTGTTTCTTCATACCTTACTTTGTAAGTCATTCTAAAGTTCACTTCACTTTACTGAGTATCATAATATTTAATTGTCAGAGTATTGCTCACATTTAACAATTTATATTGTTTTTTTTTTGGTTTTTTTTGAAGGCATATGCAGGGTCTGATATAGGGGTATTTACCTTTGGCTCTCCAATCAATGGCTCAGCTCTCCTCATCATCCTCCTGCATCAGCTCATAGAGAGTCGCACAGTGGTGAGCCAATCACAGTTGCTCAGGGCTATTTTGTTTCTCATCTGTAATGCAGTGTAATATGTAAAGTAAATCTTTAGAATAGTTATTGCATTCCAGGACAAATTTAACATCAAGAGCCAGATTTACTAACAGCTTGCGCCAGCGCAAACCCTTTTTTTGTCATTAAAATAGTACTGTTAGGATTTACTAAAGACGCGCAATGAAGAAATAGCGCTGAAAAGGTGTGGGCAGTTATTTTTGCACCTGACCTTATTGAATATGCCTTTGTAGGAGTTTCCCTTTGAGACTCTGGGAGGAGAGTATTAAAATGAATCACGCAAAGCGATTTACTAACGTTTGTTCTTGTCAAATTACTGGTATTTGCCCCATAAAAAAGTCTTAAATGTGTCTCAAAGCAGGTGCTAATTTGCGCTGCTCTTGGTTGATTGCGCTGATCATTATGGAAATGATCTGGCTGCGTCTGTGTTCTTTAATTTGCGCATTGTCAGTAAATCACACGCAGAATTTTCCCCTCCCATCGGCGCTTTTATGGAATTGCGCTCTAACGCTAATTTGCCCTGTTTAGTAAATCTGGCCCCAAGTGTGACAACAACATCTCTTAAAACACCTAACAGTCAAAAGATTGGAATCGTTGAGACTTCTTAATATTTTTGGAAGATGTCTGTTATGCTCACCAATGCTGAATTTATTTAATCAAAATTACAATAAAAAAGTAATTTTGCGAAAAATAACTATTTAAAAGATGGACTTTCTATTTTAATATATTTTAAAATTCAATTTAAAAATGTAAAATGTTTTTCCTGTTTTCTCTAAATTAAATTTCCAACGGTCTAATATGCTCATTTGAATTTAAACAAAAACGATTTATTCCAAACGTTTGATTGGAGGTTTTGCCCCACCCATGGTACAATCCTGTTGGCCCAAGATACAACTTCACAAAACTGTACATTAAAGACCACATATCATTTTATTGGCTGTATACATGGTCACATCATCATTCAGTGCAGATAAACAAATTGCAAAAAAAAAAAAAAAAAAAAACACCACAGTAACAACACAGTATTGAGTTATTCTTGTCACAAAATGTGCATACATACCAGGATATTTAATGTCTTTATTTATGGGTAACTGTCTCTGTATCTTATGCTAATGCTGGTCTTATGTTATTTTATTTTTTTTCAGACATGGATACATACTGCATTGCTGCTCTTCAGTGCCTTGTTCTATTATGCCTTTGTTCTGTTGTTCAGCCTTACGTGTGTCACATGCAATTCTCCCACAAACCCCTTGGGCATTGAGACAAAAATTATGTCCGAGCCGCTCTACTACCTAGTATGTGGACTTACCACAGTCCTGGCCCTGCTACCTAGGTATTACACACACACATCTGAATCAGCTCATTTACATACCAGTCACAGTAACGGACTGTAACATTGACTACTTTTAAATAAAAATGTCATTATTATTAAGATGTTTACATGTCACAAGCGAACCTCTTCACTCCTGTTTACATGCAATTATTCGCAAAGACATATGGTTATTTTACTGCCATTATTTGCACACCCAACAGCAGGATCAAATGAAAAACATGTCTAGAGATGTACTAGAAGGTTGCCCTATGCTGCAGCACTTTCTTCGCACCGCTTCATTTAGTAATTCTTAGTGAAGGGAAAACTTTAGAACAATGTCGGTGAGTTAATTCATGAAATTATGTAAACAACACAGCATCTGTGTACATCAAGCACATGCTCACTTTGGTCAGTGCAGTAATAATTTGATTAAGGTGTTTATATGCCTGTTTATTGCCATTAAAATTGGCGTACGCTACATCGTTTAATGTGATTATGGTTTCAAAAATTATGAGCTTAATCGCATTAATTATCTCATAATTCTAATGAGAAGCGCTTATCAATATAACCTTTAAGGTCTCCCTGACATTATTGTACAATAAATACAAATTAATTATAATCATTATTTTATAGTCATATTGATACATAATCAAAATTTTGGCAAAATTGGGCAGCCCTACAAACAAGCATAGCAAACATTTCCGACACAAAGATTACTTCTAGTTTTTTTCCTATTTCTAAGGCAATGCTGTATATATCTTTCACAGTGAAGGCAAGAACCTGCATGTACAAAGTTTTATAGCATGATTTAAGCTAAAGAAGCAACATTATTTACACTGTTATTTAAGAACTGTTATTGAAATCCAGTCTTGACAAACTAGTTTTCAGTTGTTCCCAATTCAAGTAGATAGGATCTATATTGTATTCCTTTTACCTGCATAGAAAAGATGCTTGTAGGTGTTACCACAATGGCTGGTAAAAAAAAGTCTTCTGCCAAACTTGATTGGAATCAGTGTCTCGTGGTTTTATCTTGTGATGATGGTACGGTGTAATTAACTCTTGGCTCTTTCTGTGTAACAGGATCCTGTGTCGTGCCTTTTGTAACACTGTCTGTCCATCTGACCTGGTGAAAGCACAGAAAATGGAGAGACTCTCAGCACAAGACTATTTCATGAGTTTACGGCAGTGGAAGGAGAACAAAGCTGCTCAAAGACTGTCCTCCAGACACGTCCCTCAGAACCTCAGTGTGAATGCTGACATGCCCCATTTAACAGACTGTATCGCTGAAGCAGGCGCTGTTCTCTCATGACCAATAAGGAAGTTGCCCTTGATCATATAAACGTGGTCATTAGTTCAAATAGTGACCATATATTCTTGCACTTTAATGATCGGCAGATACTCTGACCAGTCAGACGTCAGATCTGGCTTTTCTCTGCCCAGTAAGTGTTTTCACAGTGATGTACAGTACCTGGGCTCTGTGCAGCTTACAGATGAACTGCATCGCAAACTCATTCCAGTCCAGTGATCGCAGAGTAGACTTGGAGTCTGGCTTTTGTAGACAAAAGATATTCAGAGAGTTGTTTACATTTCACAAGGCTGTGCCTGTGACATTTTTAATTACACATGCACTCCAGAATTATGCAAGAACCTCAAGAGTTGTGAGGATGAATTGTGGGTTAGGATGTGGCTAGAGTTTGCCAACATAGTGTGGCTACTTTAATGCAATACTCCATTTTTGCTATTGAGGGTAAAAATATCAGAACTTCACAACTGCATAGACCATGAGAAAATGAGCTTGCACACTTCCCTTAACACTAACTTGTGTAAACTAACACAAATTCCCACAGTCATGTTTATTCTAGCAAACTGCAAATGACGGGTCTTACTCTTTGAGACTATAGGAATGATCAAATTAAATGATTTTTTTTCTGGTAACCTCTTAATAATTAGGAGAAGCATGACTCTTGTCTGTTTGATACTGTATCTGATCATGGAGAAGTTCAATACCATGAGGCCTTTACATTAAATGAACTTTCCCTGCTCAGGAATAAAATGAGGTGAACATAAACAGGAGCTAATGTATTTGTGACCCGAGGTCCTTGATGTCCATTTGTGTGTGTTCAGTCTGACAGTGAACATTGACTGCATGCATTACAAATGGACACGTCCAGTATTTCATGATGAATGCTAGATTGCTTTTTATACTTAAATGCAATTTTATTTTCATTGCGAAAGTGAATGCTTGAATTTTGAAAATGTGAATTAATAATCCAGAATGATCATCTAAGATGATTTTGAGTCATTGACTAGAAAACATTATTTATAGTCATTATTTTACATCTTATGTGAGCCGTTTGTAAATTTGCAATAAAATACTCAAAAAGTTAAAACTTGACTACTGCTTGAATATGAACATATAAACAACAGAGGAAAGATGTCCAGGCTACAAAATAAAAGTCTCTGTGCCTTGCGAAAGTATTCATACCCCTTCATCTTTTTCACCTTTTGTTATGTTGCTGCCTTATTTTAAACTGCTTTTAAATTACTATTTTCCCACATCAATCTATACTGCATACACCATAATGATAAAGCAAAAACAGATTTTTTAACATCAATTACCCTTAATGGAAGACATTTGAAACAACCAGGGCTCCTCCTAGAGCTGGGCTCCTGGCCAAATTGACCAATTGAAAGAGAAGGGCTTTGGTTGCAGGGGCGTCGCACCCGTGGGGGATGTGGGTGTTTTAACACCCACACTTTTCCCGGTGAGAGGGTTCAACACCCGCACTTTTTCAGCAGTTTTGCACAAACGCCTTACAGCAATCACTCCTCGGTTTCTCTGTCCGCTCTGTGTCTGCCTCCCCTCCCTCTCTCTCAAACCAGAGCCGTTGAGAAACAGAGTTGCGACACTCCCATAGGAACTGAGGAATGCGGAAGTAAAGCGTGTCATGGAGCGGCCAATAGTTCCAAACAACCGATAGTTCCAGCATTGAAGCCCATTCATTTCAGTGTTTCTCAAGCACACTCGCCAGAAAGCTGAGGAAATTACAGCAGTTTTTGGCATTTTAACGTATTAGTTTAACTCTCGGAAATCTGGTCAGTAGTTGTATTTTATTTAACGCGTTATAGTTAATGTTTATTTTTAGTTAATAGGCAGTTATGCTATATTTGCAGTTAGATAACATGAGGAACACCTTAACAGCAATCATAACCAGATGCTAGTTGTCATATTTTTAAGTTTTTAGACTTTCTACAATCTTTCTCTCCCTGTAGGAAGTTGAATGAGTTTCGGTGAAGACTGCTCATTAAAGGAATACAAGAAAGAGTTTTCCTGAATGCAGTTAGTTGCCTTGTGTTTTTTTTTAAACGTTATTAAAAGAATTTATTGGGTTAAATTCCGTATTTGCTGACCTTTTTTAACATTCACTTATGTTGTCTTCTTACATAAATGTCATAAAATAATACTGGGATGTGCGTAATTAATCTTTTTAAATTCAACATTTAAAAAAAAAGCGAAACTTATAAACATTGAGTGTTTGATAATGTCTAAATATACAATGCAAAACATAAAATAAATAAATAAGCTATTACGACCAGTAAAACTCTTTACAGCAACTAGTGTAGAGCTAAATATACGTAGGGTATATTTAATAAACAGCCATTCGGGCATCTAGTGGTTAAACCATGACATTACATAGGAACATTATTTTTCTGGTCACCAAACGCCTCTAATTTGCCTCTTTGCACTGGAATTTAAAAACATTTTCTCTATTTTAACCCTAAATACTATGCTAATTGTAATATAAATAATAGGCATATTAGAAAAAATATTAATGCTGTCTCTTCACCACTCCCAAGAATAAAATGCGATTGTTAAACGTAGTCAGCATAGTTATCAATACACAATCAATGCACATGATATGTTAATAATCACTAGAAATTGTTGCAAATATAGTGAAACTGCTGTCTATCCTACTTAAACCCATTCAAACATACTGACAGCGCAGACTTGTTTGGAACTATTGAGAGCTCCGTGAACCACGTGACCGCGTCGCGGCGAGATCAAAGCGTGTCGCAACTCTGATTCTCAACGGCTCTGTCTCAAACATGACACCGGCTTTGAGTGTGACCGGCTGTGATTGGCTGTTCTGCCTTAAGTCCCGCCTCTCTTGGTGTGTTAGATTTATTGGTCAGCTCGCGCTGAGGAGGCGGGGACTTATGGTTATTTACATCTCCCTTTTCCAGGTACTTTGAATGAGTGTTTATGCTTTCGAGGTTTAAATAAGCTTGATATGTGTTTGGGAAGATGTTCTGTTTATGTTTTGTTGACATATCGAGTGTTTTCTGTATTATATTTCGTTTTTTAGACTAATGGTAATTGCTAATTGGGATATTGTTCAGCAGCTAGCTAAATTCGGTTATGTAACTTATGTGGCATGCAATGTATAAAGTAACTGTGATGAAGAAGGCAGGGAATTGACGAGGAGGAGGGACAAATTGTCATTGTTAAGCAGTGTATTTATGGGTTTATTGCCAGTGCAATTGATTTTGATATTTTGAGCATTGTTTGTTGATTAGCTGAATACTTTTGTGGAAACTTACCTGTTGTGTTTGATTGTACCTGTTGAGGAGAAAAAAAGTGAGAAATTATGTCATTGTTTGCATACCTGTTGAAGAACTACGAAAGAAAAGTGTATATTATTTTAATGTTTAAAAACAGTAAAGTGTTACATTATTTATACCACCAGAGAAAAAGCTTTGTGTGGGCGTTTTTTTTTTTTTTTTTTTAAATATATCCTCTTTTTTTTTTAATATCTTGCGCAAGTAAGCAAAATTTAGCAGTCACAGTCCTGTCAGACCCATGTCACTATCAAGCTTATCACTGTCTTTTTGTCACGCAGTATCATTAAGATGCAGAAAAGAAAGAGGCAGGAGAAGATTGACACCTTTTTCAAGAGAAATCCTGTAAGTGAAGTTGAGAGCTGAAAGTTGAAAAATGTTGACATTAAACAACAGTAACCTATTACCATTAGATATTGTTTGCATTTATTTCATGATACTACTTTTCAATATTCACTGAGGTTTGCTAGTGCCACAGCTGTAACTGTTTGACCCTATTCCTTTACCACTGCACCCTTGTTTAGGAGAGGAAGCTGCTGGAGGCATCAGTTTCAGAGAGAGCACAGGAAGGTTCACAGGTGAGCAATGAAATGAATGTTACAGTTTGTGAAAGAGGTCTATGAAGGAAGAGAGGCCATGTGTGTGTGTGTGTGTGTTTGTGTCATGGGTGGTGCTTATTTCCTTCCCAGGTGCACGCGTGTGTCTGGTGAGGTAGTTGGTCATATGTTCATTGGTCAGTTGCTTGTCGTTGTTGGTTGCATTTATATATGTATATAGTTTTACATATATATGTTCTTAATATATGTTCTTAATATATGTTGTTTGTATAATATATGTTGTTTGTATATCTGGAGTTTGTAACAAAAATAATTTCCCCCTGGGATTATTAAAGTATTTCTGATTCTGATTCTTTAGCAAGTCTACTGTTGTGTATTTTCACAACAAGAGTTTTGACTTATTTTCTGTGTGTTCCGAGTGTGTTTTTATACTTTTCTAGTATCACTCATTTAAATGGGAAGCTTTTTATATCTTGTATGTTATACCTTTTGTACCCTTCTGTCATTGTATTCATCGTTTTTATTGTTAACAAACAAACCACATCCATCCCCCGCACTTTTGAAAAGCTTGCTACGCCCCTGTTTGGTTGGTGTGGTGACCAAGAACCTGATGGTCATTCTAGTTGAGCTCCATGATCATATGTGGAGACAGGAGAAACCTACAGAAGGACAAACATCACTGCAACACTCCACCGATCTGGGCTTTATGCCGGTGTGGCAAGACTCAATCCTCTCTTCAGTGTAGACATGTGAAAACACACTTAGAATTTGCAAAAAAGCACCTAAAGGACCCTCAGACTGTGAGAAACAAGATTCTCTGGTTTGATGAACCTCAGTTCCAAGCATCATGTTTGAAGCAAACCAGGCACTGCTCATCACCTGCAGAGTACCATCCCAAAAGTAAAGTGTGGTGGTAGCAGCCTCATGCTGTGGGGCTGTTTTTCAGCAGCAGGGACTGAGGGACTCGTCAGAGTAGAAGAAAAGCTCAATGCATCAAAATATTGAGAGAGCCTTAATGAAAACCCAGTCTAGAGCATTCAGAACCTCAGACTGGGCAGAAGGTTCACCTTCCAACAGGACAATGGACCTAAACACACAGCAAGAGTGGTTTATAGACAACTCTGTGAATGTCCTTGAGTGGCCCAGCCACAGCCTGAGCTTGAACCCAATCAAATATTTCTGGAGAAACCTGAAAATGTGCATCTGCCCCCGTCCAACCTGACAGAGCTTGAGAGGGGAAGAGGTGAGGAGAAGAATGACAGATAATTGCCAAATGCTGATGAGCAAAGCTTGTCACATCAAACAAAAAAGGCTTGAGGCTGTAAAGGTGCTTCAGCTATATATTTAGTTGTGACAATTGTTTTTGCTTTGTCAATATGGTGTACAAAGTGTAGATTGATGTGGGGGGGAAAAAAAAGTCATTTAAAGGAGTTTAACGTAAGGCAGCAACATAAAAAAACATGAAAAAAAATGAAGGGGTATGAATACTTTCGCAAGGCACTGTAGTTGTATAACTGGCATAAAGGGTGGTAATAATGTACACTTAATAGCAGCTCATAAGACATGCTTGCTTTATTTTAAGTTCTCTTACATCCAGCTCCAGGTGTCTCTCATTTTCTTGCTTTTTTCCAGGGGACTTAAATGTAAAAATTTAACCTCTTCAGTTCTGCTTCTTCAGTTCTGCCAAAATTGCATTATCAGAGTTATTGTAAAACATCAATAACTTGTAAAGCAGTGACCTAGACATATATGGTATCATTTGAAAGCTTAGAACCTCAACTTTCCTTTAACATAAATCACTTTTGCATTTATGTTACATAAAATAACATCATAAGGTCTGAAGGCCCCCCACAAACAAGCCCCTAGAGGACATTTTGCCTCCCTACAATTAAATTTCTAAATTAAATTTTTTTTTCTTTTTTATATAAATGATATAAAGAAAATTCTTTTTTTCCCTGTTTACTGCCTATTAGTGGAATCAAAAGAAACCTTGTGCAGGGAGATGGACCAAATAGATCTCAAATAATAGACTTTAAAATAAAAATTAGATTTTTATAATAATAATAAAAAAAATTATCATAAAATTATGAAAAAATACAACAAATAATATTAATTATTTCACCTGTTTGTTAAAATTTGGGGTATTTTCTGTAAAATGAGACCATTTTTATCAATTTACTCCAATATATGTGAGTAGGGCACTCTTTTAAATTCAGATATGCAAAAATCAGTAAAAAAATCCCAAAAAATGCTGCAGAGCTCAAGAGGTTAACAGAAAAAATACAAAATGGCTACGGTATGGCACATCAGACAGGAAGTAATTTAAAGTCCACACACAAGATGTAACATACAACAGTTCTGATTCAGAAAAGGATACAATTCATAAAATGTCAGGTTGGGGCAAGTTGTTACACGTGCTGCTTTATTTTACAGAAATTAACCAAATGTAAATTCAGAAATAGCTGCAGACAACTTTTTTTTTTTCTTTTCTTTCTTTCTTTTTTTTCTAAACTTTTGAAGAATTTTTCAAAGTTAGAAGTTGCATTTAAAGTTGACTTGGCTTAAAAATGTTTGAATGGGCATGACACTTTTGCATAAGAGCATTATAAGGATATGAGATGCTCTGCTATGGTGCTTTAATATTGTATGTGAAAATGTGCTGTGGTCAGGAGATGGCAGCATAAACGTGTTAGCTATAAGTAGCCTATTATATATATATATATATATATATATATATATATAGTATCACAATAGATTACACATGTACTTTAACTCAACAGCAGCATACACAATTAAACTAATCACTGCTAACCCCTTCATTTTTCATTTAACCTGTGACATTTTACTGTTGCTTAATTTAAATGGCACAGGTGAAGGAAAAATAGCAAAACTACCATGTAATTTAATTTCTCATTTGTACAGTGACATAAATGACAGTAGAATTTATCAGCTTTTGAAAACTCAAATGACTCCTCTGAAGACTCAAATGATGTAAATGATATGAAGAAGAAGAAGAAGTGACATTTTGAGGTAAAACAGTGTAACATTGTACTGGACATTTAAATTATTCTTCATAACCAATTTCTTAATTAAAATGAAACTCTTTTTTTCCATGAGGCCTTGAAACATTTAATCAGTAGAACAATGAAATCAACTTGAATGCATTAGGGACTAAATGAACACGTACGTAAAATGAATTAAAATATTTCTGATTTATGAACATTGAAACACACAAACAAACCACAATGAGAAACACCACCTGAGGCTCAACCATCGCTGGAAATTCATCCTGTGCATTCAATGCTCTTGTTCCATTGTATTTGTAGACTGAGAAAAGAGGGAACCTATGTGTCATGTCATAAAGTGTTGCAAATCCTGTTTTGTGCACCACTGCATTTACTTAGTGAACTGACAACTTCAGTCATGTGGCAGCCATTGTGGCGAATCAGGATCTCGTGGCTGGCCAGTCAGCAAAAACGATCTTATCGTTAAGTTCCTGAGGGAAGCTCAAAGATTGAATTCACCTCGTCCTCATTCTGTGCCGACTTGGGACTTATCCATAATCCTTAGGGCCTTACAAGGCCCTCCCTTTGAGCCACTCCAGTCGGCCGACTTTCGGCCCCTGGAGCTTACAAACACCCTCCTTTTGACTTTTGCATCGGTCAAGCAAGTGGGCGACCTACAAAGCAATGTCAGTCAGTGCGTCATGCCTTGAGTTTGGGCCTAATGACTGTAGAGTTGTCCTCACAACCAAGACATGGCTATGTGCCTAAAGTGCTCTCCACTCCATTTAGAGCCAGCTCTTCCTAACCCAGAGGATGAGCAAGGTGCCAATTCACTGTGCCTCGGGCTCATATGTTGTGTATGTTGAGCGCTCTAGCCACTTTTGGCACTTAGAGCAGCTCTTTGTATGCTTTGTAGACCTCTCTAAAGGGCTGCCATTAACGAAGCGGAGACATCTTGCTGGATAGTTGACACTATAGCCCTGGCTTACGCCTCACTGGGCTTACAGTGTCCTGTTGAAGTGAGGGCCCACTCCACCAGAGGAATGGCCTCGTCCTGGGCTTGGTCCAGGGGAGTTTTAATTGGTGAGATCTTTGTGGCAGCCGGCTGGTCTTCGCCATCTTCCTTAGCCAGTTTTTATAACTTGGACGTCCCTGCCCTTTAGGCACTGATTTTTTTCCCACTCTTATCCATTTGTTTGTGCAGCTACATAACGTGAACAAATCAAGATTCATGAATACATGAACAAATCAAGATTCAGTATTAGAGTAAACAGAAGTTTCCCCCCATAAGTGTGTCAACGCAATGCCCTTGTTCCCTTATATCAGAGAACCGAGGTTACGTTAGTAACCGGAGAATTCATACTCCGCCCATGTATTAAATGTGTGTCCTTGAAAGCGCACAGTTTTCTTCACAGAATGGGAGAGTGAATATTCCCTCTTACACATGGACAGTGTTTTTCACAACACAAGAAGATCATTATTTTCTAAAGCTCACTGGGCTGAAAATGTAAATGATAATGAAAATCTGGTTCAAAGTATTATTTGAGGTAAACCGTTTATCTCAGCGTTTACCGTAAACGTCAGCATAATAGACAAAGAAGAATCCCACTAAGGACCCTGGAAAACTTAGAAATCCCTGACAAAAACTGGCCAAACATCTGCTGTTAAGCAGCTGTAGGGAATATGTAACTAGATGAAAGTAATCTTCTGGACACACCAACTGTATTGGAGCATGTAGAAGACCAGGGTCTCCCATGTTAAGAGACAGATGCTTTAGGCTAAACAAACTGGTGCAAATGAGCTCTAAGCTTGACTTAAAGTGTCACAAGGTCAATCAAAGGAAAATCATCCCTTCTGCTCTGTCAGTAATGGGTGTATTACCATACACCCGGTAACTTTGTTTATATTTAGGTGGGAGTGCAGCACACTCAGTACCAATTAAGGAAAAGGGGGAGGAGTCAAAACTGCACATAAACTGTTAGCTGGCTGAGGATTCCTAATGTGTAGTGTATTACCTGTTACCTAGGGAAAACTATAACCAGGTGATGTTCTAGTCATTGCCTGATAATAACAGTAAAGCAGTAAGTTCATAAATCAGTCTTACCTGTCGGATGCAGCCGATATCATTGCTTCAACAAATGTTATGTAGGCTACGAAAAATGAGCAAAATGCTACTCATTAACAGCGCTGGCATAAAGTATAGTGGTGCTACAAGCTTTACATATTTCATTAGCTTGACAGTAGTGATGCTACTTTTAAAATAGTATTAAAATTTATAGATAAATTTATATTATAAAAATTTCAGTAGCGACCTATTTTTTCTAAGTAGTAGTGTGGCGACACACACACAAACTACCTACATTACTATCCGTAAAATACGAGATACACGACTGGCAAATTATTCACTCTTTTGAGTCTGTTCTTTTCAATGAATAGGCCTATCTCAAAGCACAGTGATTCAAATGGAGATTCAGTCTAAATCAAGCACTAATCGTTTGGCAAGGTAAAACAGTCCCCTGGCCTGAAGGCAGAGAACAAGTAAATTTAAAAAAAAAAAAAAAATGTATTTTTTTTATAATCTGAAAGCATTTCCCTCATACTTTTCGGGTCAATTAAGATGTACATGAATAAAAATAATACATAGCCTAATTATAGGCTACTACATTTTGTGAAAATTAATATTTACTCATTCTCACTCTTAGAGATTGAACCTTTAGAGTTCAAAAAATAACTTTAAAGTGCAAATATGTCATTCTGTAACACTCCTTCAAATGTGAAGCATATCTATGTGGTTTCATCAGCAAGATTATTTTTCTTTATTTCTTTCTTTATTATTTTATTGTTGTTGTTGTTATTATTATCATCATTATTATTACTATTATTATTACTAGTATGGTTATATTGTTTCGACTTTGAGAATAAAAACAAACAAAACAAAAACATTTAAACCAGGCCGAGGGTTTCTGGGCTTGGTATGCAAGTTGCGTAACGCAACGCAGATCACTGACGTTTCGCGCAAGATCCGTGGTCGCGCGGAACACAAACATTCAAGCGCAAGCAGCGGCACGAGAGGTAACCTTTCAAATCAACTATGATGACCTTTTTGAAAAGCTATGAAAACAATACCTACGTAATGTCATAACTGTGTTTCATAATGAATAAATGACGACATGCCACAGAATTGTAGAAAAATTAAGCACACACGATGTTAATGTGGCCACAATATTAAGTCGTTTTACCGGTCCAGAGTTAATTATTCCGCGTATACCATGGTTACTACACCTGAAGACCTTTTCTCAGATGTTTTATTTCAATATATATTTTTTAAGATTTTAGCCTGCTGGTTACCAGAGCACTCATGTATTGATTATTTTCACCAACAGAGGTCGCTGCGAGCTACATTGGTCATGTGTCGCTACTTCATTCATGAAGAACTGAACCTGGACGACAGCAGGGCGCTATTATCATCAATTCTCAAAAGAGACACCGTTGTCCTTATCAAGGTAGTATGTTGAATTAAAATAATACTGTTTGTATGTACTTTATAACTGCCTTTATAACTCTTACTTTATAACTATAATTTTATGTCTCCTGTTGTTTTAACAGATACTGAAATTGATGGAGACACTTTAATGAACCTAACTGACACTACGAAAGCTTAAGTATTCCCCAAAAATGAAGGATTAACTTAAACTCATAAGATTACAGTGAAACTTAAAGACTGAGATGCCAGCAAGACCACAGACACCATGAGTAAGTTACTACGTGTTTAAAAATATGTGGGCACCTTTACTAATTATTATTAACTATTATAATTATTTAATGGGATGTACGGAAGAACTTAATGACTTTATCATTTTCTCACATTTATGCATTTGGTTGACATTGTTATTACAAAGCAACTTTCATTGCATTCCCATTTTTAATGGGATGCTCAGTTAGTTGTGATGGTCAGGTCAGGCGTCCACATATGTTTAGCCGAACTATATTGTTCTTTGCAAATCATTGAGCTGTTTTTACCATACTAACATGCACCTTTCGGCAAACTTTTTTTGTAGGACTTCCTATTGATATTTCACCTGGATCAACAAAATATTGCTTGTTTGTAGCAACATATTATGGCAATAAAAAAAAAATAATAATAATAATAAAAAAAAAACAAAAGAAAAGAATTGAGAGGAGAGGGTTTTTTTTTTTTTCTTTGACAGGACAAAGCAAACAAGATCAAAAATAATTCAAGGTCTGTTTGATTAGATGTGCTCATATACATGGTAATTTCCACAATGCAGTAAGTTTATAATTTTAGAGAGTGATGAGGGTAAAAATGTTTTTCTCTATTTTCAGGTATACAACAGCCAAACATAACAAGATGTCTTCAGCCCTTGTTACCAAATACCAGTTCTTGAGAGAAAAGACTGGCAGAGGATGTGCTTAAAAACAAATTCAAAAAAGAAAGATCACATTTGATTAATGTTGAAGAAATAAATGAAATTTGTTGCAGGTTCAGCAAAGTAAGAAAACAGATCATTTTACCAGGAGTCCATCAAAAAATATGGCAGCCATTGTGGTAGGTTTGCTAAAATAAAGTGACACTTCAATACTTACATTTCTATTATCCTGTGAGAATGTTTCATGTATATGTTTATTTATTTATTTTGTAGATGGAGGATCTATCTGGCCAAGATTTGTACCAAAAGAGGCCAAGATCAGTTGGGGTAAGTGTCACAGATAGAGTCTGATGGCACAAACAGTGATCAACGAGTGTCAAAGAAGAGCAGTTGAGGTAGATATCGTTACTGAGTTGGATGAAGAAAAACAAATCTGCTTTGATTTGGCACAAAGGTAATAAATTACTGATTTGCAATGAACAGTAAAGCTAACTGTGCGTCAAAATTCGCCCTCGCCGCCCTGCCAGCAACGCTGTAGAAAGATTCGTGGACGCTCTGACGCTCTGACGTAGATCGAATGCTTGTCTTGTATTTAAAGGGGCCGCAAAGCAAACAAGCATGTTGATCTTGTGTAGACTGACCACAAGGAGGGTATAAGTTAACCTCATGAAATATTTTAAATGTGAAAGTAAGAAATTGATCAATGTTAAGAACTTTATTGTAATTACATGTTTGCTAACGAAATAAACCAATTAAAAGCCAATTGTGTAGTGTGGCTTTTGTGTTCATGGTTAAGTGCTAGTCTAATTTCAACATTATAGGAGACATTTACTAGCCTTGGTCTTTAATTAACATTAACATTAATTTGTGTGCAACCTACATTACAAACTCTCCTGGTTGAAGTGAAGCTTTAAAGCAATTGGTCAAATCGGTGTTGTTTTGAGCAAATGAATTGCATTCCCGCTAAAAACAAGCGTTCTAGCGGGAAAATGTTGCATATAAATAGTGTTGCGCACCTTCTTATCAAATTCACATCACGATGGAGGATCAAGTTGTTGCATTTGGGGTGGCATTGCTCTACCTGCGGAGAAGACGTCGGAGATCGATATGGGTGCATGACATTCTCCAAGCCCGTCAGCAGTTTGGAGAATATCACCGGCAGGTTCCAGCGATACTTCAGGCTGGATAGGGACCAGTTTGATAACCTGCTGTCAAAAGTGAGGCCGCGAATTGCAAGGCAGGACACCAATTATCGCCGCGCTATTGAGCCGGATGAGCGCCTCGCAATTTGTCTACGGTGATTTTTTTCTTTATGTCTTTGAGTTTAAATTTCGTTTTGTAATTTCAATGGGTTGGAAATTCGTTTCATAGGTTGTTACATGGCTATTTATATTTTTATTTATATTGGTAATAGTTTAATGCTGTATTGTTTGCAGTTGTGGACGAAGTATTAAGATCATTTACTTAATAATGTATAAAGCACTAATACCACACTGTAAAAATACTCTGATGCAACTCAAAGTCCTGCATTGAAAATTTTACTTAAGTAAGTATAATCAGGTGTGAACGTTACTTAATGTAAGTATAATGAGGAAAATTGATTTAAAGGATTAAAAGTGAACTGGGACTATTATACTATTATATATTATATCATTAGATTATTATTATTAATTCATTAATGTAAAAGCAGGATTTTACTGTTGGAGTTGGTTGAGGAAGTTTGTTGAGGTGGAAAAAAAGTAAGTTAAGTGAAAAGTACTATATTTCCCTCTGAAAATGCAGTTGAGTAGAAGTAGAATAGAGAAGTGGCATGAAAAAAAAATTACTCAAGTAAAGTTTTTATTTATGTCCCTGTACGCAAACAGGGACACGTCGTAGATTACTGGGAAACCCGCCACAGCAATAATCAGCCTCTCCTCGATTTTGCTTGGGAACTAATGTGGTCGGAACCAAAGTTTACAGGACTGCGTTCTCTGGACTCCTCTCAAGCGGTGGACTTCTACATTCCAATTGGTTGCCGCCCAACTGCGTCATAGCTCATTATCATAAAGTTGACCTGACTTCAACTCTCGTCGACGCTCTCACCGTCCAAGACGCGCCGCGCCGCGCCGCTCTAGCCGCTCCTGGCCTCCGGTGTGGTGACAAATCGAGTCCCCCCTCGAAATCCGGTCCCATTAGGACCCCAAGCGACCCCATTGGCTCAAATTACTTTTAATAGGTACTTTCTTTAGTGCCTGATTACCATTCCTACAAAATCATGTTATGATAAATGCTGTTTAAACTATGTTACAATGATAATTAATGTCTGTATTTGTTAGCTTATGTACTAGCATAGCATACAGATACCTGATTAGCCCCTTTCGCACCGCTTTAGTTCCAGAACTAAAAGTACAGTACTAAAGTACTGGGACGATTTTGCGCGAACTATTTCCCAGTACCATTTAAATGGTTGCATTCGCACTGACAGTGGGTACTAGGAAGTGACGTAAGCCGGTCGACAGCGACGTCATTTGTGACGTTGTGGCGTTCAACAACGAAAACAAAGAAGAACAACGTTAACAACAGGAGGATGGAGGACGCTGTGATCGGAGCTGTGTTTTTGTTGTCTTGCGGGGTTCACAATAATGGACATGGAATGTCATCGTATAGACAAATACCTTAATGTTGCGTTTTGTTCCTTCGAATTCCAACTGGATTTCCTCCGTTGCATAAATGTTCAAAAATGCCTGCACTTCAGCGACCGTCCATCTATCGCTGTTCTCCATTCTTAAGAAATATAAGTTGATACAATATTTACACAGTATGTGTTTACACGGCGTTCTAAATCATGGAGGGTGAGGGCGTTTTCGTACGCGTTTAGCCAATCAGTGTACACTTATTTCACGATAGTTCCTATGGAACTGTTTTAGACCCTACTCTGAAGTAGGAGCTAATTTATTTCCTCCAAACGGAGTTCTGGGAACTAAAACAGTTCCTAGTTCCCGCGGTGCGAACACGCCAAAAAGTGGGTAGTTCCACAATTAGTTCGGGTACTATGAAAAGGTTCCTGCGGTGCGAAAGGGCCTATTAGCTGCATGGCTTATTTTATACAGGAATTTGCACTTATCTTACATGTCTTCACAATTATTTTTTTAAATTATGTGTTAAATGAACTGTTAAATGTCAAATGTTTTATTTTATAAATAAAACTAATTAATGTTTTCAATTTTTTCACTTAATAAGATATTATTACTTTTATTTATTAATTAGCAGTTAATCAAGTGTAAGAAATTACCTTTAATTTGTTTCATTATGCATTATTTTGTTCTATTATGCACTATACAGTAAGCCATACATTTTTACATTAATATCTTTAAGTATTTATTTAGGCAATGGGATCACTCGGGGTCCTAAGCGGACCCAATTTCGAGGGGGGACTCGATTTCTCATGACACCGGCTCACATTGAAAATGAATGACTTCCGGCCACTTTGACGCTCTCAAACTTATATGCCATATTCAATTTAACAAATTTTATATTTAAGGTCTCTATGGTTGCTACTGTCCTGCTGTTTCCTTTTATAAAGGAGAATCTTAGATCTCTTTATGTCATCAGTGAGATGAGTGTATTTGGAACAGTGTATCCATAATATTTAAGTCTATAATTTTTTTCTTTTTCAACCCCTTCACCTGGTTATGATTTCTTCTAAACATTTGTTTATGTTATTCTTTGGAACTGTTTTTGTCCATGCAGGTTCCACAGTAACAGCAGCAAGAATGAATAAAGGGAATATTCAAATGAAAATTAAGTTAATTTAGTAAAAATTTAAAAATTATAGTTGTTTCAAACTTGTACTTGACTTTATTTTGTTCTGTGTAAAAAGCTATTTTCAAGAGTGTCACTGAAAATCACCGACATGTTGTTTTGGACCCCAGTGATTTTCATCATATGGACATTCTTAAACATTCCTAAAAATATCTTATATCTTATTTTGTGTTCTGCAGAAGACAAAAGTTATACAGGTTTGGAACAACATCAGGGAGCGTAAATGACTACAAAATATCCCTTTAATGGGGTCATATACTTTTGATTACAATTTGTTATATTTTTAATAAAACTTTTCTCACTGATGTAAACTTATAATATTAGTAAGGGATTCTTACAACCAAAACGCTCATAATTTAGTTTTTCATGACCACTTGCCATCCTATCTATTATCTTTATTATTGTTACAGGGCAAACGAGATGTGAGGCATGCAGATCCATTTGCAGGCTTTTATTATAAAACATGGTCATAACACAGGCAGGGTCGGACAGTGGCAAACAGGTATAACACAGGCAAGACAGAGTATTCCTAGGACAAGCGTGGGTCTTCGATCGGGGAGAAAAGTATCAAACAGGGCGAGGCAAAGAGAGAGAATCCAGGTGCACAGCAATAATCCACACAGGGGAAAACACAATCCGAAACAGGCAAGACAAGACTATGAAAACTACTATAGGCTCCGTAAGGTAGCTATCGGCTAGGGTAGCGATAAGTGCATACAATACTCGGCAAACTAGATCAGGATCTGAGTGTTTTTATATGGTGTGTGTAATAGCTCACAGGTGAGAGTGTGATTGGTGACAGCTGTGTGTGTGTGTCGTCAGTGCAAAGGTTGATGGGAATTGTAGTCTGGGGTAATGTGTAACAGTCTGTGTAGTGTGAGAGTCCTTGTGGTGACTGGGTGACCTCTCGTGGTGAGTGAACGGAAGTTCATAGACCGGATTCGTGACAGAGCCCCCCCAAGGAGCGGCTTCCAGACGCTCCACACTCAGTACAATCCAGGAGGGTGATGGAGCGGAGGCGGAACAGGGGGAGGGACGGAGGGCCAGGTCCATGTGGAAGTGAGACTGGGGACTGAGGCAGAGCCGGCAGGACAGAGCACCAAGGCGGAGCAGGAAACCAAAATGAAACCGACAGAGCAGGGAGGAGCCAGGGCAGAGCCAGAGACCAGGACAGGACCGACAGAGTAGGAACTCACCAGGGCGGAGCAGACGGAACAGGAGCCCACCAGGGTGGAGCAGAAGATCTCCATGGCGGAGCAGAAGACCCCCAGACCTGAGCAGAAGACCACCACGGCGAAGCAGAAGACCACCAGACCTGAGCAGTAGACCACCACGGCGGAGCAGACGACCACCAGAGCCAGACAGCAGACCACCACGACGGAGCAGAAGGAGCAGGAGCCCACCAGGCCGGAGCAGATGGCCACCACGGCAGAGCGGACGGATCTGAAAAACAGAACATAGACAGAGACTCTACGGCCCCAGGGGTCGGAACAGGGAATACAGTGGACTTTTCAACAGTCTCTTTGGGCATGACTGACAGAGCAGAAAGTTCAGTGTACGCCTCCTTGAGGGTGGCTGAAACCTGACTGGTAGACCTTTCAGTGACTGAAACTGGACAGACAGATAGTTGAGAAATGAATATATTGACTGACACTGGGTTAACAACCTGTTCACACTCAGGTTCATTGGCAGGAACTGGACAGACAGATAGTTCAAAATCAGAATCAACAACAGCATTTAGACAGACAGACAGTTCAGGGTTAAATTCTTTGACAGGCACAGGCAAGACAGACAGTTCCAAATCCGACTCATTAGCTGAGCCTAGATGAACAGATCATTCACAAGCAGCCTCAATAGCAGGTTCAGAACAGGATGTGAGTTCGTAGATGGCCTCTTTGGCCGGCTCGGAACAGGACGAAAGTTCATAACCAGCCTCCTCGGCTGATTCAGGGCAGGACAACAGTTCAAGAGCGGCCTCTGTGGCCATGACAGAACTGGGCGAGCTTTCAGGGACAGCCCTTTTGGCTGCAACAGGACAGGACGAGGATTCATTGACGGCCTCCATAGCCGTGACAGGGCAGGACGAGAGTTCACAGACGGCCTCCTTAGCCATGATAGGACAGGCCGTGAGTTCACAGGTGGGTACCACTAACACCTCCAAAGGTTCTGCAGCAGTTGCCGTCACCTCTGGAGGTTCTACAGTGGTAACATTCTCTTTGACCACGACACGACAGGCTGAGAATACATTGCTGGGCGCCACCACCATAAAAGGAGCTGAAGCCAGCACCGCCACTTCGGGAGGTTCTGCAGCATGTGCTGCCACCTCTGGAGAAGCTGCAGCGGGTGCCATCGCCTGGGGCAGTTCTGAGGTGGTATATGCAGCCCAAACGCAACATAAAGCGATCCCCATCATGAGAAGCGCTTCGGACAAGGGAATTAGAGCAGGAACAGGAGGGTTAAAGTGAGCTGTTTTGGGGATACCAGCTGCACGTGCAGACACCAGTGGTGCATCCCTCACACTGGCTACCAGATTAGGATATCGAAGGACTGACCTTGAATATCTGGGTGTGGCAGACAGGACGTGACAAGACTCTGGCTGATCAAGTGCAACGTGACATGGTTCTGGATGGTCAGCTGTGACGTGAAGAGACTGGAAGATCAGCTGAGTCATGACGAGACTCTGGCAGATCAGCTGAGACGTGAAGAGACTCTGGAAGATCAGCTGAGACGTCACGAGACTGGCAGATCAGCTGAGACGTGACAAGACTCTGGCAGATCAGCTGAGATGTGAAGAGACTCTGGAAGATCAGCTGAGACGTGAAGAGACTCTGGCAGATCAGCTGAAACGTGAAGAGTCTCTGGCAGATCAGCTGAGATGTGACAAGACTCTGGCAGATCAGCTGAGACGTGACGTGACTCTGGGTGATCAACGGTGATGTGGCTTGACTCATGATGATCAACGGTGACTTGACTTAGCTCATGATCAACTTGGCTTGATTCATGAAGATCCACTGTAACTTGGCTTGATTCATGAAGATCCACTGTGACGACTTGATTCATGAAGATCAACTGTGACTTGACTTGGCTCACGACGGTCAACAGTGACTTGACTTGGCTCACGACGATCAATTCTTACTTGACTGGACTCACGAAGATCAACTCTGACTTGACTGGACTCACGAAGATCAGCTGTGACTTGACTTGGCTCATGACTAGCAGCAATGACAAGATGGGGTGTTGTTGTGGCCATCATTTTGTGAACGAGCTGCGCTGTCGCCGCCATTTTGTGAGCGTGCTCTAACGCAGCTGCTATCTCGGTCATAGATGCAGTGTCGCGTTCTTCCTCCACAACACCTGGCCAGTGTTCCTCCGAAGAGCTGCTGGATCCTTGTGCGGCCGAGTATTCTGTTAAGGGGCAAACGAGACGTGAGGCATGCGGATCCATTTGCAGGCTTTTATTATGAAACATGGTCATAACACAGGCAGGGTCAGACAGTGGCAAACAGGTATAACACAGGCAAGACAAAGAGTATTCCTAGGACAAGCGTGGGTCTTCGATTGGAGAAAAGTATCCAACAGGGCGAGGCAAAGAGAGATAATCCAGGTACACAGCAATAATCCAGACGGGAAAACACAATCCGAAACAGGCAAGACAAGACTATGAAAACTACTATAGGTTCCGTAAGGTAGCCATCGGCTAGGGTAGCGATAAGTGCATATAATACTTGGCAAACTAGATCAGGATCTGAGTGTTTTTATATGGTGTGTGTAATAGCTCACAGGTGAGAGTGTGATTGGTGACAGCGGTGTGTGTGTGTCGTCAGTGCAATGGTTGATGGGAATTGTAGTCTGGGGTAATGTGTAACAGTCTGTGTAGTGTGAGAGTCCTTGTGTTGACTGGGTGACCTCTCGTGGTGAGTGAACGGAAGTTCATAGACCGGATTCGTGACAATTATATTGATAATATGGTTTACACTGCCTCATCTTTCTTTTCAAAGCTTCTATTATGACAGGTTCAAAAAAAGTCAAAGATTTATTACTGACTAACTTTTTTAATCTTAATTTTAAAAAAAAATCACTTTAACTACTAAATATTGTTATAGTATAACATTATTTTCTCTTTAGGAACCACAAACACCAACATACCCAACCCTGTGCTGTGCTGATGTGCTTTGGATGGAGAGTCTCTTTTAGAAATAATGATGGAAGGGGAGGAGGAGGTCTGTGAAGCAGATGATGTGAACACAGCTCTGCACTTCATATTCAACACTGAATATGCTTCAGAGTTGAGAGACACCCTGACATTCATTGAAAACTGTTTAATGTATCATAATGCCAAAACCAATATGCTACCCACAATGGCTAGTTTTTTGATTATTGATTTTTGATTGTTGTTTATTTATGTGTTTGTTGGTTTGTTTGTAATACATATTTATGTATTAAACAGTTTATGGACAATTATGGTGTTCAGTCTATATAGTGAAATTGGATTAGTAATGTATAACAACAACAACAACAACAACAACAATAATAATGTTGTTGCTATCTAGAAAAAGGTTCAAGAAGAAACCCATGAGGGTCATTAATGCACCTTTAAGTGAAGGTTCCAATTAGAACCTTTTCTTCTAAGAGTGTCCATGGACACTTATGATTAATTCTGTTTTTGGCATTGTCAACATTTTGATATACATTCTACTAATATGCATTTTCTTTTTTAAATATTTAATTGATGAATTTTGAGTACATATTGTGTAAAGTAGGCCAAGTGTGCATTTAATCATCAGTTAGGTAGGTGCACACACATTCCTACTATCAATCTGAATTCTTTTATAAGGATTGGACTCTGTGATGAATTGTTCGTTATGTTCCTCATTAGTAAATCACTTCGGATAAAAGCATCTGCCAAATGAATAAATGTAAATATAACAGCTGTGACGAGAAAAACTGGTTCACCGTATCAGTGCACCGTATTTGTTGCATATGTCAGATAGTTCACCCTCTAGCTAGCGGAAGAATACCTATTAATAATTATGCTTCATGAAATCACGGTCTAATTACATGATTTGTTCTTATACTATTGTGTCCTTATATTCTAACCGTCGTGCCTAACACCTTCAGCCATAATGACTATATTCACAACACGCACCTTATTGCCTAATTATTTCACCTGCTGAACGACTTTTGTGACGAGTTAAATTTTGCCGCGTCGTTTGCTTGTGCTGGAGCTGGTTTAACTGTGGCCAGTCTTGTATGACTAGAACTAACTTAGTGCAGATCAGCATATGGTTCCCTAAATTAAAACGACATTGATCTGTCATCTGTGGGCGGATCTATCGGACTTCCCTGTGCTGTAGCTTTCGATTGTAGTGTAATTAGCAGCTGTACGTGCGCAACAGTTTTACTTCGACCTGAACTGACATTAGTGCAGACTGAGGGACTGACGGTGATCCAGCGGCGCACTGAAACCTGCTCCAGACACTGCAGATCACACCATGAGTGTCAGCTCAACACGGAGCAGCGGGGAAGACGCCGACGAGCTGGAGTCAGTCAGGTGAGGTGAACCAACCCTCTGTTTATTTCTTCACCTACTTGGACCTTTCTAAACGCATATTCACAACTCATGAAATAATAATAGGCTATCCTATACCAGACAGAAAGCACACAAGCTCAGTTAAGTGCAATAACCATATACTTTTTTATTTATTAATATTATTTTAAACTCCCTTAAATGATTTTTTTGTATTAATCTCCGATCCTCTTTTATGTTTCCTGACCTACATTTGTTTCTGTGAAAGTAGTTTATCATATTGTTTTTACAGTGTTATACGCAAATGTTAAAATGAAAACAAATAAGGCTAATAATAAAAACTGAACATAAGTTTATGAAAAGCAAAATCTTGCCTGGTTAGTATCGTTGTTTATTTGATTTGTATCTACACCTGTTTGTTGTTGAATAGCGGCGTGAGCGAAAGAATGAGGAAATACATCAATTTACTCATCTGTTGTGAATGAAAAGGTTGAAGAAAACTGATTGCTCATTCAGTTTTTTTTTTTTTTTTGTTAAAGGGCAACATAGCAAAAAAAAAAAAAAAAACACAAAACAAAAATCATAAAGCATTATTTTACATTTTAATTTTATATTAATTAAACAAAGGCTTTTTACAAAATCCCACAAATCCCAACATGTCAGGGTTATATTTCACCCCAAAAGAATCCTCTTATAGGACCACTAATTTCATTCATTCATTCGTTTGCTTGTTTGCATTGTGACATTATTTTCATGACCCGTAAGCACTTTCACCTCAATAATGCATGTGGATGTTTTACATTCGACTCTCAAAGGATTGTTGAAACAGTCATGAGAATCATCCCATCCATAATTAGGTTTTACAACAAATATTGTTAGAACGTGCATGTGGGCCTACATAGTTGACAATTTTAATAGCTTATTTTATTTATTAATTTATTTTGCATTACAATAAAATTTACCCCACAACATTATGCTAAGGACATTAGGGCTGCAACAAACAATTATTTTGATAATCGATTAATCTATTATTAGACTGATTAATCAGCTAATCACCAATTATTTCACTGATTAATCAGTAGACTTTGATTGATTATTCAGCTTTTGCAATTAGTTAAACTATTAAGTTATACATATTCTAACATAAATAAAGGTCACTTCAGCTTTAGAAAAGCATATTATGTAATTACAATTATTATACAGTTAATTGATAACACTTTACAATAAGGTTCATTAGTTGACATTAGTTAATATGAACTAAGAATGAACAATACTTCTACAGCATTTACTAATGCATTTATAAAAATCACAAGTTGTTTTTTAATATTTGCACTGTGAACTAACATGAACAAACAATGAACTATATTTTTATTAACCAACATTAACAAAGATTAATACATAAATGTATTGTTCATTCATGTTAATTAATACATTAACTAATGTTAACAAATGATACCTTATTGTAAAGTGTTACCAATTCATTATACAAATAGATGTATTTGGCACACAAAATGAGATGACAGACAGAGACACTCTCTCACCATTTAATTAGTTATATGAAAAAGTAACTGAATGACACATCATTCTGCCTAACATCTCCTTTTGTAAGTCATATGGATAAGAAACAAAATAAAGGTAAGTGATAAGGCGCTTTGGATAAACTATTTTATTCACAACATAATGTCTTAAAATACCTTATAGTGTTAGGATAACCAAAACAGTCCTGAACTAGATCAAGCTTTGATCTCTGTAAACCAAACTATCACTTTAATGAAATATTTTTTTTTTCCCACTAATAAAAATATTTTATCATTAGCTAGCTCCACATTGGAGAGTTGCTTTATAACAGAAAATCGAGTTGTAATTCTAACTGAAGGCGACACTGACTCTGGTGTTTCATGTTTAATACCGTAAAGCTGCTTGAATTAAGGCTATCTATTGAATAAAGTACTACATAAATAACCATGATGCGACCGGACTTTACTGGAGTGCTGAACTGCAGAGCTCATGCAAACATCCACATCGTTGCATTTTTAACTGCTGCTTTCACACTGCTTTCAGTTTTTGTGTTTATTTCGAAATCGCGCAATATATAATTACATATTCATCCAAACGCCGCGTTTGCTTTGCTCTGAAGTGCTGTGTGTCTTCTTCTCTTGAACTGCATCCAGGAGGGCTGAACTACAATCTTGCGCTACAGCGCCACACTGGTCAAACCGCAGTATTGCAGGCTCTTACATTAGGTCATATGAGATAGAACGACTACTCGACAACAAAAATATTTATCGACAATTTTTTACTGTCGACGTTGTAGATAATGTCGACTAATCGTTTCAGCCCTAAAGGACATTACTTGATATGTAGGCATAATGACGGACAAACACACCATATCAATACCAGCATACTGAAACAACAGCAAATATGTATGTAATTAAACAGAACAACAAACAGCCTGCAGGTTATTGTATCAAGGTCGCTGTTCTGTAATATCAGTCTATTAAACAGAAAAGGATGGTGCTGTGTTCAACTTTCTTGAAATACTTGACAATCCTAAATGGATTTCCATTTAAGTAAAATATGCATAAGACGTGTCAGCTTTTTTTATTGCTGCGGTAATGCAGTGATGCATTATCGTTGTTTTAATAATAATCACTCCTGTGCATCAATATATGATATGCATATCCACTGTGTTGTGTAACCCAGATTCCCATTTCCAAAAAAGCTGTCTGGTAACTGTGGATGTTGACAGTCAATGGATATCAATATACAACTTGGCTTGGTGTTCAGCTGCCCCATTCTGTTTCTCTCTGTAGCTGGTATCATTATGATTTGTCCCGGCATGCAGCTGAAGCTCTTCTCCTTTCGAATGGGGTGGATGGGAATTTTTTACTCAGAAACAGCAACAAAGGACCTGACTGCTTTGCTTTGTCTGTCCGGTAAGAAATGTCCATTTCGGACAAAAGTTAATTTGTTATCACTTTGATATTAAAGTGCCATATGCTCAGACACAAACAGTCTTGAATATTTTCCTTGTGTGCACTCCATTCAATTTATGGAGAAATGTACCTGCTAAAGCTATCATTAAAGTGGGCCTAGGACAATAGACATGGTAATAAGTTTATGTTAAGACATGTAATAAGTAAAGACATGGTAGACTTCCTTACTATTTTAAAACTTCTCATAGTACTTTGCAGGTAGGCCTGTCTCTTTTTTAAACAGTTTTCTATTTAAAAATATGTTATAATGTAATTCATTCATGTGATAGCGAAGCTGAATTTTCAGCATCATTACTTCAGTCTTCAGTGTCACATGATCCTTCGGAAATCATTCTAATATGCTGATTTGCTGCTCAATAAGCATTTCGTATTGTTGAAATGTTGAAAATAGTTGCGCTACTTTATATTTTTGTACGTGCATACATGTTTTTCAGGATTCTTTGGTGAATAGAAAGTTTAAAAGAGCATCTATTTAAAATCAAAATGTTTTGAACATTATAAATATCTTTACTGTCACTTTTGATCAATTTATTGCATCCTTGCTGAATAAACAAATACATTTAAAAAAACATTTGAATGACATGTATTTAATACCCTAAGTGAACTTATCTGACCTTAGTTATTTGCAGCAATGTAGGCACTCGCCATTTCTAGAGTTTTTCTCTGACCTTTTATTAAGCAAGCAAGTTAAAAAGTCAAATGATGAACCGATATGGTTTTTGTTAGTCCTGTTATTTTTCCATTTCTCTAATTTTCTGTGGTTATTTAGATTACTTGAAGTTTTTCAGTTCCCCTTTTCAATGTATCAGCTGTAAACCTCACTTTGTCTTGTGTCTTTAAAGTAAAGCTACTTATTCTGACTCCTACTGAAATATATAAATAAGAATCTGATTCACACAAGCCATAAGGCAGCAACCTGCCTGGTCACTGTGACTCTGACTGATGCTTAAATGCCTGGTAATTTGGTGCCTTGTTTATAGTGTGTGACCTTGTAGAAATAATTAACTGCCTATTTCAATACAACTAGCTGTGGTATTTTATACACCAGTTCTATAAACAAGTTAACAATGAACAATAATGAGAGTTCAGACAGCAAGACAACACTTCCTCACTGTCTTTTTCCATCTCCAAACTTCTTCAGAGCAAAGGATTCAGTGAAACACTTTCATGTCCGGCGGCAGTTTGGCAAATATTCCTTTGGCTTCAATGAATTTCCTTCTCTTCAGGATTTTTGCAGTCACCTTGCCAATCAGCCGCTGCTAGGCAGCGAGACAGGTGAGCTGTGCACTTTTGATTTACAGTTCACAAACTGCTTTTCAGCACTTCTCTGGCACAGTGACCCTGTTTCCTGTTTCACTCTTGTAACCAAGGAAACCTGATAGTGCTGCGGTTCCCATACCCACGGCAGGTGGAAGAACCATCCATTTATGAGACAGTGTGTGTGCATACGGCCATGCAGACAGGCCGGCATGAAAACGACCTAGTGCCTAATGCTCCAGCAGTAAGTCAAAGTGACATTATACAGACCTACATGCACACACGCATATTTGAAAGAGTAAAGTTGAAAGTCTTTTTATGTTGTCAACAGCTTGGCACTAAAGAGGGTTATCTAGTTAAACAAGGAGCGATCATCAAGGTATGGTTACACAGGTTACTATATCAATATAGACTAATTAAAAAAATTCAACTAGTGTTTGCAGTAAATGTCAGTTTCAAACTAATAAGGTAAATTGTAACAGGGCTAAACTGGTTCTAGAGCAAACCTAGACCTAGTTTTGTTGGCTGATGGTTTCATCTTTATTTATTTTCTGGGCAGAACTGGAAGCAGAGATGGTTTACACTGAATAGATATGAACTTAAATATTTTAAAGATAAAATGGTAGGTCTGTGTATTTTGTACAATGAGATTTATAATTAGGTAAGTATTAAAGTTGATTGTTTATCTCACAGAAAACTGTCTCCTCAGTTTGTAGAGCCAATACGAACCCTGGATCTGACAGAGTGCTCTGCTGTGCAGTTTGATTACAGTCAGGAGAGGGTTAACTGCTTCTGGTGAGAGATTTATAAAATGGTCGTAATTCATGAAACCTAAATTATGCACGTTTTTCTTTTTCTTTTCGGCAAAATTCACAATTTGAGAATATCAACTTCCTTAAATTGAAACTGTAATTACAGGTACAATACTTTATCCTGTTGGCTGCAGAGATATTTTAGTATCATTGATATACAGTTTTTTTTTAATATTTTGAATTAGATTTTATTTTTATATTTGATTAAATTTGTTCTATTTTAAGTTTTAGTAATTTTGTTGTTTTTGTAATTCATTTTATTAGTTCTAGTGTGTAACATAGTATGTCTATATTGTTTTTTTTTATCTTTTTTTTTTAGTACTTTTTTTAGTACTAAATTTAGTACTAAATGAAAATGAAATAAAAAATTTTACATTTATATTTTGTATATCAAGTAATGAACATTTTTATGGTTTTATATTTAGTTAATGATCATAACCTTGGTTTACTGCTGTAGTTCAAATTCAGAAATGTAATCAACAAGGCCAGTTCATTTCTGAATGGCACATTTTAATTTTATATGACAAGGGTGGCTACAGTTAAAAATGTAACTCATAATAGAGATGCCTTAAAATGTTTCATTCAATTACAAAAGCAAAGTTAAAAAAGTAAGACCCTTTTCTGTTGTACTAGACTAGATATCCTGTTGTTTTTACATCTGAAACTTCTGCAGTTGGCCAACCATAAAATTATTGGCTATTTTTGGCAACTGAGAATGAGCTGGTATATCTGCAGCATTCAAGTGTCTGAAAGCTTACAGTTCCTATGCACACTAAATCAGCATTACAGACAATCTGCAAAGCATGAATCAAAATTCACATTGTCTGTGTACAGACTATGAAGTAATAATAGGAGGTAATTACAATTTTATGTAAAAATCCTAATATTATGTTGTTAATATCTATTGTGTATCTGATATTTTCCTACATGTATGTGATTCTCAGTAATGAGGAAGTGTAGTCAGAAACTCCTATTCATGGACTTCCTCCTACCCACATATTTTCCAATGCATGCTCAATTTCAGCATTTTACTTCACAATACAACTCATTATTAAGATTTTTTTTATTTTTTTTATTTTGTCTTTCCTATAGTTTGGTGTTCCCTGAGAGGACGTTTTATTTTTGTGCAAAATCTGGTGCTGAGGCAGATGAATGGATTAAAATACTACGATGGAAACTGGTAAGAGGAACCAAAGTTAAGCATGAAAGGACAGTCACTATGAATAATCAATGTATGTAATAGTTAACAAGTCAAATAGAATGTATTATTTCTTTGTTCCAGTGAAAATAAATCAATCTGACCTCACTTTACCAGTCTAATCATAGAGCAAATATATTTGTCTATCTATTGTCCTTACCTCTAATGATGACTACCCTGCATTTCCAGTCACAGATAAAGAAAGGACGATGATGTTCAACATGGAGAGAAGTAGTAGCGGAGTAAAGTTATTAGTAAATACAGAGGATTCATTAACTGCATCTGATGCTCTGTGATCTTGGCATCATGGTTGTACAACTCTTCACACCTAAAATATCTTTTGGGCAATGAATAACAAAAGTTTTTACATCTAAGAGAAGCACAGTCCCAAGGCACCATGCTATTGTGCTTTATAAAGGTATCTGGAAGCGGTGCACTACCAGTGTTGAAATTATAATTGACAAGTTTGTTTTTGTTTTTTCCCATATTGTGTTGTGTTAAGCTTTCAGTTCTTCTCATTCTTCTTCTACCCAAGTTAAACAGTGTGTCTGCTTTTAAACATATGTATGTTCCCTGTTATATACATGTTTTCAATTTTGTTTGTTGAATCCTTTGGATGCAATAAGCTTTTTCCAGAATAGAGCTGCTGTAATTACATATTTTTGTAGGCTAACCTGGAAGCTAGAATCACCCTGGTTCCCTCAACAAAAACCCAACAGGAATTTTCCATTAGCTTTTGGATTTGTTCATCATGATAAGCTTAATAAATAAACACAATGTAATGTAGTTTAAATATAATCACTGGAAATAAAAAGCCAAATGTAGGCAATAAACAAGTATCACCACTACTAACCTTCTGACAGCTCTTTCAGACTTCATTTAAAAAATAAAGCATCACTTTATTTAAAGTTAGAATATCTATCAGGAGTGGAATTATATACTACATGACGAGGCTGTGAATGCAGACCAGTGATTAGATGAGTTTACCTGTTTAGCTTAATGACATTTAATGTCCCCTACATCCTTTGTAGACCAAAACGTAAAGAAAAAAAAACTAAAACTAACCACAACCCTTATTTCAGGCGTTTAACCAAAAACCCACTCAAAAAACCCACTGACTTCAGGATGATGGAACTGAAAGTGCGAAAATGCTAACTTGTCACTGGGTTTTAGGCTACAAAAATACTTAATCCCTGCAGCACTCTATAGATCGCCAAAGTAAATTTATAATAAAAGTATAAATTCTAAGTATAAAAAGCAATGATACTTCTAATGTGATTTGTTAACTAAATATGAACACTCATGTTGTTTAGAAACATGTACCGTTGTGTTCAAAATAATAGCAGTCCAACATCACTAACCAGATCGATCACTGTTTTTGGTAGAAATTATATTTCTACATGACAAATATTTCACTAGTAGGTGTGGTAGAATAATAGAAAACCAACAGACCCAACAGTCATGACATGCATGCTGTTGATTCTGTGTAATTGAATCATTAATTGAAAAGGGCATGTTCAAAATAATTGCCAAAGAACACATTGACTGGCCTAAAGAGAAATGGCGCAATATTTTGTGGACTGATGAAGCAAGATTGTTCTTTTTGGGTCTAGGGGCCACAGACAGTTTGTGAGACGACCCCCAAACACTGAATTCAAGCCACAGTACTCCATGAAGATAGTGAAGCATGGTGGCGCAAGCATCATGATATAGGAATGTTTCTCATACTACGTGTTGGGCCTATTTATCGCATTCAAGGGCTCATGGATCAGTTTGAGTACATTAAAATACTTAAAGAGGTTATGTTGCCTTATGCCGAAGAGGAAATGCCCTTGAAATGGGTGTTTCAACAAGTAAGTGAGCAGCATCTTGGTTCCAGACCAACAAGATTAACATTATGGAGTGGCCAGCCCAATCTCCAGACCTTAATCCAATAGAAAACTTGTGGGGTGACATCAAAAATGCTGTTTCTGAGGCAAAACCAAGAAATGCAGAGGAATTGTGTTATGTAGTGCAATCGTCCTGGGCTGGAATACCTGTTCACAGGTGCCAGACTCCATGCAACACAGATGTGAAGCAGTTTTCAGACACCATGGCTATACAACTAAATGTTAGTTCAGTCATTCACAAGAAAGCTAAATCTTCAAGCATTTTTCTGTTTATACAGTAAATGTATGACTTTGTAAAGAAAAATGCAGACACTGCTATTTTTTTTGAACAGCCTAATATTCCATTTTTTTCACTTTCTGTAAAGTAATAACAAATTTGCTAAACTTTCTTTATGTTTTGATTTAGAATAGATTGTGTAATGTTCCCAATGCATTTGTGTGTATTGAAGTAAAAGTTATTGTAAGGATTTTGAGCTCTACCCGCTTTTTTAAACACACTGCTATTATTTTGAACACAACTGTACATAGCACCCATTTTTCAAACCAAGATGCCCCTTTTGTAAAAAATGTATTAAAAAAGTCAAATAAATTTTATTTTTGTAAACCAAAGCTTTAGACAAATTTATTAATTAGGAGACAAAGAGGAGCAGGTTACATTCATAAAAGACATACAGCATCAAGTCTATCCAACATTATGTATGTACATATGTGTGTATGAACATAGAGGCATCAAGACATCAGACCCTCTTATCCTCATCCAAATAACAGCTAAGCTACTTCCACCACCTGCCGTAGTTCTTCAATCAGAGGAACTAGTTCCTTCTCAAGACTGAAGATCAAACCTAAATATGAAAAAAATATATATTGATCATTCAATTGTTATCATAACAGTGGTTTTTGTACTACCTGTGGAGACTCACCTGTGTTGGCATTACTACTTGCGATGAAACTTATGACTAAGGGTAATCGATTAAATTGTACAATCTGTCAAGGAAATCCATAACAGGACATATTAATACCAGAAATCGAGAAACCTTAACAAGCAGTAAGTCAAATGTACTTTGATTTGAGTAAAGAAAGTACCTGGTATGTGTTATAGTAACAAATGATGCTCTTATTTTTGGACAAGCCCAGCTTGCTGCCCTGGTCAGTTGCCAAAGCAAAGGTGGACAGGAACGCCGGCCGCAGTGCATATTCAGGAGCATTGTCATTGGCAACTAAAAGGGAAAACAGACAAAAGATAATCAGATAATGCTTCAAAAGATATTTAAACAGACCTGGAAGTCAGAGCTGATGCTGTTACCTTTGATTACAGGGACTCCATCTCTATCTGTCACCACTATTGCATGAAGTCCTTCAACACTGATGATGGAGAGAAATGATCGATTATTACTCCGAATGCAAAATGAAGAAAACTTGTGTAAAATACAAGACAAATCTTTTTACCTGGGCAGTTGTTTATACAAATAACTCCTCAGATTCTGTAAGAATTCAATCAAACGCGTTAAGAACGCATCCAAGAAAACTTAAGCAAATGCATTACAAATATACTCACATCTGCCATATTTATTATGCACCCTGTAGCAAAAACAGTAAAGAACGACCAGAAAATTACACGAAATTCTTACAGATGCATTTCATTGTCTCGTTTGACAGCAACGTCTTTCTAACTACTAACATTTCTAATCTAGTAAATTGTTATAAATGGAGGAAACGTTTGTTAAAAATCACAATAAGTAAAATTACCTTCAATTTGACCCAGTTTTATAAGAAGTTATTCTCTTGTTTATGTGCGATCATCACATGACAGATAACGCAAGCCTTTCCGTGAACGCAATATCCGTTCAGACGTCGCGTCCAATGAGAGTGCGTGCAAACAAGGCCATCTAGTGGTTGATGTTGGAGTGTGCTTTATGTCAATGGAGGTATTTGGGGTTTTGCTGTTTGTAGATTAGTAAAGTTAATCTGCCCTTTATATATAATGCAGTTTAATGTTTATAATATGTGGATTATAATGAAAGAAAAAGTATAATGGAATGATAACAATCTGGTGTCCCTTGTGCATCACATTATGGAATGTTTGGTGGAAAAAATATTTATTTATTGACATCGGTGACTCCATTGATGACCTTGGACCTTTCCATGGACCTATTAATAAGCAAAATTTACTTTTTATTATTTACTAATTTACTATTAATAGGCCACTCAAGTTAACAAGCTCCACTTCATTTTGACATTCTTGAAATAATAAAAATGCTGTAGGATGTGTTTTATTTATCTGTATTACACACAGTCCTGGTTCCTGGGGTCTCAGATTTTTTTTAGACTTTTTTTTTTTTAAACATTTGAACTGCTGAATTTTACTTATCAATATATTATTGCACTTTTCAAAAAGTGAAATATGTTAATGACACGCACTCCCCGTTCTAAGGAAGCTTTTCTGTTGCATGGAATGAAAAGCTTTCATGTGAGGATTAGTACAGAAACAACGGTTTCTTCAGTCCTCACAAACCAAGCAGAAAACATAATTAGAGAACATAATCCAGGCCAATGCTT